>VXAZ01001738.1:108420-206717 GCA_013399875.1 Gymnorhina tibicen | reverse complement strand
GCTGGAGCCGCTGGGGATGTCTGGGGGTGCGTGGGGATGGGGTACCCCTGGGGCTGGGATGGGGGGATCGGGGTTTGGCGCTGGCGGGGCTGTGCCGGGATGCTTTTGGGTCGGGATGGGGTTTTCATGAGATGCTTTGGAGCTGGGACAGGGTTTTCATGGGATGCCTTAGGGCTGGGACAGAGTTTTAATTGTTGCCTTTGGGCCGTGCTGGGCTCTTCATGTGATGCTTTGGGACTGGTATGGGTTTGTCATGGAATGCTTTTGGACCGGGCCAGGTTTTTCAATGGGATGCTTTTTGGCTGGGACATGCTTTTAATAGGATGGTTTTAGCCTGGGATAGGGTTTCATGGGGTTTTCCCTGCTCCCAGGAGGATTGGGGTACTGCTTGGTGTGGGCACAGCACGGCAGGCTGCTGCCCCACTGGAATGTGGGTCCTCAGATGGCTCTGTGTTGGACCATCCTCCCCCTTGAGGACCACAGTGCCATGGATTTATGATCAGCAGCACACATGGAGGGGCCCAGGTGGTGTTGCCCCCTGGCACTGTGCTCTCAGATCGTAGTCAGACAAGGGCATTTCATGCCCTCATTAATTATGTGCTGCTTTCAAAGTACCCCTCCTTATTTAGCCTGTGTCAGTGCTCAGTATCCCAGATGGATGGCAGCTCTTCCTGGACAACTTGCCAAAAGCAAGCACGTCCTCAGCAGCCCAGCATGAAGCCGACAAACACGGGTGTCAATGACTGCTTCTATTTTTGGCTGTGTTACTATGCTCAGAGAGCTTTCCCTCGCATGCTTTCTCGGTCTCCAGCTTGTGCATGGTGGGAGGGCACCAGCCTGCAAGGGCTGTTAAAGTGCCCACCAAACCAGCAGTTGATGAAGTTTCTCCCCCTTTCCCAGGAACTTCCCCAGACTGTGGGAAAGGGTCTGAGGGGAACAATTGCCCAAGCTAGCTTTAATGAAAGACGACCTTTGCCCTTCACCAGTGCCATGGGGCAAAGTAACCCTCTGAGACAAACTAATGTACTCTGGCATTGCCATCTCAGTGAGCCATTTCCAGTGGGTCTCCCTGCCTGCGAACACCACTTTCTCTTGCATGGTCATTTTCTTAAAATTCTCATTACCAGACCCATGTCAACTGAGGAAAATATTCCTGTTTCTTAGTGGAGAAGACCTTGAGAAACTTCTCTTTGAGGCTCAGGCATAGGGACATATATGGGGAATCCAGTGCTCCCTGTTTATTCTTCTTGTTGCTGGGTTTTAGTTTCTGATCTCAGGAATTTAAAGCCAATCACATGTTTTCTGCTAAGTCTCACACCTAATTTTGGCCCCTGGGGATTTGATGCAGTAGCAGGGCAATGACTGTGCTGGTTGAACAGTGTCTTTTCCGTCCTCTGCCCAGGGCTGAAAAAAGCTGCTTCAGCAACAGGGACATCTTAAAAGTAAACATGTGGGGATTAAAAGGTGCTGCCAGACCTGCAGTGGGTGAAGGACAGGGCTGATTACTACAGATAACAAACAGTGTGGCCAAGGAACACATTCTTGGTAAGCAGAGCACACAATAACAGCAGAAAATACAAGAGCAGCACAAGAAACACTGATGTGGCCCCAAAATCTGGGAGATGCTAAGCTAGATGCAGTTGTGCTCAGGGATGCCAGCAGGATTTCAGGTGTTGTACAGTCCCAAGCATGGCATGAGACCATGCATACAAACACCCATCTTGGGAGTAAATCTGGCTTTGTGAAGGATCTGTCATAGAGGTGACACACACCAGCTGCAGCTCATTGGCCACTTGTCCCTGCCCATGCAGCCTTTGTCCCTGGGGACTATGGGGCACCAGGAGAGTATTCTCCAGCAGCACTTACCACCAGGAGGTATTCATGGGCCACTGGAAGTCAAAACCCTCAGGATGTGCAGACATCCCTGGGACAGGGACAGCCTCAGTCCAGGGAGGAGATGGATGGCCATGGCAAAGCCACAGGCACATATACTGAGGGAGCATCTCTTTGGCACTGGGAGGAGAACACAAGATGCAAAGAGGGGATGAACAGAGCCACTGCCAGCACCATCAGTCCCCCGACCCCATGGAGATATGCCCTCTGTGACACAGAAGGACAGCAGGCACCTTGGCAGAACCTTTGGACCTGGACAACTAGTTCTTCTTAGGCTGATAGGTAGCGGGGCTGATGGTTGATGGTGTTCCTGTAGTGTTCCTGCATTGCCACCCCAATCAGCTGCTTGGGCTGACCTTGGCTCAATGGATTTTGTAACAGGGGCATTGTTAATCCCTACAGACAGTAGGGATTGAGAAGAAACACCCATGCCATGTGGCAGCATCTGCCTTCACAGCCACCAGGGCACACGATGAAGCCGATTACCAGGCAGGATCTAATGGTATAAATGCAGCTGGAGATCTGAGCATCAAGCCTCCCTTGGGGGTCATAGCAGCACTGTGATCCTCTCCCTAAGCTCCCCACTCATCCAAAACCAGGGGCCTGAGGATGGCATCACTGGCTCCTCTGCCCCTGCATCTAGGGTGTCCATAGGCATCTGAGCACTTTGCCTAGTGGGAGATGGGGAGACTGCCCTGGGACTGCCAGGAATGGGGCAAGCAGAGGTTGGGAAGGGAGTTACAGGACTGTACCAATGTCCTACAGCTGGCAAGGCCTGTGAGGGCTGGGTTTCATGCAGCAGAAGGGTGCTCTGGTCGGTAGCATGCACTATTTCTGTCCTGCACAGTGGTGACGTCCCTCTCCATGCCCTCTGCTCACTCCCTCATTATAATGCACATGGTAATGAGGCTGCAGGAGATGAGCTGGTTTGCAGAGAGCTTTGCCTCAGTGCTGGTGACCTTCTTAGCCTGTAAGGGGAAAGCTGTGTCCCACAGACACCCTTTGAGTGGGGCCTCGGCTCAGGGATCCCTCCTCCTGCAGGACCAGGGCTGGGAGGGATTTTTTGGTGCTCAGAACTCCCCCCAGCCCTTCACATGATCTTCCTGGTGTGAAAGACCCACCAGCTGGAACTCATCTGAGCCTGGGGACTGTGTTGCAGCAGCTCTCAGAGCCACCCATCATCACCAGGTCACAAAGAAGCACTGGCATGAGCTCTGTCACTGCCTCAGTTTTCCTTCTTCAGTTGATCCTGTGCCTGGCATACTCTGAAACCCACCCATGGACAGGGCCAACACGTGAGAGCTTCTGCTGGTGATTGCCAGCTCTGAGAGTCCAAAGCCACTGCAGGATGCAGCTCCAGGGGACAAATCAGTGAGCACATGCCATGGGCTGTCTAATACTTTCCTGGTCAGGGAGCATAACACCCCCTCAATACAGAGATACTGCAAGGCACCCTCTGAGTCCTTGTGCCACCCTCCTGCATCTGCAACTTGGTAGATGTAGAAACCCCAAAGTTTCCTCCTCCTGCTGCATTTATCTGTGTTACTAACTTGTTCTCTTTCCAGAGCTCCTGTGGAGCCTGCTTTTGGATGGACTTTTTGACTGAGCATGGCGAGCAGTCAAGAGTTGGGTGCAAGTGCTGCTGAGGCACCTGGTTTTTTTTAGAGAAGACGAACATGCAGCCTGCTGGCACAGGTGTGGGTCTGGGCACTTGCATCCCAGGGTGACGCTTATGTGATCAGTGATGCCATAGAATGGGAGCAGTGGAATTTGGTGGCTTTCTGTCAGTCCCACAGCCATGCTCCCTGAATGCAATTCCTGCCTACATCCCTCCTGGGCTGTACCCTCCTGGCTTTGGCTTGGCTCCCAGCTCCCTCCCCTCCTGCCAGCAGCTACCTTAACAATGGTAGGAAATAGTTTAAGCTGGTCCCAGTCAGGATACTTTTATTTTGGGAGGAGTCATTGCGGCTTTTCCAGCCCCTTTCTCCTGTATTTCCTTGGAAATCCTACAGCAATCCAGTTGCAGGCACAGAGCCTCACACCAGTGCAGCCAATGCCTGTTGCACAGCACCAGCACAGCTGCCCCAGCCTGATGAGGTATCCAGGGAAATAATTGCCTGCTCTGTCTCTCCTTTTTAATTAAAAGCTGGATTTAGGTGATCCTGTGTGGCTTGTTTGCTGTTCCATCCTGAGTAATGGGCTCTGCAATCAGAGTGAGCAATCATCCATCTCAGAGCAGAGGCAGCTGGGTCATGCCAGAGTGGGAGTTGCATGAACTGGGTTTGCTTTTTCCAAAGCTGGGGAGTTGAGCAGAGGTCCCTGCCCCTGCAGAGATGGGGACAAGCCAAGCCCTGCTCTGCTCTGGCCCCTAACACAGTGACAACTCAGAGCCCTGCTGTGCTCCTGGTTCCAGCTCCTCTGCTGCCTCCTTTTGGCAGATCCATGGGTGCAGCCCCACACCCATCTTGACAAACTGTGCCTCTGAAGGGCTGCAGAGCCCTTCTTGGTTTGCTGCTGGACAGGCTGCTGTGTGCCTGAGTGGCTCTTGACAAAAGTGATTATTGTGCCCTTAGAAAACAAGAAAACAAGCTGCCCTTGATTTTCACACCCCACTGGTCTCTGTTAAGCCAGGTTTAGGCTCTCCATAGCCCCATCCCCTCCAGAGAGTCATTGGGAGGCTGGGAGGGGAGCGTGGACACTGCAGTGCCTACCCCTGCCCCAGCTCCCTGGCTTTGGAGAACCCCAGGGCACATGTCTGGTGGGTGCCACTCTGCAGAGAGGTGGAGTCCAAGCCTCTTTTGAGGGGGTACTAATCCTGCACTGAATTTATTGCCAGCATGAGCCACCGGCCTCCATGGCTGTCCGCTGTCCCTGGTGGTCCACAGGTTTTCCAGCTGCTGGCTGCTGGCGCTGGACTTTCAAATCAGGGCTTGGTTCCTGTGCCAACAGCTTTGAGGGGCGGAGCAGCTTCAAGGCTGGAGAAAAGGTTATTTCACGCATTGGTGTCGTACAGGTGCAGCAGTTCTTTCTGCTTCTCGCAGGCCAGATGCAGGGGCTGGGTCCAGCCTTGTGTGCCTTCCTGCTGCCTTGGGGACTTGTGTTTCCCAAACGTTGGTGGCCAGTCCTGGAATATTTACCTCTGCCATTCACACAGCTCACAGCAGCCACTGTTTCTGGGACCCAGCAGGCCATTGCGTGAAGGCTGCACCCCTGGTTTCAGTACCTGTGACTGCTGGGTGCTCAGAGGAGCTGGTGAAGTCCACACCCCCTTGCCCTGGTTTGCTCCAATGAAAAAAAAAGGCTGTCAGGCTGGTTTTCATATGTATGCTTTTTAATATCATTAATTCCGTTACACTACACACAACCAGTAACAATGATAAATACTGCAATGGAAATGTTAAAAAAAAAATATTATACACGTTTTTCATGTTTTTGAAAAAAACCCCCACATTTCAAAATAAATTAATGCATAAAACTGATGGTAGAAAAGAGAAAACCCAAAACAAACCATAACACAACTGATCTGTTTAAGGCAATACTCTACACAGACGGGAACAAAAGTACAACAGTGTGCTACATGATCTGAATGGGAAAAAAAGAAAACAAAAGAAAACCCATACAAGATGCAGATTGATGCTTTGGGAGTGAAAAATCTCCCAAAACCAGATAAAAAAAACAATGGCCAAGTTAAGTGCAGCATTAATACACTCTGCATGTCAAATGATTAGCAGGTTCCTAACAAGGACTAAGGTCAAGCTACAACAAATTTATCTTCCTAATTAAAAGGTTATTCAGGTCAAACCCTACATTTAACTCTATTTGCGTTTGGCTGTTTCAGCTATATTTCACTATATGCAAGGACAGCCAGAAATTCATCTCCTGCTCTTGAGATTAACACAAAGGTCGGGAGGTCTCCCGTCCTGAAATGTATTTCCATTAAATAAATCCAAAAAGGATCTTGCTTTTGGTGACCCTGAAATGCCTCCCACCATCTCTTCCCCTGGGGTGCCAGGCACCACACGGGGGAATGGAGACCTGGAAGGCATTTGCTTAACTTGATTTTTTTCCACGCTGAGGACACAAAATGGAAGTGCAGATTTGATCCGGACCTGGAGGAGTGCTGTTTCTCTGTCTGCTAGAAGTGTCCATCTGGAGCCTGCTGAAAGTACTTTGCCAGCATGGAAGAAACCCATCCTGTACCCAAGCTCCAGAATCAGGCAGGACATTTGCTACTAAGGTTCCTGCAAAGCTCCACACCTGCCTGGACAGCCAATGAACCCCAATTATTAATGCAGCCCAGAACTTGGCCACTGGAAGATGGACAATAATTGTAATGCCAAAAAATCCCCCTCTCCCTCAAAAAAGAAAAGAAAAGGGACAGTAGCCACTTTCTGACAACTTCCTTGGGTGGATCCCCATCAGCTGCCACCCATTCAAGATCGGCAGTGCCAGATCTCACCAGCATCGACCCAGTACATTCCCAGTAAGGTGCATGTCTGCAAGGTGCTGCTGGGGGCAAAGAAACTTCTTGGGACATGATCAGAGCCTCCTGTACTGCCCTGCTAGAGTGCGTGGGAAGGAAGCCATGGTACACAAGGAAAGAAACCCAACTGGAATTACTAGACTTGTGACAGCCAACAACTGTCCGGGTTGCCTTGGGTTCGGATGGGAAAGGGGGATGCAGAACTGGGCTGAGAATCACTTTGGTGCAACTGCCTCTGATGCTCATCACTAGTGCATGGGGCAGGGGGAGGAAAGGCGACGGCTGCTTTGAGAAAAGGGGAGTGGAAAGAGGACGTGTGTGCAATATAACAAGGCTTGCGATTCTAGGACTAACCACTGGACACGGATACCGAAGATTACCTGTGACAACTAGCTATCCTTCTACTGCTGCTGCTCCTTCCCCCACTTCCTGGTCTGATTCTTCTTCAGTTTGGGAAGCCATGCCTGTTTGGCATGATGGCCAATGCTGACCTTCCCACCCCAGTCCTCGCCCAGCTCATGGGGTGACTCTGCTACAGGTTGGACAATGAGGTCTGGAAATCACATCAGGCACAGACCGGCTCTGCGCGCCAGCCAGCACCTGCTTTCAGACCCTTCAGAAACCTATTTAATGGCAGCTCATCTCCCTTATTAAACTGAAGGTTCAATAACCTCTGTGGAAGGAGTAAAAATAGTTTAAAAAGTGCAAAAAGGGGAGGGGAAAAACCCAACTTTCTGAATTGTCTCCCCTGCAAAGACTTCATCCTCCACCAGAGTCTTTCTCCTGGCAGAACTACAGCCCCACCAGTGTCTCACAGTGCCCTGCCCCAGTGCAGCAAGAGCAGAGCCAACAGGCTCCCCACCAGGGCCTCTGCTGCAGGACTCCAGCCCACACCAGGAGCGTGTGGGCTGGCAGGTCTGGGACCCACTCTGCACACCTGGACCCACAGCACTGACGTCAGGAGGGTGAACGCATCCGGCTCGGTGGGCTGGATCTCACCAGGTTTTGCACAAACCTGGTGAATCCTCAGCCCCACAGCCTTCATGAGGGTGAAGAGAAATCCCAGCCTCCTATCTGACTCTCACCCCACAATGTTCACTGACCTACAGCTGGCCTGACTTTTGCTTGGGGTTTGTCTTAGGACAGACACAAGCTGAACACAGCTGCTACCGCAGCTTCTCCATGCAAAGAAACTGAACAAACAAATCTGTGAACTGGGGATGGATATGAAGGTCTGTCATGAAGAGTGCTTGCCCAAGTTTTTCAGCTCTTTCCATGTGTCTGTATTACATCTCTCAACAAACTGTTGTCTCCCAAATCATGGAGGCTTGAGGAAGGTGGGTAACAAATGGAGTTCCAGCTTATTTAGGTTGCAGAAGCAAGAAGGCAGCCTGGGTGAAGAGGAGTGCTTCCCAGAGAGCTCACCTGGGACAGCTGCATGGGCAGCTAGGGGAGAAATGCTGCTTGGGAGGGTAAATATCTCAGCAGCTATGGGACTTAGCATGGACTTTCAGTGGCCTTTTCTTTTCCTGGTGCCTGCTGCTCTGCTTTCCAGTGACAGTGTGAGTCACATTTTAACGAGGTTTATTTTGTACCTTCCTGATCCAGTCCCACCACCGGTATCACCATTTGTTATTATGGAAACACCTCCACAGGCCAAGCACCATCAGCGAGGTGGGCACTTTACAGGAGCAACTCCTTCTTTTGCTGGAGCAGCTTTTTAGAGAAAGTAAAAGGCTCAAGGTCACCACCAGTGGCAAATGGGTCTGTAAAGCAATGGGAGAAGCTGCTCTCCTGAAGCACCAGGGAAAGCTGCCACCTGTCCTGCCAGTGTCTGTGCTGCTCTGTGACATGGTTTGCTGCATGCTTGCGTGGGCCATGGGGCTGTGCTCTGTGTGATCTCAGTCAGTCCCAGCCTTTGCCTCCCCAGCAAGCTGTCAAAGCAGCGCTCAGGCAGGCAGCACTCAGCTGCTGTCATCCTGGGACTGCCAGCAATGTCAAGTGGGGCAAAAGAAGGGACGGAGCTGTAATTTTTGGGAAGCAATGCAGCAGCTCAGCTGCATAATACAGGAAGTTAAAATACGGACCACAGCCCCTGTGAGATATCTCCACTGACCTTCTGTAGGTAATCCCAGGCCACAGTATTTCCCTGTGTGCTAAATTCCTGGCCTTTCTGCTTCAGGTCTTGTGTGGTTCTGTAACAAAGGTGGGTTTGTCTGATGAGATGTGGTTTGGAGCAATCCCTCTCACAGCTGAGCCTTGAAAGGAAGTGACAAGTATGCCTAGAGGTGAAAAGCAGCTTAAAATGAAGACCTTCCCATGCCTTCCCAGCTAGCCCTGTGGCACTGCTCCTCAACGCAGATGTTGCTTTTGAACATGCAGCCCAAGCTTGCTGAGCCAAGCAGCAGCCAGGTGCCAAAGCCTACGGCATTCTAGGTAAGAGTGGCAATACCCCAGGTGGGTTTGAAGTGAGAATGGAAAAGGAAAGGAGAAGCCCAGGCCAAACCACCAGTTTACATATGGTTGCTAAAAGCAAGAGCATGAAACTCTCGTGGGAATATCCCAAAAATGAGCCTTCTGATTCTCTGTTCCCCTTCATCACCACCCACCATCCCAAGCTGCACTCCTAAATTCCTTAGTTCTGCTATCAGTGGATGGTGCTGTTGGGCCACCAAATCTTTGTACATGTTCCCTGTGGGAGCAGGCAAACGCAGAAGCCAGTTGTGCAAGAGTCAGCTGCCAAGTAACTGAATAACATATCCTTGACAAACTTCTTTCTCCAGAGATGTTTAACCTCTGTACTAACCTCCACCCCGCTGCCTTCTGATGTGTGAGCAACATCAGAAGACGGTAAACAGAAGGAAAGAAGAGTAGTACTTTGAAAATAGGAATTAAATTTCTAGAGCATGGTATTAACATCCTGCTTGCAGAGCTGTCTTATCAGTGGTGCCTCTCACACTTGGCAATATCCATGCAGGATGATGGTAGCACTTTGGGAAGGCAGGTTTCTCCCATGTGCTGCAGAAGGGAATGGACATCAAGAAGGGATGTGACTTGCCTGAGGTTAGAGCAAATACCAACAGCAGCAAGGACTCCAGATCCCATTTCTGTGCTCTAACAGTCCAGCAGTGCTGTTTCTGGTGTGTACATCTGAAAGCAAGCTTTGCTCCCTGCTGGCATCAGCACTGCACTGAGACAGATCAGCTTGGACAACTGGGATCTGCCCTAGGCCATGACAGCACTTGGCAATCTTTCTAGTTATTGCTTGTTTTCCTTTTCCTGTTTTCCATCTGTTGCCCAGCTGGGTCCTTCCTTTCTTCAAAAGCATCTTCATGTTTCTGTTGAGTCACACACAGGGCGCTGCATTTTTCAAGCCTCCTGCACTCTCCTGCACAGCCTGCAGGCCAGCCCAGGGTCAGACTGTGCACAGAAAGGAAAGGACTCTGCTCAGGATTGCAGACCCATGTGTCAGCTAGCAAACTGCTGAACACAGTGGGTGCCTCCTTTTGGGACAAGAGCTGGTGAGACAAACCAGAAGGAGCTGAGTCCATCCTGACCATGGAGAAGCTGTCCTGAAGTCCCTTTCAAAGCCCATGCAGCAGGAATGGTCACCTGCTTTTGCAGTTGCATGGCATCTGCAGGCAGGACAGCCAGAAGAGCATAGCAGACCAAATGGCCAAGCACACTTGTTAGGGACAGACACACAGCAATGTCAGATATCATCCAGTGGCTCTTGCAAGGGTTGACTTCAAGATGTGTCTGATAAGATATTAAATGAGCCTTCAGGATGGGCATCAGCTTCCTTTCAACCAAAGTTTATTTACAAACACCAGAAAAGGAGACATGACCATGCTCTCTACAGACTTTCCTCAAGACTAGGAGGATGTTCCTCCTCACGAAGACATCTGGAAATGTGGAGTTTGCAGACCAGAGAGATGGAACAGAGTGCTGAGACCCTGGAGTTCAAATCCAGCTTACATTAAAGAATACTATCTGATATTTTATCAGATTAGCATCTGATAAAAGAAAAGGATTTGCTTGAACTCAGGTAATTTGGTGACTGACATTACATAAAATCCTAATAAAAACCCAGTCTGGCTTTATGAAGCATCAAATGCAAATTCCTTTGTGGAGGCACCAGCTGTTTGCCTGGTAATTTAGATAGACAGTGATGCAACATTTCATACTCCATGGTGTTCCTCTCCTCGGTTTTCTGTACAACTTTGGATTGAAAATGTGGCCTGAGAGGGCCATCTCGTTTGGTGCAAAGACTGGAGGAAGGAACCATTTTCTTTCTTGCATGCCACCTGCATTTAGGAGAGCACCCAACATCTCTGTAGAAATTTACAGAAATGCTGTGACAGAGAGTCAGAGTCTGTGCTCGTTCCCTCTGCCTTCTCCTGGCCATGGTGGCAGAGACTGGTCTAAGGAGAGCACTGCCAGAATAGCCATCCATCTCCACACCTTCCCAGGAAATCACCACAGCATAACCTCCAACAAGGGCTGCTTGAGCAGAGAGGCTGGATCAGATGATCCCACTGTGGCCCCTTCCAGCCTTACCCATTCTGTGACTCTGAGGGCATAAGGAAAACCTGCTGGCTTAAGCAAAGGCCTGAACATGAGACCACACAGGGGGAACCAGCCTCATCTGTGGTTGATACATACCAATGGGCAGTCCTCAAAATTCCATAACGAGCCAACAAAAATGCTGCATGGTCATAGTCTGCTGAAGGGGCTGCAGTTCAGAAGGGTTAGTGTTCAGTTTTCTGACAGCCACATGTGCCTTGCCTTAAGCCACTCAGCCTTTCTGATAACGACTCTACACAGGTAACTACTTTTCCCCATCCTTTCTACATTATTCCCCTAATAAAATATATGAACACAAAGCATAGAGAGGAGAAGCCAAAAAATTGCCATTTTATGGTCCTGTACTGTCATGCCAAACCAACTATTTGTGCAACCAACTCCTTCTGTGCACAGGCAAAAACACTTGGGTTGTGCTTCAGTTTGTATTTGGAGGAAGCACTGGGTGTAACATTTGAATTCATCTCCCTCCTTCCCTAAAGGGTTGTGCTAGAAGTGGATGCACATCACAAAATGCAGAGGGCTGAAGGCAGTTGCAGGGTTGGGGAATGCCTCAGGGCACAAGGCAGGCAGAAACCAGCAACAGGGGCAATAAAAGGACTTGGTCATGGTGCCATGGGACAGTGGGTGGCATAGAATCACTCAGATTGGAAAAGACCTTGAAGATCATAGAATCCAACTGTTAACCCAGCACTGCCAAGTCCACTAAGTGGAAGTCTGTCCTCAGAGAAGAGGTGTTAAGCCTGGGGGATAAGAGTGCTAGCAAGCCTCATTCTGTCTTAAGAGTGAACAGGACGGTGCTCGGTTATGGCTGGACCCAGTGACCTTAAGGGTGTTTTCCAACCTAGATGATGGCATGATTCTATGATAGCAGCATGATGGAGACCTTTGGGATGTGCAGTCCTCAGTGGCTGGCCCAGGTTGAAGAGATGGCTTGTTGCTCTAGCAGGCACTCCAAAATGCTCCAAGCTCCTGAGCAAGGGCTGTGGGAAAGGCTGAGTGTGTGCAGCCCGGCTAGAAGGCACAGAGACTGACCCAGGAGGATAAATGTGATGAAGACATTCCATGGTACCAGTGCTGAACTGCAAAGTCCCTCTCCAGAACAGTGAAGATTTAAAGAGCCTTGGTCATGTCCTATAGGATTTGGTTTAACCATGGTATTTCTATAAGGTTTTAACTACATTCCCCATTAAAAAACCCCCACCCCTTAAGGAAAGTTTTTTCCCTTTTATCTTTCTCTCTACTCTATACTTCCCCACCTCCAGACAACTTGGTAACCTCAACCTGAGTTGTATTTTGGAAATATTCCCCCTCAGTACTACCAGGTGGTGAGAACATGAGAAGAATTCACTTGAGGAACACTATCCCTACAGCAGTTGGCAAGTTAACCATCACTTCTGCATGAAGAGGCAGGGATGCTCAGTAAACAGCACCATTCAAGTCCTCTGTCTATGGCCTAGAACCAGGGTGGCAGCGTGTTGATCTAGGGAAAGGGGACAAGCACAGCTTTAAAAATTGTCAACACCATCCAGTGAACAGTAAAGCCCAGGAGTGTTGTGTGCCTGCTCTTTCACTCACATTGTGGCTGGTATCAAGCTTTGCACTGCACAGAGTGAATCCCCAGGATATTAAATAAATATCCTGAAAATTATGAATAGGACTTCTTAAAGAGTCAGCTCACTTCATGCAGATTTCAGATGGGGGATCTGTCTGTTGTGGTGCAGCTCAGGCTCTGCTTTGTGACTCAGGAATTCTGATGGGAAGCTCAGAACTGCCCTCATTTCTTTCCTTTCCCAGGCTACAAAGCAGGTAATGACCCAAGGCAGGTGGTCCTTCCTCCTGAAAGGCCAGGAAAACACAAGAATTGTGCCTGTATCAAAAGATTTCAACACCGAGAAAAATGCCAGCCCATCCCTTGCATATGCTGAAGCCAGCAGTGTAAGACTGGCCAGTGAGAGGACATGTTTCCTAATTCCAGAAGTGACTCTGCATTCAAAACAATCTGCTGTGAACTGGCAGCTCAGCTCAGCTCAGCAACCTAATGTAACAGGTTTCCTAACTTTTCCATCACCAAATAAAACACGACTACTCCTGACAAGGGACAGTTGTAACAGACCATGTCCGACTCACAAGTGGGCAGATAGGGGGTGAACAGTAGTTTCCTCTCATAGGCATCTTTCAGCTGAAGCTATTAATAAGTCTGCTGTTGCTGAAAATTTCTCTCAAGTCTGACCCCACCCCACTGATGACTTCAGCATTAATGAGTCTCTCCCACAGGCACCCAGAGACACAGTGTCAAGAGAATATCAAGAGTCAAGCACTGTTAAAATGTGCTTTCTTCAACAAGCTTTTCCAGCACTGTCGTTCAGGCTGTACATCTCTAGTCCTGACTCATGCAGGATTCATTTCTTCTCAGTTGAACAAAGTTTACGATTTTTGGAAAGAGATGGGTCGCACAGGGATTAAATACAGGCTGAAGTCAGAATACGTGACTGAACTGAACTCACGAGTATGGTTGGTATTCCTGGGCAAGGAGCAAATCCCTGAAGTGCATGGATGGATTGCAGATCGAATCTGATGTGTTTGGTGGTAATTTAATGTGGCGCTAAAGGTAGATTGCATTGGCTATGTGACACAACAGCTCTAGCTAGTACTGAGTCACAGTGAAATGTCACCTGTTTGTCCCTTTGCAAGTGAATGAATTGTGTCATGCCAGTCCTGGCTAGCTTTGCCATAAGAAAGGATGCCCTGGTCCGTCCCCATTCCTGTGCCCCAGTTATAGTATCATCTTGGTTATGTAAATGAAACAGGTTTAGTGAATGAATTAAGAACTGACTTCCTCTCATTGGTAAAACACTCTGATACCTCCAACTTGCCCTTATCTTGCAGATGGATTGGTTTCAGTGGGCAGGATTACCTGAAGTCCCATCTGACCTCTCCCATTCTGAAAAAAAGACACTTTACAAAATATCCCCAGTGCCTAAACAAACCAAGGAGGTATCTCTGGACCCCTCTGCATTCGCTTTCCAGACCAGTCAGTTCTGCCAGGCACTGCCTGGCACTTTAAGCAACTTCTCTTTTGTTTTACCATAGTTTAAAATAAGTTATCAACCAATCATAAAATGAATTTTTTGGTTTCTCCTGGCTCCATGAACACAAAGAGGTGCACGTCCTACCATAGGAGGAAGCAATGGCTGTTAAGTTTTACAGTTATAGTGGAAAGCACTGATCACAGCCTGCCGGCCTCACTACTGGATGTGACAGGCGGTGGAGGAGGTGGCTTGGCAACACATGCAGGTGGGGTTGACTGATTTGGGGGGGATTAGGTCGAGGTCCTCATCGTCTGGGATCTCATCTAACCGGTACCCATCCTTTAGCAGCTGGATGTTCAAGTCTTGGTTGATCTGCTACAGACAAAGAGACAAACAGTCAAACACTTGGGACTTCTGGTGGTCAGAAGACAAAGGAGGTCCCTTATTCTGGAATGTATTTCCCCATCATTAACAGCTGCCCCACTAATGAAACAGTCCTAGTTTTTGACCTCAGGTGAGGGGAGTGTACTGGCTTCTTCCAGAATAGGAGTATCTAGAGTGAGATACACTATCTTGTTCTGGAATAATTTTTCCTTGAGGACAAATTTCCCTCAGTTAAAGTAATAATATTTACTGGCAGATGGTCAGTCCCCCCTCTCAGTCTGGGGCACACCATAGCAGTTAAAAGATGGTAAAGTTTGGCTGTGTGATCTCAGATTCAAGTGCTGTCTAACGGGATCTGTGTAAACAACACTTCATCGGGGCACAGAAACAGCTCAGATCATCTGATACGGTCACTGCACTTGGCAGTTTCCCAGGGTTTCAGAGGTATTTTATCCAAGGAAGAGATACAAGGGGGAAGAGTTCGGAGCAGTTTGTGCGCAGAATGGCTGCTCAGCACCCTGGATGCAAAATCCTAAAGAAGCAGTAGCCAGAGGCTGAGCAACAAGTTCGTTAGAGTTCGGGAATATAATCAGAAACAATGCAGAAGGACTGACAAGACTGAGCTTCCTGCCTTTTCTCTTTGAAAGGGCAAGAGTTCATATCTGCAAGTCCTCCCTGGAATTTCTGCTTGCTCCAAGTAAACACACACTGGGTGACCCTGACCACTCCAATAACTGGAAATCACAGCACACCCTCAGATCCTTTATTTGTGTCCTTGGCATGCATACAGTTGCTGAGCTGCCATGGCAGACAAGATGATGCTTTTGCACCTCATGGGTCACTGCAGGACTAAGCAAAATGAGGGAAAGTTTGAGTGAAACCAAAGACAGCTGTGAAAACGGCTGAAGGGCAGATCTCTGTGCCATGGCAGTGAGGATATGGAGCCGACTGGATCACCAGGGAAGAAATCAACATGATACAGTATCTACCATGGCCCCTTCCAGATTCATAGGGTCTATACCACTACCGAATTTGTTGTGTAGCCATTTCTGCCTGTGCAAGGCCACTCTAAGCCATTCCTGGCTGCTCTGTTATTTGCATTCATGGCAAGGATGGCAGAAGAGAGTATAACTCACCTCAGCGGATGAGTATCCCGAGGAGGAATATCTGGACATATCAAAGTCATCATCACTGCAGGGAAGTACAAGATACAGCAAAGAAGGAATTGGTTAGATGAGACCTGTATTCCCCACTTAGTCCTATCTTTCTTGTGCCATGAAACTGTTCTTGAGGCACAGAGAAGTTACATCAAGGAAGCCTGTAGAGTAGCTTTCATCTGTGACCCTCAGATCTTTCCATTACAGTGCTCCCTACTCACAGCTTTTCTCACTTGTTCTCACACAGAGACCCATTACAGCACAGGTCAGAGGGGACAGTGGAGGGAAGAGTGTGAGTGCTGCCCTCTGGCATGAAAACTCGATTAGGCTGTCATGTATATCATCTCTTTAACCTTTTGCATACCTGTCTGTATCCAGGGCTACCAGGGGCTTTTCATCTGGACTCTGGTCTAGCGACGAGTAGCCCTTATTGGGAACGACGAGCCTGAAATAATTAAACGTTGTCAATTAACCACACAGTAAAGCTCAGCACCACACACTGCCTAGGGTAAAGCTATATGATAGTTGGCTTTCCCCATTTCACTTCTTTGCAAGCCCTCACGGATTGGTAAAGATGTTTAAATAGGTGCAATTCAGAAGGAGCGAGCTGTGTCTCTGGGTAGCCTACAGTAGTTTCACAGGGATAAACACCGGGCATGCCTTGGGAACATACTCCTCCCTGGAAGAAAAAAATAACTGGGACACTGCACTTCATTCTGGTGAACCTGTTTGGCTAGCACTGCTTGTTGTACCAGATTGCTCATTTTTGTGTTGCCTTTTTTTTCCTGGCAAGGGTACCTGACACTAGCAGGAAGTACATAGGAGAAGGAATACACAGGGGAAGGCAGAGGCTCAGGGATCCCACTGTTCTGCTATTGGAGATCAGGGATATGATGTGGTCTCTGAGTCCCTATCCAGGCCCCTGGCAACACAACACTTCTGAGGTCTCAGTCCTAAATTTAGTTATATTAGAAATATGAGCTGGTGTGCCCAACCTAACAGACCAGTCAGACCAGCACTTCTTAATTCCTTTTTTTTTTCTGTGATGACTTTCACTTAATCAGAAATGGTACAAAGGCTGAGGATGATTCTGTAGCTTTAATTGCCTGGGAGAGTTTGTAAAATGGAATGTAGGTTTCAGAACTTCTAGGATAAGGAAAATGTGTTAATACAATGGTATCTTGTTCACATCAGAGTTCTTTCACCCAAAAAACTGCAAAACTACTTTGGTTCACATTTAAATTAAGATTAATTAAACCAAGCAAGTGGAATAAGATTCTTTGTTCAGCAGGTAGGAACTATCAGAGAGATAAAAATCTTCTCATTCAATGAGATAACTCAGGTTTTCTCCCAAGTGGTCTTTAACAACACACCATGATGCACAATGATGCTTCAATAAGAGTTTAAGAAATATAAATCTGAAGATGATAACCCATGCCATCCATGTTCCTGACTCTCTAACTACCTGAAATGTTTTTCTGCTTCTGAGCAGAAAATTGCAGCAAGCCATTAATAATTCTAGAAATAAGAAGTCCTGGCAAGCACTGTCAGTGGGCAGGCTCAGGGAGAGTAAGATATATCAAATCATATAACAAAGCAGATATGTAGGTTCACAATTAGTTATATTTTCTTACTGTGTTAATTGAAACATAAATTAAATAAATTAATTTAAAATCTAACACAGAATTTCCAAAGTGCTGCACCAGGGGACTGGAGAAAATGAGATCTACTTGCAAAATTCAG
Organism: Gymnorhina tibicen; assembly: GCA_013399875.1. NCBI lineage: Eukaryota > Metazoa > Chordata > Aves > Passeriformes > Artamidae > Gymnorhina > Gymnorhina tibicen. The sequence continues at coordinate 189,441 of VXAZ01001738.1, read as the reverse complement.
TAGCCCTTCTCACAGAAGGCGGACAGTCCTTTTGCTCCTGAGGTATGTAGGCAGGAACTCAAGAAGTGAAGATGTCTGGAACTGAACCTGAGATTTGGCAGCACAAGTTTGCCCATACAGAGATCGGAAGTACTGACTCCCACTTTCACTCTCCAGTTTTCCAGTCCCTGTTCCATATATACTCACTGGCAGTTGTTATTATATCATCAGTGAACAGAGGCACTCTCAGGGGATTTAGGAGGAGAATGCTGTGGTAATATTGATGAAAAAAACCTACTACATCTTCTTCTTGAGAAATGTCTTTTTTCTTAATAATAAAAAGCTTCAATTTAACTGCAACAGACAAAAATTGTTATAGTGTCTCTGCCCCTGATTTAAGTCACTTCCTCACATCCTGGTTGTCCTTATTTTCACTTCCCACTGTCCTTGGAATAAAGTTGGGTAGCAGTGGTAGCTGCTTTCATCTGCAGCTGTCCAGTATGAGCTTCTTGTCTTTCTGATTTTGCTCACTTAAAGCAACACAAGTTGGAACACAAATTCCAAGTTTAGGTCATCCTGAGTGGACTGCAGCATCCAACTATGTCCAAGTGGTGTGGATGGTGTTGTGGGCTCTGTGCTCATAGGAAGAGTGCAGAATCAGCCCTACCTCGTTCACATTTAATTTGCTCTTAGGGAGACTGAGAGTGTTTTGGATCCAATTACTCTCACCTGTAAGGCTGGCTGCACCCTTGTCCCAGAAGAGGACTGAATGGTGAAGGCAACCTTGTTCTAGAGGCTGGATGTCAGAAATCCTCAGTGATAATACAGAATAACAGAGGCGTTGGGGAAAAAAGGAGGAGGTGGAGACAAGGAGAGACAGAGTACAAAGGAAAACATATTTGATGAGAAGAGCAGAACTGTCAAAAAGGGGAAAATGGCTTTGGCTTATTCTCCTGTAGAGACCTGAGGAAGCAAACAGTTCAGACTTAAATCATAACCTGGAAGTTTTGCAGAATATATCCCATTCTACTGCAACCACTACCCTGTGAAAAGCTGCTTGAATAAGCCTGTGGCATTTCTGCCTTGCTGGTGTTGCCCTGTCTGTGGCAAGACAGACTGAACCAGAGGTGCTCAGATGTCCTTAAGTGAAAAGAAACTGAGCTGGCTGTTTGAAATCTTTTGTCAATAGGTGTCACTGCTCTGCTCTTTCCATCAGCAGCTTGGAAACAACAACCTCTCCAAGGAAAATTCACTCATGTTACAGGTAGATACCTCTATTTATCCCATCTTCTCTCCTTTATTATCTTCCTAATTTCACTATTTAGAAACACTATTAGTGTTTAGAAACACTAATTTCAGTGTTTCTAAACCTCTCAAGCAGCAAATCTGCTACCATTCCTCTCAGGATGCTAGCTTGCAGCCTACTGCCAAAAGAAACTAAGTTTTTCCAGCACATACTTGGAAGATAAGGAGGAACAGTGGGCATGGAAAACCAGCTGAGTGCAGTTCCTGAATTTCTTGCTGCCATGAAGGGTCTGGGTCTTTTATACGGCCTCAACACCCGAACACAGAGATGAAGCAATGCAGCATATTCCACCCACATTTCAGGGGCTTACAACTAAAAGTTGACAGGGTCCTGTCAGGATTTATTACTAATATTTTGGGTCTGGGGAATTAGTGTGAACAAGAAATCTCATCTCTCAGATGCATTGCATATAGAGAGGCTCTGACCTGCAGCTCCTATTCAACTTAATATATGGTAATCAAGGCAACTTTCCCATTCATCAGCAAATATCCAGCATTCTGCAGATTGTCTTCTGTCATTTTAAGTGAGGTCCTCCACTAAAAACTGCCACCTTCCTAGCGGCATGCAAAGCATGCAATCCTGTGGGCTCATGGGGTCTCCTCCCTTCTGAACATAGGTAACTAATACATTGGTGTACCGAAGTTTGCACAGAAAAAACTAAAAATACTCTAAAAGAAAATATTCAGCTCGGAATGTCTTTGTTTACAGCACGTTGTAGCACTGCCTGAGACTGTCTTACGGAACTCTTCCAAAGCATCTCTAGCAAAATGTGACCGTGCTGTTCCAAAGGTGGAGGAGGTGTACAGCAAGGCACACAGAGATGGATTATTTAAAAGCCTTCATTAAATCTGTCAATAGGGGAAGGGGTCACCATCAAAAAGGAGAAGCGGAACTTACTGTGACAAAAGCAACCAAGGCAGAGCCAAGCTCTAAACCAGTTTGTGTTTCATGAAGCAGCACTGCTCCTCTCCCACTGGCAGGATTAGGTGTTACATGAGACTACCCAGAACCTGCAGGATGGCCCTATCAACCCCCTGATTTCAACCAGGCTGGGCTGCCTCTGCCTTCTACAGGCTGCACTGCCACTGGTCCTGGGCTCAGCTGTCCCTGCATCTTCCCAGGGGCTGGGATGCAACACAGCACAGAGCACTTGGGCCCGCCAGCTCCAGGAAGGGCCATCATTGCTCTTGCAGTGTGTGTGGCAGTAGGCAAAAGCAATGAACACTGTCCTTGACCACCCCAGGGTCATTAGGGATTGCAGCTCAGAGCACAGCTCCAGTACTTTTCCAGTCCTTTACCTTGTTCGTGCTATCACGTTGTTCTTCTTGGGCTGCTGATTAACTGGGCTTCCCATGTTGCCATTCTTCAGGGAGCCCTTCCGAGCCAGCTCCCTCTGCTTCTCTGCATAGGAGATAGGAATGGGAAAAGCAAAATTAGGGCAACAACCTGGCTGGCCACCATGAAGCTGAAAAAACCCAGATCTGATAGTGGCAAAAGGCACAGCAGAATTAACAGCAAAGAACATGAGTTCGCCGTCTCTTACGGAGGGATGCTGCAAAAGCCAGGTGACCTGTGTCCCACTTTCTCCAAGGTCACCAGGAACTAAAACTAATCTACCTTCACGCATAGCAGCTTGTTGGCAGCAACACACTAAAACCCTGGTCTCCAAGACCCCTAAGGTCTTGGAGCTTCTGGATGAAACCCAGCTGAGGCAGACAAAGGGCAGAGACCTTGCCCCTGTCTGCAGCTGGACGCTGCATGGACCCCAGTACTGTGCTGCACTAATATGGCTCTGCCTCCAGCAGGCATGGGAACCCAGGGATGCATATAAATTGATATCAAGTTTTCTGATTCAAAGTTCTTCCTTGTTTCTTGTGGAAGATCAGTTGTGTTGAGTTACCAGCTAGTCACAAAATTTGAGCTAACTACCCCAATCTCATCCTGCAATGCCAGGCAAGGCTTGTATGGAAATGCTGAACATGGGGTCAGTAAGGCAGGAATAAGACAAGTTAAAAAAAAATTCTCCAGAGTGCGAGAAAATGCTGTAAACTACTTTTGTGGCGTGCCTGAGTAATAGGTACACCAGACTGCTTGCTGAGGAACCTGAATAGTGCATTTATTTTGCTTCTGCTTCCCCTACAATGTGTGAATTCTGTTGTTGGTTTGTTTTTTCTTCTGCAGATTTTATTTCCCCTTGGAGAGAAAAGCAGCATGCTTCCATGGTGTGCAAGTTCAAGGTGGGCTAACACTTTCCCTTCCTCACAAGTCACACACATCCAAATTTTGTGAGGGAGAAATAAGCAGCAGAGATGCCTAGAGATTGTGATGATAGGAACATGGAGAGAAGAGTACATACACCTAGAAACCATACCCAGTCTGCTCCTGCTGACAGCAGAGGTGAATAAATGCTCATGGAACTTGGCAGGAAAAGGACTGGATTAATAACTCACTCTGGTGTGAGCAACTAAGAAACTGATTCAGGATCGAAATCAAAACCTCAAATCAGAGCAACTTCTCAGCATGGAACTTGAAAATGCATTGATTACCTCTGTGTCCAGAATAAAAGGCTGGTATTTTGTAGGCCACGTGAATTTTGCTGTTCAGAGAGAGATAAAGCGAGATTATGGAGGCAAATACTTACAACACTAAATACAACCCACTTTCCACTCATCTCCATCAGAAGCTCCAGTGCTGACCAAATACACAGCAGTAAGACAAGCTGCCAATCCTGTAGGATGCTGATGAAATGGTTACAGGTGACTGAACATACTGTGAGTGCAGGTGTGATGGCTTGCAGGTAATCATCAGCAACACCAGCAGGGCTGAAACAGCCAGGGGAGCCTTAACCACACCCAGGTTCCTTCTGGCTTTTCATTTATTTTCCAGACAGAAGCTTCCTTCAAGAAGCAGGATAGAGCACAGAAGGTTGGGAGGGCATGAAGTAGCTTATGTGTGCCTTTGACATTACAAAACAATTGTGAGTCTGTAGAACCTGTCTGATCATTAGCAGGATCACTGTGTTGGGAGATGTATTTGGTTTGTGCAAATTTTTGGTAGTGGAAGGTTACACAGGTGGGTTCTGTGAGGAGCTTCTATAAGTTTCCCTGTGTCTAACAGAGCCAAGGCCAGCTGGATCCAAGGCAGACCCGCCACTGGTCACGGCTGGGCCCATTAATAATGGTGGTAGAGACTCTGGGATAACACAGTTAGGAAAGGGGGGAAAATCCTGCACAACTGCAGCCAGGGGAGTGAGGGTGTGTCAGAAACAGCCCTGTAGACACCCAGGTCAATACAGAAGGAGGAAGAGAAGCTGCTCCAAGTGCCAGAACAGATTCCCCTGCAGCCCATGGAGCCATAGGGGAGCAGAGATCCATCTGCAGTCCATGGAGGACTCCACGACAGAGCAGATGGGTGCCTGAAAGACGCTGTGACCCTGTGGGAAGTCCATGTTGTTGTTGTTTTCAGTCCTCTGTCTGGCTGAGTGATAGAGAGGCTTTGACTGGCTCCTGCTGTCCAGCCAGGGTCATCCCACCACAGACAATCTACCTGTCTCCATGCTTGAGTTGAAGCAAAGCAGCAGTTTTCTGTTTCAGTGGAGAACTTGGAGAACATAGACAGCTGTGCTGTCAGTCTGACTCACAGGGGAATTTGGCTTCACTGGTTCCACTTCAGTTAATCCTGGATGTTGTGTCAGAAGAAGAACACATGGAGCAGCACGTGAGTGTGTGTGTGCGTATGTGAGGAGGGGATCCAGGATCCTTTTGATACCACTATCCTGCTCTGAACAGCATATGGAACAGCCTTTCATCTGGATCTGCCAACCACATCACATCTTGCCCCTCCACTATGCCCCTCCTCAAGTGTTCACCTTGTCACTTCATCTTTGAGACACTCTGTCCCTTATGACATTAAAATAATTTAAGGGAAGATGCATCTGCTCAAGGAATAAGCCACTGCTTTCCTGCTAGCCCCACACTAGCCTGTGCTGCTCACTAACTCCATCTGAGCCATTCAGCATCTGCTCCAAGTGCTGCTTCAAGGTAAGCTCTGCTGGTGACAACAGGCAAGCAGACCATGGAGCATTCAGTAAGGCGGGGTAACACCGAAGTATAAAGTAACAAAGGAAATGCATGCTGCAGGCACAATCAGCACTGTAAGTGCTCTAAGTGGCCCAGCCTTGTGTCCTGCCTGGCAGTGGTCTCCTATTACAGTTGCCTGCAAAGGTCCTTAATAAGAAGGTGCCCCAGCATGCCAAACACTCAGCAAACTGTCCCTGTTCCAGTATCTGTTCACCTGCCTGATCCAGGATGTGTCACAGGATGGATGGACAGATAACTGCATGCTGACAAGTGACGCACATCCCCACAGGGAGCCTCCTTTAGAAAGTCATGTCTAAAATGAGAGGGGCTGAATTCTCCCCTGATCATGGGAACACCTACAGCCCTAATGAATGATTTCAAGCACTGCTTGAGAGGATTTAGTGCAATCTAAAATGGTTACCTGTTCAGTTGGCAGGATCTGTCTAGCTGCTTTATAATGAGAGAAAAGAGTAATGGAGCATGGGAAGCAGAATGGACTTAACATGAATGTGTGTGAACTAAAAATCAGACTCGAATGAATCCTTAAAATTACTTCTCTGGTTTCAGCATTTAAACAAAATCATAACCAGTTTTAGTAACATTTCCCAGGGTTTTTTTATAAATGAAATGCTGAACAGTTTATTTGGTGCATGTTGCTATGTAAGGGTGGCCTCGGTTTTACCTACTGTCTTCCCCAAATCAGAAATGCCAAAAGTATGCATATGCTCTAGTCTCCTGCAGAACTGCTCCTTTTGTGACATGAGGCAAAGCAGACAACCCAGGAATCTGGTGAACATCACGCTGTACTATGCTGAAGAGCTATTTGGAGGATCAGACACCCAAAATCCACATTTTCCGTTTGTCCCAAGATAGTGGGTGAGACTGGCTATGATCAGACAGTGGTGGGTGGAGAGTCGTTTAGGATGCCATTGTCACACTGTCACTGTGCTTGACTACCTGCAGCCCCCTCAGCTGAGGCAGCCTGACTGGCACAAACACTATTTTATGGCAGATGAGGCTGATTTGCTTCCTTTGCACTGTGGGGTGGAACAAGCAGATGCTGACTGCTCCTGTCTCTTTGCTGAGAGCTGCTGGCTGGACCTCAGTAACCTAACTGCATGTGAACCTGCCTGACCAGGGAGAAGATGGACAGTGCAGTGTGGACCCATGGGATTTGCTGCAGTGGCAAGACAAAGAGAAATTAATCCAGTGTAACAGAGTTGTATGTTTTCATTTTCAAGGCTGATGAGATGAGATGAGATTTTGGAATGTATTTTTCTCTCTGTCCCCCACAGTCAGCTAAATTGTTTCTGAGGCTGAGGACTGCGATTCCCGGATGAATTCTAATTTCTCAAGTAAGCTGAGAATTTAAATTACACACTAAATGAAATTAATATGTCTGCTCAAATTCTGCTGAATGATGAACAGATTCATGAGCAAATGAAAGGAGAAAGAATGAGGTGCTGTCTACAGCTTCTTCAAGCCCAAGTCCTGATTTCAGTTCACTTGCATTGCTTAGCTGGGGACATTAGCATGAATCTAGCTAACACTGAAATCTCTACCTTTCACATCTGACCGAGAGTATTTGTCAGTGAGGACTGTGTCATTGCTTGGAGAGGATTTTAGGGTAGGTACATCAATATGGGCTTTGCCTGCAGGCTGCATGGAAAGGAAGGTGTAAGAAAGCTGTGTGACAGGGCCATGCTGATGCCAGCGCTCCCCGGAGTGTTAAGTGTGACCAGTGTGGGTGGCATTAGTGCATCTGATGGCTGTGCCTATCTGCATTGACAAAAAAAGGTAAAAGAAAAGTGATTTTTACTAAACAGGTGTAGCAGAAACAAAAAGGACCTATCTGTGGCCAGTTCCCTGCTGTAAATACAGGGGATAGGGTTTCAAGCTAATACAGGCATCACCACTGATTATTCAGGACAGGCCATCTGAATAAGGATTGTTTCACTTGGTTTCAGAAAAGACTGTTCAGATAGCAAGGATCAGACAGCTATGTCACCCAACTACCAACCTGGGTGAGACTCAGTATTCTTAGCTGAAGCCTGTTATTTTTCTGATCCAGCCAAACTTGGGAAAAATAGTGAACTGTTTTCTAGTTTCTAACTTCAGTTGTGTGAACTGGCTAGCAAGAAAAGGTGTATGAATCTGTCCTCCAAGGTCCCTCCTGGACCAGGTTTTAAGCATTCAAATAGCAGCATTTCCATACATTTCCATCTGGCTGCTCCTCTCTGCCTTTGGCATGGCTGAGAGCTGGCACAGACACCAGTGGGCTGGGAGTTGTTTTAAGCTCCCTTCAGCTCACAAGAAGGCCTGATCAAGAACTGGTAAATGACCTAATGACTACAAAATTAATGTTTGTGTCTATTCAAGGATGCAGCCCTTAACTTCTTCCATGGGAGCTACTACCAGCAGCAGGCAGTGCATTGCATGCACAGCAGCGCACGGCTCATTCTGAGGTAATCCTCAGCTAGAACGCTGCCTGTGCAAGTTACTGAAAGGTTTCTGAGGGCCTGGATGATGTTATTTTGCACTTCTCTTCAGAAAACACACCAAAACATCACACTATTCCTTAGCATAGAGGAGAATGTGTAAAGGACTGCTCCAGTCCCAACCAAAGCTATCATCTATTTAAACTAAGCATCTCCAAAAGTGGCTTTATGTTCCTAGCAGCACATCCTCGTTCCCTAGCCATGCTATCCCAGCCCCAAAGTTCATTCTTCTGACCCTCACGTGATTATGAGAAGGAGTGGCTTCTCTGCTCCTACCCACTACCGGGCTTTGTCCCAGAGGAGAGCAGGTCATTTCCTGCAATGAAAACCTCATGGCTGTACACTTTAGGGGAAAAAAACCCCACTATTTCCAACACACAGAGCATTTTACCTCTTCATGGCACAATACAGCAGAGAATCATCTTTGTAAAACAGTAAGTTATGTTTTACTGCTGGTAGAAACTATTTAACTGGTCTACCTTAGAGCCATGTAGAGCATCTATGGCAGCAGGGGAGCACAGAACCAGGATTCTTGCTCCCAGTTCTCCTCTTGAGCTGTCTCTGCAGCCATTTTATTCAGACGGGTTGCGAGTGCATAGCAGCAGGCAGCAATTAATCTCGCTTCATCTCTGAACACCTTTCTGTACTGATTTCAAAGGCATCTATTGTCACAGCTCCCACCTCACAAGGGCATTTATTTTGTTCTCATTCAGAATGTGCTTTTTCACTTAATTTTAAAGGATGGAGATTTTTATTCCTAATGGCTGCAAAATACTGTACATAAGGATTTCATTTATCACTGTCAAAACTGGAATATATGAACAGCACTGCTGATATTTAAATGTAATTTTTTTTTCATTTTCCACATTTACCTTCAGAAAGGGACTTATTTGGTATTTTCATTTACTTTTCAAAGAATATTTTTCCTGCCAGCCAGAAGAATGAAGTTAGATATCTGAGGAAGCATTTGCATCCTGACAAGCCCAGCTAAAAAGTTTCCATTTACAAAATCTCTAAAAAACCTAATCCATAAAACTGAGCTACTCTCTTCTTTAACATATTTTAAAGGGACAAAGAGAATTAATTTACTTCACCTGGGAAGAACTTTGGCAAATGCCCTCTCATTATTTTTACTCAACTGAACACAGCTTTAAGTCAAAGCCATTTGCTTGACCCTGCTAAATGATGTGACAGACAAAAATAAAAGAGAAAAAAAACCAAAAAAGGGAGTCTTTTAAGTGCAATTTAACTCTCTTCATTTAAATAGCTCAATTAATTTAAAACATCACTTATACTATAGGCACAATCTAGCAGATACACAGAGGTAATATTAGTGCCTACATTACATTTATTATGAGTTCTGATGTTCTGGGAAGAAGCATTAAGGTCACTGGTGCATGTACTAAATGTGATGTGTATTTAGGAGAGTAATAGTACAAACTTGCTTAGCTGAATACAGCCTTTGGTTACACAGGAAGTCATCATATAGTGTGTATTTGTATAAAAAACCACTTGAGTAGAGTCTGACAGAAGTAGGCTTGAACTTCACAGGCACTTAGTCAGATGTCCATGCTTGCATGCTAAAGATTGGTCTATGGGAGAGAGCATGTGTTATATCACCTACATGAACTAAAGATTTAAAATAGTAATAAAATAATAAATAATAATTAAAATAGTTTTAATATGCTCTCACTTGGAAAGCTTTCACTGACTGGCAGATACCCCTACTCGGCAAACAAATAAAGTCCTAAGTGATAATGCCACAGGCAGCACATGAGCTTAGAAGGGACTCACAGCCTGCTGACTCAAGCACTGTGCTTGGAAAGGACTCTTGGCCTTTTCTTTTGCCAGGACTGGACTGCATCTGACACTCCAAGCCACGTTTCTGGCTTTATTTAGCAGCAAAATATTGTATATTTGATCCATTCTGCTTTATCATCTGCTGCATTTGGTTTCTACAACCTATGCATTTCAAACAAAATTCAGTATTTTCTGTCTAGTAAGATGAAAGCAGATGGAGATAGGCAACTAGGCTGGTTAACACTATTGTCTTCTTCCCTGGAAAAGGTAAAGAAAGAGTGTTACTAGTGAGCAGAGTATTTGGAGGGCATGTCACCCTCCAATTACTCTGCTCCCCAGAAGAGGACTTTCAGGCATTGTTTCACTAGATGAATTGCCTGTTTACTATGAAACTTTGCAGGAGAACAGGATATGTTCTCAGGGTGCCTCTTCCTGCTATTCAATTCAGGAGCCCCAGTCCCGGGTATTTAGCTCAGCTGGAGAGCTGTCCCACACAGCAAACCTGCTCCCCTAACAGGATTACTGACCTGATCCGTCCCTCAGCGAGGCTGCTGCAGTCTGGAAATTTGACACATGACCTCAGAGCTCAATTAGTTATTTAATACATTTATGATTAACCAATCTGCTAATTAAGCTTTCATTAATTAGGTTGGCAGGAATTCTGTTTCAGAGGGATAGTGGCCTCTAGTGTCTCGGAGCAGGGCTGGAGAGCCCTTGTATTTGGCCTGACACTTCTCTTTCCTGCTCCAGAAGTACCTGCAAAAGCTGTTTGGGTGGCACCTGAGGGTGCTGGCAGATCACTGGGGCATGGTGGCCCTTGGGGACAGCTTGGTACTGTGGCCTGGGTGTTACACCTGGGGCAGCTCAAAGGCTTCTGCTCCTCTCTTCTCTTCTCTGAAGTGTTGTCAGATGGTGATGAGGGAGGCAGGCAGGGTTTATCTAGGGCAGCTGGAGATCTCATAAGTACAGTTCCAAAGGGCCTGGCCTGTCATTTTGGTATTTTGATTGGGGTGGGTGGCTCATAGAGAGGAGTGGGAACCCCTTTACTCTTTCTCTTTTAGAGAGAGTTTAGAGAAAATTCACGGTTTCACCTCTGGCTTTGTTCTGTGATTTATGCTCTGACGGATGGGGTTCAGTGGGTGCTGCAATCTGTTCCCTGTAAGGTGCCTTGGCTGAGAGGGCAGGGTGCTGCCACCTTCCTTCTCCAGGTTGGCCCCTGCTTTGGTAGAGAAATCAGGACTGGGTTAAGGGATTAGTCCCGAACTATCATAAATGATTACATGTTTTCCCATCCACAAGGGATCCTCTGTCTCCCTTCTCAGGCAGGGCTGGTATCTGTTGGTGTTAAGACAGTGGAGGATGGCACAGGGGATGGCAACCAACTGTTTCATGTTCCTTAATGTTACATGTCCTCATGTTACAGGTGCAGGGCTGAGGGTTTGGCAGCTGCCTTCTCCTTACACCTCTCAAAAGGGTTGGTGACAAAACACAGCCATGCTTTTAAGTGGCAGAAGGAAACAGGACCGGGCAGAGAAAGCTCATGTCCCTGCTGAAACCCCTGAGAAAGAGGCTTGAAAGCCAAGATGAAAGACAAAGTTCTGGCTGTAGCTGCTTTAAGAGCTGCAGGAGAGGAAGCAGGGCTGGGGGATGACAGATGCCATCCCTACTGTAGAGCCCTGCAGCTGGAAATCAGACACGGGCACTACTGAGCTGAAGCCTCAGTCAAAGGAGCGGCAGGTCCAGTGGCAGGGAGAGCTCAAAGGGGCTCTAGGAAAGCCTGACTCATGCTGAAGAAAGCAGTACTGTGCTGAGAAAGATGACAATTCTTAACCTAGAACTCCAATGTCATGAGTCTATGTCATGGTTTAGTATTTTAATGCTGATGTATTTCATGCTTTTGCTACCCTTTGTTGGTGGAGCAGTGATGCTCAGAAGAGGTTTGTTACCACAAGCTGCCAGGTACTGGTGTGTCCCTTCAGGGCTGAGGTTATGGCACTGCCACCCCAGCCCCGCTCACTGCCAGACCACAGGCAGCCCCTAAGGAGAAAGGATGGGTGCTAAAGCACTTCTGGCCTGAGCAAGGTTTAACATGGCTTTTGGGGGGCGGTAAATGAGAGTTTAGGCAAAGGGAAGGCAGGTGCTACCAAGACTGAATGTGAGACCCCTTCTCTCATGCCACAAACTACTGATTTTGCAAAGACTCATGCCTTTTGATTGGCAAATAGGCCCACCTCCTTCAAACAGCTGGCAGGGGAGGTTCCTGATTCTGCCTTCCAGCTGCCTGCTCTTAACACCGTAGCACTAAATGAGACTGCTGGCAATGCTGCAGCTGCCACGTCCCCACTATCTGACCCTCCCTCCTAAACGAACCACTGAGGCAGAAATTCTGGCAGACCAACATTTTTACCTCCCTCCTGAATGGCCAGCTGTATGCACTGAAGGAAAAAAATCCCAGCTTGGATTTGCTTATCAAAAGACCATTAGCTAAGGATTTTCTAAGGCGTTTCTGAAAGAAAAGGAAGGAGACATGCAAAAGCAATACAAGAATTATCATAATTTTTGTGCCCCTTGCATGCCTGGGTCAGGTGTGTGTTGGGCCACAGCAAGCACACATTCTGCTTCACTTGGCACGTTTGAGAGCTAAAATTGCCAACTGCATATCAACATAAGGTTTACTGTTGTACAACTACCTGTTTGGCTGCCTGACTGGAGCTGTGGTAAGATGAAAGGAACAGGGGAGTAGAACAGAAGAGGAGAGAAACAGCCTGAGGGTCTCAGCAAGCAAGGCTTTATTGCAGTAGAGCTAAGGGACTAAGGAGTGTGTATAGAAGACATACTTGCTTGCCTGAGGAAATTAAGACAAAAGAGAGACTATGCCTAAGGACTACAGGCAGCTAGAACAGTGGGTGTTTCAGTGATGAACAGTTTCTTTTAATTACAATTTCAGTTTGAATTATCTTTCAATAATTAAGATATACAGCAGGCTTTTGTACACATAGAGACTTAAACACAGTGAAAGTGGGTTTAATTTAATGATGAAAAAGGGGAGTGAAGAGGGTCAAGATATATAAAGGACTTTTTAAGAGTCAGGGACCCTATTAGGGATTTTGTAAGAAATGACCTGCCTGCTCTTCAGTCAAGTTGTGCTGCTGGACGGACAGACAGAGGTGAAGGGAAGAGGAGATGACAGTGGGAAGATCCTGGCTGGCTGCTGATGGAACAGGCAGAATGTGCAAGGAACAAAATCCTGCAGACTCCAATGTAAAGCAAAAGACGTGACAGCAGGGGGTATACGCTTAAGGCACGCTGAGATTTCAGAGAGTCTTTGCAAAGATACAAGCTTGCTTTGTGTTTCTTTTTGCAATGCATTCTTGTAAAAGAATCTAATTTTCCATTCATAATCTGATTTGATCAAGAACACAGGTTTCCATTGCCAATCAACTGCATGCAGGCTAACAGTATCGACTCTTGTCTTTTTTTGCCTCATTGTTTCTCTCCACACAAGCATCAGGAACTTTTAGGTCATACTGTATCTCAAATTACCCTGGGGACAGAAAACAAAGGTGACAGGTTTATTTGTCCTTAAGAGAACTTCACGGTGAATCGACATCAGAAACTCTGAATTGGGATGTCTGCAGGAGACAGTGGGAATGAGGCACTGGGTCCCCTGAGGAAAGAAGTTCAAGCAAGTGAAGGGAGAATGGAGGAGCTGTGGTGTGTACACCGACACACACAAGTTCAGTGACTCAAGTCTGGAATTTCCTTCTCTCACACACCGTGCTGGAAGGAACCCGGTTTTTACCAAGACCCACAGAGAAACAGCATTGACACTCAGCTTTCCCGACAGCTTCTCCACCCCACTGATGCTAGCAGAGTCAGCACTGAAAAAGGAAAAGCTGTGAATAGAGGGAAAGAGGGGCAGAAAATATTCTCTGCTTTCAACAGGTCTTTGAGGCTTTTAACAGCTGCATTTGTGAGGTGAATGGAAGGGCAATGCTAGGCTTCAGGGAATAAAAAACCTTTAACTTCTCTTCAGCAGAGATATGCAGGAAGCCCAGGGACTGACAGCCTTGTCCTTTCCAGGGATGGCACTTAAGTCAAAATTTGGAGGCATTGGGATCTGAAGAGCTGTCTTTAACAGAGCTTCTCCTTGGGCAGTGTGTGCACTGGGAGAATGAGAGCAAGGATCATCATTTTCTGATCACCCAAAAAACAGTCCAGCAAAGCCATCCGATTGAGGAGACATGTCCTGACTTGGAGCTCATAGGGATAAAAATTGAGGACAAACAGAGAAAGAACTCAAACTGACAATTTTTTATCTCCTGCATCTGTTCCCTGGGTGCCTGAAGTCATATTGACTCAGCCCGATGACAGAAACAAGGTTTCTTCCTACCAGGTCTCCAGGGTCCACTAAAATATAAAGGAAAGCAAGCTGCATCTCCTGCCCTGACCACACTATGACAAAGCTGTCAGAACAGTTCTGACAGTATCACACCTGCAGCAATGTCTGGTGGAAAAGCCACAGAGAGCCATTGCTCTTCCACATCCCTCTGGAGAGAACTGTACTGGAAACCAGCACCAGAAAGTATTTTCTTCTGTGAATTTCATCAGTTTCATGCTCAAAAGCAGCAAATTGGAACAAACCTCCAAAGACCTCCAACAAAGTGTCCCTGCTGTGTCTGTTCTGGAGAGGGTGCTTTGCAAATGGCAAATTACAGTCACACGGAGACATTAATTTGGGGGTTAAGCCTACCACACTTTGCTCACTGGAAAGGCCTCAGTGGCTGGGAAAGTGACTGTGGTTTTTGTACTTTACTTGCAGTGTTAAATGCTCTCTGCTTACTTTGGCTGACCTTGTGAAAAATTGTATTTAGGATTTACTGCTGGCTCCATAACCTGATCATATAGAACAGACCGCATGAAGGTCAACCAACCTCTAACAAAAGTGCAAGGAGCTAGGAATGTGAAGGAAAAGTGAAGGAAAAGAGCACAAGTCAGTGCTTGGGCAGATGGTGCCCAGGGGGCACTTTCTGGAAATCTCTGGAGACCACTTGAAAACAATTGGGTGACTTTCACACTGCTGGACTGGCAGAGGGATCTCTATGTAGCAGACCCCAGAGGCTTTGAAGGACTGTCCTGAATAATAGTGTTTTCAGTAATGTCCATTTACAAGTCATATACTCCCGAGTTTTCAGTTTTAGGGCCTCAAATATTCTCTGCTTAATTTTTCACAATTCTGTGATCCTGCCTCTGGATTATAGTGCTGGTCTGTGAGGTCTGACAAGTTGGTCTTTTGTTGCATCCCGCCTTTGAGAAGTTTAGTATTGTTCTGTAACCTTTAGATGTTTTGTTTGGAACAATCAGCTCTGTTCTAAACTCTTGGACCATGAAAGAGAATTTATTTTTTCTGGACATCAGTTTGCTGCAGACCAATACTCACTTTTTCCCAAGGCAACCTCCACACCTTTAACCGTCTTGAACACCTGCCCACTGCCTCCACTCCTGCCCTAAAATCTTCATAAGAGGATCAAAACAGTGTTTTTCACATTAAAATAGTCAACTTCACCCTCCAGGATGGATTTTAATCTTCTTTGATTCAAATCCATTCCCTCATTCTACAGGAAAAAAAGCAGGAAATTAATAAAGGAAGAAATGTGGGATGGGATGATTCATTTGCTTTTGTTGTCTTCTGTGTTTTCTTACATTATTTGTGGCACACAGCAGGTAGGGATCTGTGTGTGACAACCGGCCTCTGGGTCATGATCTCTTTCTGCAAATCCCCTTAAAAATCCAAATCACAGATGAAAAAAATCCCTTTGCCAATCTAAGGTAAAAGTGCTTTTCCAAAGGCTAGTTGAGACATGACCAACACCAGGAAGAGCTCAAATTGGTCTAAGAAATGGAGGTGTTGCACAGCCACCTTGGCAGCTGCTTGATTGTCACCTCACACAAACACATGCACAAACACTTTAATTTGGTTCTTGTACCCTCTGTTAACGCCCTGTGCTGATGCCTTAATGTTTTGCTAGGACACTGGAGCTACAAGAAATCAGCTGCTTGCTCGTATTACAAAATCATTCAGCATTAAGGAATGCAAGTTAGGAAACACATCTGTAAAAAAACCAATCTCCCTGTCTGTGCACTGGAGTCAGTAAGAGATACAAGAGACAAGAAAATTTGTTTTAATATGTTTTTAAATTCAATCAAGAAGGTTTGGTGTATTAAAGAGAAAGAAGAAAAAGCAGTAATTAAAACTTTAAAAGAATAACATTTATAATGGAGAGAAAAATCAAGCAGCAATTGGGTTTTTCTTGTTTACCAGGGGGCATACCAGAGGAC
The DNA here is from genome assembly GCA_013399875.1 of Gymnorhina tibicen. Lineage (NCBI taxonomy): Eukaryota > Metazoa > Chordata > Aves > Passeriformes > Artamidae > Gymnorhina > Gymnorhina tibicen. Next base: position 173,440 of record VXAZ01001738.1, on the reverse strand, counting down.
TGCTTTATACCAGTTCATGCAACGCACTGAAGTCTACCTCTGCAAATCTGGCTGTGGTTATGAATCTGTGTTATCTGAATCCAAAAGTGTAACTAGACAGAACTTTTTTTTTTTTTTTTGGTAATGAGCAGAAATATATGACATCTTAAAAAAACAACCTGGAGTCCTAACCAGAAACAGGATTACTTCAGCTGGAAAGGACCTCAGGAGCTTTCTAGTCTTGCTCAAAGCAGCATCAGCTATGGGATCAGACTGGGCTGCTCAGAGATTTATTCAGTCAGATTTTCAAAACCTTCAGGGTTGGACACGACATGACCTCCCTGGGAAAAGTTTTCCCATGCTTGACTGTCCTCATGGTGAAAAAGGACATTGATGCTATCATTCCTCAATAGCACAGAGGAAGTTTCACAGGAAGCTTTTCCTTAGAACTCTCCAGATTATCCTGATCATCTTCCATCTGATGGTCATAACCAGGTAAATGCAGACAACCGGCACCGTGTTTTGCTTCCTTTAGTCCTGCCCTCTTCCCATTCTCTATCTGCCCTGCTTTGAAGCAGAGGAGATTACAGCCTAGTTCTAGGTCAGATGAATGTGCTGTAGAGGATTCCAGTCACCTTGTCAACAAGACCCAAAGCGGCCACAGCCTTCTCTAAAGTGGTCACGACTGATTTCCAGTGAGATGGAAACTCCCTGGTACCCAGGAACGTTTAATTGCAGATACAAAGAAGAACACTGCCAACAAAGGAGCTAAGATCCCCCCCTTGCATTGATCATCCCCGTCCAGTGACGGACAGGAAACTCAAAGGACCCAAAGTCAAACTCAAGGATGGTTGTGTATCGTAGCTGCTCTGCACATAGGCAGATGTGAGTCAGCTACATGAGCTCTGAGGAACTAAAAACATGACATCTGCCTGCAGAGAAATAACTATGCCGAAGTTTTGCTTTCACATTTTGCTTGAACCCCTGCTCCACAGATCAGAGGCTGCATAAAGCCACACTTCAGCCCGACAGCTGAAGCATTCAGGCAGAAAAATAAACTGAACTTGAATCTTTCATGTTCTGGCTGAAAGTCAGTAGCTAAAAAAGGCATAGCTGCTTTGTGACTTGAGTCTCCCAAACTTTTTATGGTCAAAACCACCTTGTGAATTAGACATGAATTTGTGAATGATTTTTGAACCATCAATTATATGTTCTTGTAGTGAACTTAAAAAAAAAAAAGTGCTAGAATATACTAGGGAGTCTACGCTAAGGATACTTGTTTTTCTTTAAAAAAATGTAAGCAAAACCTGAAAATCCAGATTTAAAAGGCAGCCTCCATTACGGATTCAAACTACCCATGCTTGACAGCATCACTTTAAATATTAAGTATGCTAGCCCTGTTCAAGACACACTTTTAGCAGTGTCATTTATTATGTCAAACACAGTTTCTCAGATAAACTTATACAAAGTACAATTGCCTCACTTGTACTCTTCATCTGTTCTCCCAATTTTCTAGTCCTAGAACCAGTATTTAAAGTAATTCATAAAAAATCCTTCCTTTTTTTTGAAAATGAGCTCTTACTTTCAGGCTGGGTAGTCATGGGGGACAGAGAGGGGCTGTTTTCTAGCATTTCTAGTGTCACTCGGGAGCTGAGTTGCAGCAAAGGGACTGCCAGCAGCCCACAGGTCTGAAACACCTGGTGTGATTAAACCTTCTTCTCATAGCCAGCTCAAGGTTTACTCATGGCAGAAGGCAGTTTAAAACTCATGAGCTTCAGACTAGTGAGCTAGACAGAACTGCATCATTCCTCCAGAACGCATTAACACCTGCTGACTTGATTGTACCAATTTCACAGCAGTGATCAAAAAAAGAGAATATGTGGGTTGTTAGGAAAAAGTGGGGATTGCCTTCCATTTAGAGCAGAAGGCAGAAAAAAAATCCAAGTTATAGCAAAAAACGAGATGGTTTTGGGTTTACAGTAGAATTACCTTAAAGCCCCATAGAGGATTTATTTTGTGCTATAAACAGCGTTACTTTATGAGACAAAGGGTTGGAACATTCACAAAGGCTTAGGCTGAATCAATTCAAGCTCTTCAGGTAAGCAGCAAGTGGGATAAAAAAGGCAGAGAATTAAGGGAAAAAAATATTTGGGCAGAGTTCAGGTGAAAGAAGGAAGGCAGGAGTCACTAAGAGCAGTTGCTCAGCTGTGCAGTCTCTGAAAGTGAGGATGGATGATTTCACTGATACAGAAAGTGGGAGGAAGCCTGGGAGAGGAACAGTTTGCAAAGCAGCATGGAGGGAACAGGAGTCTACTACTAGTAGGAGGCAGACAAACAGATCACAATGATTACACAGGCTGGAGATGATTCTTTGATAAAGACTTGGATCTATCTCCCAAGAATGTATATGTTACCCCTCCTTTCCCCTTGTAACTGGACCTGGAGAAAGGACACAAATATTGTCTATGGGGCATGTTTTCCTATATGTCAGTTTAGAAAAGGGTTTGGACAATGCTCAAACATTTTAAAATTTGATCAACAATTCCTGTTTTCCTTCTGGAAGATGTTTCAAAAAGGAGACCACAGCTATTTTGCACAGTACCAGGCTGCAAAGTCTCATTTCCATGAGTGATGCAGAAAAGCATACCCTCAGCACAAGCTATTCAGCCATGATGCAGGCAGCACTTAACGCTTTTTGAATGATACTTGTGTTTAACAACTGGAGAAATGGGATCAGACTGTCCAATTACTGCTGTGATCTTTTTCTTAAATAAAATTTTATCTTGGTAAATATATGGCATCTGTAAAAACAACTTTATTTTCCTTCAGTGTGTCCTGTTTTATAGAGAATGACTGCCAAGAGGAACAAGGAAAGAACTGTGCCAAAAGTCTGAGGTTTGAAAGAAACAGAGAGGTGCCAGAAGATTTTCTACACGTGGCAGAGCAGAAAGGTTGTGGTCTTTCCTGGAGAGGTCACTGCCTTGTTCCTGACAGGAGTGAAGTGTCAGGGTACAGGCAAAACTCCCTCTTAGTCCCAGTCAGGACTCTGAAGGTTCAGAGGCCTTTTTGCACAGCTAGTCCCACTATCCTCACTGCAGCTTAATTCCCATTCCTAAAGCTTCTCCATAAAGCAGTGCTGTTGGTTGGTGTAAGAGGCTGAGATGCTGACAACAGCTGAAGCTGTTAAGTTCCTTCCACCAGTATGCTAACCTGGAAAACGTGTGCCCAGCACAGGCCCATACTGCTCCATGTCCTGCTTCAGTGAGCCCTCCCTCCACGAAGAACTACAGAGTGGTTGCTTCTGTGCTGCCTCCTGCTTTTGGGAATTGCTCCTCCCTAGAACTCCGGACCAAAACTGATGGACTTGATGAAATGTGACTGTGGCTGACCGGGCAAAAAACTGTACTTAGTTTGCTGCTGCCGCAACAAACATTTCTTGTGGCACATGTCCCTGCCTGCCACATTAGAGCTGGGCCTTGCAGGTGGTGCTTTGGCTGCACCACTGGCTGGGTCTGGAAAAAGGTGGTTCTGCTGTGCACAGCTGGATGTAACAGTCTGCTCTGCCTGGAACAAGGACTGGGGTCACAGAAAAAGGGTTCCTTGGGTGTACCTCTGTTCATGCTCAGGTGAGGTCTGCATCCAGGACCACCATGGTACCCTCACCTAAAAAGGACTCTACTACTGACAGGACAAATAATATGGACGACATCCCCATCTATTCTTCTCTCCTGCTGTGGCACACCAAGGTTTCTGTGTTTTTCTGAGTTCTGAGTCTCCAAAGGATCCTCTAGTATTTCATAGAAGCAACATGAAGTTTTCAGGTTGCTATGAACACATCCTCTGTGCATAAGGATAGCAGCTAAAAACCAAGAATTGCAGTGAACTTACTATACCAGGACATGCTCCTTCCCTTTGAGAAGTATACGTTATTTCTATTTAATAGAGCTTGATCTGCTGATGGAGCATTTTAGTCCCCACATTCAATAAGCAGACAGTAACCTTTCCCTGTTAAGAGCTGAGTGTGCAGCACAGAGAAGACAAAGTGGGAGCCTACATCACTTGAAAATCAGAACAAATTCAATTAACCATCAAGTACAGTTTAAGGCTCATCATTAATAAATCAAACACATTAAATAAATGCATCACCCAACACTGTCTGCAGATGCTGTGGTCTGTTCTGGAGCCAATTTACATTAATTATACTGGGCTGCACTTGCTTCCTTCAAGTGCTAGGCAGAAACTCATCTACCTTTGGAGACATCAGAAGGAACTACAGAAATAGTAACACCTGGGTAATTCAGAATTGGGGAAATGTTACACTGGTGGAACCTACATTTAAGGACACAGGGCTTTGAGAAGCCAGAAAACAGTACTACTGCCCTCTTCTGTGTCGATTTTTTTAAAGATACCAACATCTGAGCAGGCAGGCTTATCATCTCAGCTGCTGTTAATCTTTTTAATCTCAGGAACAAGCTTTAAATCACATTTGGGGACCTCTTTCTTTTAAACCAGTTCTCTACATACTTCACAGAAAACGGTGATGAGAGTAACACGTACTTGCGTAACGAGACCTCTGAACAGACCACTGTGTAGTGCTGCCTGCTGGGGTTAGGCTTTGCTAGACCAGGTACTTTTTACTGTCACCACTACTTCAATTACCGAACTTTTTCTCTTTTCTATCAGAGAATCTCAATAATTTGCTCAATTTGTTTTTCCTCACAACCTTCTAAGCTGCTTTGCATATTTGAGGTGACTGACTACGGTGGGTCAGACAAAGAAGAGAACCTGTAATTTGCAGCTCTGGGCTTCTCCTTCAGGCATGAAACCCCCACTTAGACTCCAGATGCTTTGGCCCATTCTCAATACAACATAAAATAATTTGTGCAGAAGCAGATCTTCAGGATTACTTCTCCTTCCTAGACTATCACATTGTAGGTACCGTAAAAATATGGAGTGGCTAAAGGGTGGCCAGGTAACACCCCAAAATTTTCCAGTTACCTTATGGCTTCCTTCTTCACGACTTTTTGCCTGAAGGAGTATTAGCCAAGAGTGGTGTGTGCAGCACAAGATGTGAGTGGGTGTGAGTGTTGGCCTGTGAGGTGTGTTGGTACCCAGGAATGTGTCATGGGAAAGGGGCACATACCACTGTGGAGGGCTGGGAGAAGCCACTGAAGCCCTGGTGCAGTGGCATAACAAATCAAGCAAAATTGCAGTGACATAAAAAGCCAGGTCATTTGGTGAACCTCATGCCACCATCATTCCCATATTCATGTGCTCGTGCTCTGCTCAGATTTGCTGACTGGAACCTCCCTTCCCTCTGTCTCACCCCCTCACACACTCCCTCCTGCCTGGAGCTCTCTGCTGAACTCCAGTGATTGCTTTGTTCCAGTTTGTCTAAATGGCTTTACTCTTCACCCAAGCCCGTCTCAGGCACCTCTTTCTTTCTGCCCCTCTACTTCTCTTCGAACTAATCTGCAATAATATGCCTGTCAGAACTGGTTTTCTGCCCTCATCTTTGCAGCTCTGTTTCCAGACAGCCCTACTAGCCTTAATGTGATGCAGCTGTTCAGTCTCTCATCCTCTCCAAAAAGAGCCTGGAAATATCCTACAGGAAGGATGCTACCATAAATCTGTGTACACCATTTCTCTTATGAATGGAAAGAGTAATAAGAGATTAAAAAAACGTTTAAATAAATGCCTCCCAAGCTCCATGAGACTTCCGAGTGGTGGGCTGCACTTCTGTCTTCATGAAGAAAATCAATAGCAGTGCTGTATTGTTCCTGCTATCTGGCTTCCACCCCACCCTTCCCCCCATGCAGTGCACAGACTGTGTTCAAGGAAATGGATGCTCCCAGGGGAGCAAAATGGCTTTCCGCACTTAAGGTAATGATGTTACTTGAGGTCGCCATGCAAACAGTTACGGATATGAAAATCTGTAGTTTTGTCAACAGAGCTGGAACCTGGGGACCTAACTTAGGAGCTAGCGCCTTTTTATAAAATGTTTCCCTAATTTACCTACAGAGCGTCTTCCCAGAAACAACAGCTGCTGTACTTAATTAGCATTAATCACCTTGTTACAGAAGAGCAACTGGGAATAGTACAGTACTTGAAATACTGACAAAATGATACACTAATGGCATTGATCTGTCCGGTATACTTCAACTTCCCCTTTATTATTCTGTTCTCTGTATGAACAGCTTCAGAAGTCACAAGTTTTGGAGCAGACCGGGAAGCGATGATGCAGAAAAGGAGCCACAGATGGGGGCAGATACAGAGCCTTTCAGCCTACATGAGACGCTTGCTGTCTGCTCTGTTTGTGACTGCACTTCCCAGTTCTGCATCTTGACCTGCAGCAAGAGCAGTCCTGGAAGGGGATCTCTGAGCACGGCATCCTTTTGAGCAGCACTGGGATAGGTTGCTCTGCTGTGTGCTTTGTGGCTCTTCAGTGGAGAGCTTTAACACAAGCTCTGAACCCACACCCTACCCCAGGAAAAAGAGTTAAATACCTACACCAACTGAAAGATCAATTTCAGAAGCCACATCGGGCAGTCTGTCGTCTACTGGGATCAGAGACCTTCTGTAAAGTTTCAGCCAGAAATGCACCAATTTTGTTAAGCTGAACCCTGAGGGCTTTGTAGTTCTGACTGATACTCCTGGTACTATTCCTCCCTGATCACACAGCAATTCAATATCTGCCATGAACACACAGCAGCAGGCTGAAAGGCAGGAGCTAACAACACAGACATGTCATCAGCCTCTGTCCCCAGATGGACTATCTCCTCTGTTCATTTCAATCTCCACCAAGATGGGGCTCAGTTACAAATTCATTTTGTCCAAGTCAGACACACCAAGGAACACCATTCTCTATGTCCTTGTGGCGGTGTTTTTGCTGCTGTTTAACCCTATCAGTTCTGCTTGGTCTAAGTGAGCAACATTCCAGTAACTTCCTTGAGGTGGGACTCAGTTTCTCTACTTTAGACACTCAGTTTTCACATACTTTTATGACCTCTTTGAGGAACCTTCCAAAAACAGTGCCTTATTCCCTGTCTAGTCCAAGGAGAGGAGGTGCTTACATCTAAGGCCACAAGCACCTTGGAGGGCTGAAGGCTGCTGTGAGTTATCTCTGCCTCTCTCCCACATGTTCATCTGCAGACAGGCATGCAGAACATTTACAGCCAAGCTCTCACTGTGGTGGATGTGCTGATGAAGATGCCTCTGCCACAATCCCTCATCCCACCTGTTGCTTGTTTTGTAGCACTCCAACCACACTGGAGTTTCCACATTGCCCATTCTATTTTAACACAAACTAATGTCATTGACTGTTAGGTAAGACAGACACAGACTGTCTGGGTAGGGATTTCAGATCAGAGAAGGGAAATTAAAAATGCAAACTAGAAAAGCAGATGGCATAAGCTTCATTAAAATAATATCTCTTCTCCTGGGAATGCTAGAAGGATCTGTTGCCTTCCAGTGGATGTGGTGCCTTGAGATTTACACTTGGGGATTATTCTGTTCCTCTCTCTCTCTCCTTATCATAACTCTCCTCTGTTTTCAAAAGGCTTGTGGTATGTGCTCCATCTGGATATAGCTCCTAATAAGGATGTGCTGGAGACATCTCCTAAGCACTAATGTACACCCAGCCCCCAACCCATGCTGTCAGGAGTCTCCTTATCAATGATCTGAAAGAAAGAAAGAAGCATGGCTGAGCCTTGAAGCTCCTGCTAGAAAGACAAAGTGGGAGTGTTAGAAAAGTAACAAATTCAGAATTAATATGTATACAATATCAATAAGGGGTTAAAATTATGAACTGTGTGAACTGGGAGATCTTATTTCCCCTTGGTGTGAGGTTCTTTTTTTGATATGGCCCTAGCATCAAGCACTGTTCCACTTACAAAGCAGGTGTAACCTTTAGGAAGTCACTAGAAATATAAGACAGCTGTGAAGTTTCTCCTGTATCTAACTGACCCCCCTCAAGCAAACATGTAGCCAAATGTGTTTATTTAGAGGGGAAGAAACAACCAAGGAAAAGACCATTCAAGCAGCAGGATAAATTTGTGTGCAGTTTTCACGCTCTTTCTGTCACACTTCAATCACTGCAGTGTCTGGAAGCAAAAGTTGTATTCACGCTGGGTTGGTATTTAATTGAGCTCACTTGAACCAAGCTTCCAGCAAGCACATACGACAGATTTATACACGAATCTTTGCAAACTGAAAAATGACATTTATCAACCTTCCATCAGAACATTTGACATTTGAACAATTGATTCTGATTTAACAGTGAAAAATGCCATCATCCATGTGGAAAACCTGCAATAGCATTAAACCCCTAGATGCTACAATCCCCAACAATGGCTCTGCCAGTTAAGCTATTAAACATTTATGTACCACCTTAACTTTTTCTAGCCTTAAAGAGATTTAAAAAAACCCTGACAAGTTTAATGCAGAAGGGACAAAAAATCTAGTCAGCGGAATGGGGGCCAGAGCTGGGAGATGCAATGATTAAGCTGCTAGAAAATTGTAGAGGCTGGGCAGATTTTAAGAATAAGAGCAGCAGGAGCTGGTGTGGATTAAAGGCATGTTACACTGGCTACAGACAATACTGTTAGTCTTATTTTGCCTCAGATAACCTAGAGCTCATCTGGGTATGGCTAAGAGTAGACAGGTGATCCAAGTGCCACTAGGTATGTGCTCACCTCATTAAAGAGGGATACTGTTTCCACAGAGAGGTGTTGGAGCAGACTTCTCTCTGGAAACAAGGCAGGCAGATGCTTGTCAGTCTTGCAGGACAATTCCTCTTCAGCAGGTAGGTTTCACCCACTATTATCTTCATAAGGATACTGTGGTCAGCACTGAGTTCACTTGGCGGAAGCACCAGCTGGAAAGGAGGTCCTGGCAACAGTGTGCCTCTATCTACTACAAAAACTGTTCAAATACTTCAATACCTCCCTTTGACTCTTTATGCCACTCAGCACTGGCTAAATGAAATAGAATTTTTCCTGTGTGGAAAAGCAGAAGTTCTGGCAGAAAGGCTAATCATTCTCTTCTATCTGATCCCCAGAAAAAAGCTCGTAAGTTCTGCAGAGGTGTGACTGTGGCCTATTTTCATGTATTAGTCCATTTCAATAATTAGTAACCTACCAACCAATGTAGTCATCTCCAGTTGATAAATTCCAGCTTACAGAGGATTGAGTTTCTCCTGGCTTATTTTTCTGTTATTCCAGTTTTCACTGTTTTTTCCTCTTTGCCATTTCTGAGTCTTTATTGTACTTATTCCTCCCAAATACGATCTACTAAATTTTCTTTGCTGACTCCTGCTTTTTATGTAAAAGTCATTAATGAACATATACATAAAATGACTGTTGGAGAACTCCATTAGCAATGTCCTTTCTTTTGATACTTCTCCTTCAACACTACCTGATGTGTTTTGACTTCCCCAGTTTCTCATTCTACTGGCTTTATTTATAATACTGAAGTTTGTTAAGGATCTACCTCAAATTACTTTTCCACTTAATTTGTATGAATGGAACTTGTTTACCCTGAAACCAAACCTATTTTCAATGATCTGATCTCCTAGAATGCTCTCATGACTTACCAAAGCCAAGTCTAAAAAAGCATCATTTCCTGTCACTTTAGTGAATCTCAAGAGGGTACTTTTATTGCCTAGAAAGGCAAGAATATCGCAGACTTACCAATAATAGCATCAATTGCTCTCTAACCTGTTTCCTGGTGTTAAATTATCCAAAACAACTACTGCAGTAGTAATTATCTGTCTAGTAACATTAAAGAACTCTCTTGGCAGTGAAAAAGGATCCTGGTGGCATATGGCATGCTGGCAGTAATAATCTTTTACCAAACTATGAATTGTGTGTCATTAACACACACTGCTGCTCCCGGCCTTTTCCTGAAAAGCAGCCACTGGTTTTAGAGTATTCATGACTTGCATAACCACCCTCAATCAGCTTCAGCAGCATCCTCCCAATGTCACTGGTTCTGATGTGAAGGACAGCCAGGGGACTCCTTCCCGCTCCTACTGGGAATTTTTCTACGCTTAGATTCCCATTTTTTAGCAAAAAGCACACTGTTCCTTTGGCTTGTCTGTCATCAGGTTCTTGAAGCTGTGTGGCTATATAGCTGCTCAGGTTTTGGAGGCAGGACTGGCATGTGTAGATTGCTCTTGCAAGCATTAGCCTTGAAAGGAAGCAGTGTCTTGTGCTAACACGATTATTCTGCTTCCAGAACTTAAAAAATATTGCTCAGAAATAGTATGAATATTTGCATGAGAACCTTTACGGACCTAAAAGTCCGCTATCTCACAGTAATGCAGCTCTGTCTTTTCATGGTACTGTCTCAACTCTCTGATCCTTTCCCTTTTGTTTGCAACTATTCTGTCACCTCTCCTTTTACAGTCCCTTCATATTATCTTCATTCTTTATCCGGCCAAGCCTTGATCTCAGCTTAATAAAAAATCTGTAGGTTTAAAAGAACTATGCCTTGCTTTTAAGGCATAGCTTCCTTTCTTTACCATGCCCATGGATACAGGGGCTTTACATGTTTGTAGGTCAGTTTGCTGAGTCACAGCAGCAGAATCACTGCTCTGCGAGCAGCTTGGGCCTTGCTGGCATGCTCAGCCACGTGCTCGGAGATCTGCATATGATCCTATATTTCAGGCCTTGGATTCAGCCTTTTCACTCTCCATTAGCAAAGACTCACCTAATTTCACTTGAAGTGGAGATGGCTTATAGTTCATGGCTACAGTCTCTCCCTCTCTTGTATCACAATCTCTGTCCGAAATAGCTGCAGCTGTTGGATCCTGTTAAGAAAGAACAGAAACAAAACACAACGGTTTAGCTGAAAGTTCTGCAGCCTCTTTTCTGAGTGGCTATTAGGCGACTCCACCCCCTTCACATTCAGAGGGACCAGAGAACATGCCGGTGTTTCAAATGCTGAAACCCAGGGGCAAAACACAGAACTTTGGAAGCACATTTACTATGTAAAGTAAAGTGCCTCTGGAAAATAAAAGTAAAAAAAAAGTACCCCGGAAATGCCAAATTTCAACATCAGGCTAATATGATGGATGATACTGGGAATATAATGTGGATGGTGGGACACCAGTTCAAATTTAGCCTGGGCTGGCAGTAGTCCCAAATAATTTTCACGTGATGACTCCTTGGGGGTGTTATATGAAACACATTTACAGTTTCAGATGAATTCCAAGTGGACCACTCGACCTCAAACTTAAAACTAAATAGTTTGAGACCAGGTCTGTGTGAAAGTCCAGCTTGGAAGGAATGAGGGCTACACGGGTAGAAGAACTCAATTTCCAGTCCCTCTTGGGACCTATTTCATGGCTGACAGGAAAGATCTGTCAGCAGAGTACCTTTCACTGTCACTAAAATTTCCCCCCCGAAAAACAAATCTCCCCAAACACATTCTGCTCCTGCCTACTGGCAGATAACATGTACTGAACTCTATGGTACAGCACATCAAAGAACTTAAGAGAGAAACAAACTACCAACTCAGACAGTTCTACCACTGATAAAAATATCTGAAGCCGTTTCACAGCAAACTGCAAACCTGTTGGAATTCCCTCTACGTAGCACCATAGTGAAAATTAAAACTGGTTTTCAAACATGTTCTTATTCCCACCTAGAAGCCCAAACTTAAATTGAACATGCACATACATATATGTGTATGTAAATTTGAGTATATCATAGGTAGAGCTGCAAAGTAAACATTCAGCATTAGGTCCAATATATGAATAAACCATCACTTGTAAGAAATGGAACAAGGCATCATAAATTAAATACTAGAACACTATTCCAAACTGGTGAATTGATGTTGTGTCTCTCTCAGTTTCTGGAGTTTTTATTTTGTACACAATTTGTTGTAAAATGCAACTCATCATTTGGCACTGACACCTGTATGCAAAGCAATGTCACTGAGTTTCAAAGCACGGTAACATCAGTCTTCCCTCTCAGTAAAAAAGTGGCTCACTTGTTGAGCCACTCTTCTGCCTGCCTTCTCCCTGCAGTGCACATTAGCTCTTTTTAATACACTGTGCTTAGGAGATAAAATGTGATTTTTGAATTAGGCTCTATCTTGGTGGAAACTGGTTAAATAACATATGTAGGGTTATAACATTTTATCAAAATCCTGCTCCTTTGCACTACCAAGTAGACTTTGACAGTACTTAAAATGGATGGTCCTTACAAGACCTTGCATTCAAGCACAAGGGCAATTTCTTCTGCTTTCCTCTAATGCAGTTACTCCTGCATTTTTCCTCTGATGTAGCAGTTTAGTGACTAGTTGAAAAGGTAAGAGTAAGTTGTATACCAAAAAAACAGTCTCCAGGAGAACATTTAGGCATAAATCATAGACTAGTTCACATGGTATCCTTGGAACATGGATCTGGTCTCAAACATGCCCACATGAAGGGAATACATCAGAATCCAAGCTGCAGGAAAGAATCATCATGGTGTGGCCTCTCACCCTTCAGGGGAAGGGAGCACCCAAGATTTGTAAAATGCTTGTGGACAAAAGGAATGTCGAAAGTCAGAGGGTCCACAAAATCTTACGAAGTTCTGTTAGTAAATTACACACTCTGCATGGAAACTGGTATGTTAGTTCCTGGCCTACTATTAAGCACCCAGCAGTGGGTTTACGATAAAGGAGGGAGATGACAGGAAAGAGAGAAAGAGAGAGAGATGTATTAAAGAGGGGGAGAAAGGAAGGGAGAAAGAGAGAAAGAGAGATCACCAATCCTGGCTCCATCACTGATGCAGCTGAGGGGGTGTGTAGGGTCCTGGGATGCACACACGCCTGGGCTTTGTGGGGGTACCTTTTTATAGATGAGTTTCCCTGCACTGGAGGTAAATTTCTCCCTTTCTATGTAATTTAGTTACTGTGTGCAGTCCAGTCTCCCAAAGCCTTCTGGAATGGGTTGGAGGCTTCAGGGTATTTGGTGGTTTCCACATCCCCCTACAGCCCATGCCTGCTTCTCGACCTCACTCCTACGCTTGTGCTGTGTTGTGTTGTGGTTATCTCCAGGAGCCAGGACAAGGATGTTTGTCCCAGAAAAGTGCTGCTCTACCTCCATGTGGGCCCTTCTCCAGCCACATTCTCTATTCTTTCTCAGTGTGTTATTACTAACAATCCTTGGCTGCTATTACCAACAATCCTTGGTTGGCTCCTTAGCCATCCAGCTATCGGTGTTTAAGACATACACATGAGCTCCCGTATCTTTGGGCTTTACGCATGGGAATAGCTAGATAACACAAAGGACATGTCTGTCTGTCAGACATGCTAGAATCTCTCCAAGAGGGATGTTTAAGGTGCTAAGTGGCACCATTTGAGTCCAGGCTTCCTGGATGAGAACCTTTTTTCTGCCAGTCTGGGAAAAGGCAGGATACAGCCATTTCTAAGGAATATGACTCCAAGAGTTGGATGTGTCCTAGTTTTTACTGAACACAATAAGCAATTCCTTGGAGCCCCAATGTGCTGGCTGCAGGAAGACATGGGAGTAGATATATCATGGGAAATGACACAGTGTGATGGCCACATATGGTCTCCTGTGCTGGTGCAGTCCAGCAGAGTCCACTGAGCTCAAAGCCACAAGCCCACAGGGCAGAGAAGGGGTCTGACCATGCCTGGACTAGCCCAGGTTCATATTGTTAAAGTCATGCTAAAACTCTAAATCCAAACCAGACCTTACTTTTCATGGCAAAATGATGAGCTGACAGTAGCTTTTCCTTTGTAGGTAACCTGATTGTGACATTAGACATCCATTTGCATCAACAGAGGGAGGGGAGAAATGTTCTGAGGTGCCTTTGAAGATCTGAACTCTAATCCTGGACCAGTGGACTCAGCTGGAGAAATCTCCAAAATGGGCTCTAAACCAAAGACACAGAAAAGGCTTCCTAGGCCTCCAGAGAAAACGACGATGATTTTCAAGCAGTGATTATTTCCATTCTGTCTAAGACACTAAACTTAAAAGGAGACAAATCTGTCCTTGGAGATGCGTTTCTGTCTCCCCACTGTCTAGAGAGAAGGCCTGGCAGTTGGTGGAGCTTCTGACACTGGAGGTGGGAATGATGCAGTACATGGTAGCGGAGCCAGCCCTAGGAATTCTTCCCCAAGGTTTGGCACAATGCTTTTCAGCCTCAGCAGCATGTTACAGATGCACAAGAGATCCACGACTTGCACAGAGGGATCACAAGCACCATCATTCTGGGTGGCCACCACTGCATGCATGGGCCAGGCCTGCTCCCTCCAGAGAGTAAAATGGATTTGAGAGAAAACCTAGCTGGGCCAGGGACAGTGTCCCCAGTGCAAGTGGGTATCTATCCCTGGCCCAGGAGTGGCAAGACACTGTCATATTTCCCATCTATCACTTCACAGATGTTCTGCAGCAACTCACAGGCCTCCATAGTAACAATGCCCACTGTGAAAACAGCAGCATTCCCACGCCAGCTCGGCTGGAGCTGTCTCTGCACAAACATGCTCTGCTTCTGTGCATACTGAATGGATGCAGTTCTCGCTCTACAGCTCAACCGCCCAGAGAAACGTTTACTTGACTGATTAGCCTTTTGCTTGTGAATGCCTAAGAGCACACTGAGATTCAACACAGGCTTTTGCTACTGGAATTCACTTGGCCATTTTTTTCTTTTTCACAAGCCCCCCTAGACCAATACACTCAGCTCTGCCCCCAGTGTCAAAATCTCAGCTACATGGTGTGACTCGTCCCAGGACAGATTATGTGATTTCTTTTCGCTCACTGGGGACAACACAACACTCCCAAACAAATGGCAAGTGCTGAGAAGTGCCTGCAGGGGCTCTAGATGGCTAAAGGTATTTAAGGGATGTTTTTTGTTCCTGAGGCCTCTGAATGTCTTCATTCCTAAGGAAAAAATACGTTCAACCAGGGCACTGCATGAACATTTGGCTGGGGCCAGAGTTTAATCAAAGCTTTCTCCCCACATGCTCACAGCTTAATTGGGCATGCACAATCACAGCATTCGAACGGTGGGAAGTTTTCTTACTAGATTGTTTGTTTCTATAGGCTCGACACAAAGGATCTTGAAAACTGCCCTCCTGCTAGGAGCAGCCACGTCCCACAGTGTGTGTACCATGTGCCATTTCTGAACATCAGACATTAGTTCCAGTGAACCTTTGAGGAGCAGGAGCGCTGTGAATCATCAGTATGCAGGAGCACAGAGAGAAGGTGAAAACACTTTAAACTGAAATCTGGGTTTTAAGGAAGATGGCATGCTTAGCAGGCTGTTTTTATTTTCTCTTTTAAATCACTTTCCATTTTGCAGTACTTAATAAGAAAGCATCAGCTCAAGAGCCTTTTACTCTTATTACCTACCTCTCCCAATAACCCGCACTTGCTGTGGGGAGGAAATAGCCCCAAATGATGGAGCTGGATGCTTGGTACACTCACCCTGGTAGCACCTGGGAAAACGCAGCTTTCTTTGCCTTCCTTTACAGCCAACACTTCTGACCCCTTGCAAGCTTAACAAGGCCCCACTTTCCACTCTGCAAATCCTTAGGGACCCCAGAGCATGTGGAAGGGAACGGGCACACGCAATTTCTGTGGTCTTCAGCTGCACCTCAAAGTCATATGTGTAACTTGAGAAGTCTCTGTCTGCCCCTCCTTCCCATCCTCGAAATCAGTCATATTTACAGCTCTTATGAAAATGTTCAATTTTGCTGTCTGTGCGAAATTCTATGATCACCAAAGCAGCTCTGTGGCTTTTTCTGGATAAAAGCGGAGGGGCATGATTGCCCTCATCCTCTAATATCAAGGAAAGACCCAGTATACAGGGCTTGACCATCACTTCTCTCTGTAGTTCAGAGGCTTCTGTCTGACCAGCATCAGTTGAATCAGTATGAGCCAACTGATCAGGAATATCATCCAGCTAACTTGGCTCTCTGCAGTACCCACCAATGATGTGCTTGCTGTCTGTCTTCTGTCCTACTTAAAAGATGCTGAAAGTCTCAGTACCAACACGTGTGTGACAGCTTACAGTGAGTGCTTGCAGCTCAGCAGACATCTGCTTTCTGGAGCTGCCCATGTGGATTGCACACTGCACACAAATGCTAACAGGAAAGGACAAGTCCAAGTGTTTTGTTTCTTTCCTACATCAAACACTGAGTTTGGAAAAACAGATAGATGTTCTGTGCAAGAGGGACTGACTTAGCAGAAAAACAAGTGAGAAATCACACACACCCTGAATGCAGAGGGTACATGTGGGTCAACGAGAAGTTTCTATGATTCCCATACTGTCATTCAGACTCCTGGGCTAGAATATTGTGCTGCTAATAAATATTTATACCTTCAGTCTCTGCCCTGGCAACAAAAAATCCTGTGCTGTTGGCAGATTCCATCTGCCTCAAGCTGTAACATGCCAGGTGTTCCTGAGAAATCTGGCTGTAGGCAGAAAGTTTCTGGGGAGGGGACTCTGATGTGCACAGGTAGGTATGTAAAATCTCAGTGTTTTGGACAGCAGACCTCTGCAGCCTCTACATATCACTACAATATAGACATAAAGTATCTACGAACATGAAGTGCCCAAAAAACCCACCAGGAACAAAACCATTGGGAACCAAGGTGTGCATAGCTTGATGTCTATGTAAGAAACAGCTATAAAGGAAAGGCTCAAATTTATAGGGAATCAGACTTACAGGGGATCAAGCCAAGCCCAGAGTATAGATGAACTATGGTCAGTGATAATGGCATGTTTGGCAAGAGAAAGGAAAGCATCACAGGACGATGTACAGCAGGAACGGAACCAGAAAGCCTCACAAAAGACTCTCTCATACTCTCTTCCTCGGGCTTCAGCTTAAGGAGTTTTGGAGCCCGCTTCTTTAAGGGAGATGTAATCCCCTCATCAGTCCTATGGATAAAACTTAGGAGCTATAACCACACCAGAACACTAGAAGAATGCAGTTGCTCAGAGAAGAAAGGGGAAGACTAAGGAAGGATATAATAGCTGTCTTCAGATACAGAAAGAGCCACCAGAGAGAAAAAGAGGAGTATTTTTTTTTCATGTTTCTGATCACTAGAATAAAAAATTATTGTCTTAAATCACAGCAGGGTTACAAGGAATTACACGAAACTGTAGAGGTAAGGCTAAGGAGCTGTACACTTGCCTGATGAAGCTGTGGCATTCTTGTAGCAAATCCAGGTTAGAAACTGATGTCACACAGAAAGTTTAGCAGAGCTGATCCGGTTTTCAGGCAGACTGATCCCGATTTGGTGCAAACTGTGAAGATTCCTGGTCTTTTTAGGTCCCTTTCCCCCATCTGTCTTAACAAGAGAAGAACTTGCTTCTAGGCCAGACTTATTTAGTTAGAACACCAGTCTATCCTGGAAGAGAGGTTCTCCACATTCCCCTACGCACTGCCAAGGACCATGGCTGACCTCCACCTTCTCTCTGGCAGAGCTGAGGAAAACAATCTTTTTCCTAGGTCTCTCATGTTGAAGGAGCTCCAGAATCACATGGGGTCCAGAGCAGAAGGCTCCTGGGAAGACATGATTGTCACTTTCCATCAACATGTGCACTCTGTCAGATCCAGAGCAGTAACTGCTCCTCTCAGCATCCCCATCCTCCCTGTACCGAAGTAAAAGTAAATGGCATTTTGGTGACACAGTGACTGATGTACTGAAAAACACTCTGATAGCTACTGACTTGGTTTCAACAAAGCAATAAACAACTGTTTATTGACTTTCTACTAGCTCTGCCAATGCACCACTTACAACATTGCTGTTTTTCTTTTCTGAGCAACTACTGAACAGATCTTGTTTAAGAGATTAGGCCTGCAATATCCACTACAAGATCCAGATTTTGAACCTGATTAGTTTATAATTGTAAGACAAATTGGTGTTTGAAACCATTTTATTTCAGCAATTGAGAAGCCAGCAGTGTTAATATTGCTGCATGACTAAAACCTCTAGTCTTATTAATTAAACTGAACCAGCATGTCACTAAAATGACTTTTTGCCATGTACACCTGCAGCTGGGCTAGCTCAACTCACTGACAGGAAACCAGTTCAGACCATTGCTTTGCTTCAAATGGGGACAGCAGAGAAGTGCCAGTCTCCCTGTGGGTGCTGCAGCGCCTGTGCTGAAATGCTTCCTTGGAACCCTGGCCACAAAAGGCCTGCCTGACTGCCACATCCAGGCTGAACAAAATGCAGCAAGCAGAAAGGCATAAACTGTGGAAAGGGAACAAGACGTTTCAGTGGTCTGTTTTCCTAATCAAAAATGACATTTGCAGCACAGGGAAGAAACTCTTTTTTTCAAGATGATGATGTATGACTAATCCTGGGAGTCTACATTTGCAGAGGAAGCACCAATCCAGTAGCTGGACCAAATACTTTGGGAAAGCATTTGAGGGACAAAGAAGAAAAACGGGAGTAATTACATGATTTCTGTTAGATTTCCCTCTGAGAAACCAGCAGCACAAGCAGCCCCTGGTCCTTTCCTTTCAATCATGATAGAGTATATTTAACACCGTATTTCCCTCCAGGCTCTTCTCACACACATAAGCCATCTCTATTATCACATGCATTTATAAGTTTGGTATCTTGTGCTAGCTTTACATGACTTAAATTGGATCATTAACATTGCAAATTAGAGAAATGCCACACTGCACTCCCTACTGCCTGCAGCACTTGCCAAGTGGCTGGCATGCAATAGCTATTTAAAACCAGCTATTAACTGAGGTATGTTTCCAGGATGATTAAATATCAAAATAATTCCTTCCTTGTAAAGGATATATATGTGAAGATATTATATCTTTCCTTTTGTACCTCTGATTATACAGCCATAGCTCTGAGATGCAACATGAGTATTCAAGATGCTAAAGCATCACAGATTCCTTGGTAGCTGTTGTAAGAATCAGTTTAGCAACTGGCATCTGGCCAAACCAGAATCATAAAAAACCCCATACAACTTTATAATTGCTCTTTAAACCTCAACTCTTTAGGGGAGGATACCCTTAAAATGATTAAAAAATTGAGCAACATGTCAGAGCCAAGGTCGCAGTGTGTTTGGAGGACAGAGGCAGGAACAGGAGCCCAGACCCTTGGATGCACGTTCCAGCTGAATCCTATGGAAAACTGCACGGCCCTAGTGCTATCTGCAAGGGACCATGGCAGATTCTTCTAGTGACTGAATTCATGTCCATTGGTTATTGTTCAGAGCTTATTTCAGGTCTGTGTCTTTACTTCTTCAAGGCTTTAACAGAGCCTCGCTGAGAGGAACAGTCAGTTTTCAAAGAGAGCTGTTTTCCACCTCAAATGAAAACTCTCACAGACTCTCCTGCATGGTGGAGGGGAACTGTGCTTCCTTCTTGTGGACCACTCTGGGGAACTATGCTTCTTTTCCATGGACAACACTAACACCTAAAGAAACTGGCTGAGGAAGTGCAAGTGGAGCCATCAGTACTGAAATGCCATGGTTGTTAGCATATATAGAGTGGTTTATGGATCCTCTCCACGTGCAGCTAGGCTGTCCCAGCTGTACATGAAAGATAAAATCAAAGTTTCTCTTAAGGAAACACTAGAAATTTTGGTTGGTTCTAGCAGATACTACAGAAGTGATGTATTCTGACAAAAAAAGACCTAATGCAATACAAATGACAGTAGGAGAGCCCTGTTGCAGTGATGTTAGTTCCCACCAATGGCCTGGAGATTGGATAATTGCTTCCATAGGCCATTGATTGGATACAGCATGGCAAATATGATGTTATTAAGCTTTCAGAGTCTCTGGCTGTAAGAACAATAGCCGGAAAAGCTGTGATGGCTCCACATCCACACCTTTCAACAGACCAAGGGCTCTAATCAGTGGTTCAATGTCACAGCTATTACTAGCATAAATCTGGGATCACTTGTTCTTTTCCAGTTGGTTTGGGTTTGGGTTTTGTTTTTGTTTTTGTAAGGCAGCTGATTTTTACATGTTCTGCTTACATACAAGTGTGATGAATGAGGTCTTGCTTTTCGCTTCTGGAATATCCCTGGCACCTTTAATCCAATACCTCAGATCCTTTTCTGAGCTGTTGGATTGCTTCTTCTGTTCACTCCTTCTCCAATAAAAATTTCTCATCCGGCCTCTCTCCTACACCTAGTAAATCTCCCTTCTTCCAGAGAGCAAGGGTGTCTGGCTCTGCAGATTCTCTGACTGTGGTCTCAACCCAAGAAAGGAGACAGGCTATAAGCAGGATACAAAGGAAGCTCCAAAGAAGCACTGTGGGGCCTCACCACTCTGGAATGGAGGCTCTCCAAGGAAGTAATCATAGCACCAAGCCTGTGAGAGCTCAAGAAGCATTTGGACAATGCTCTCAGGCACATGGTGTAACTTCTGGGGTTGTCTTGAGCAGATCCAGGAGTTGGACTCTATGAACCTTGTGGGTCCCTACCAAATCAGAACGTTCCGTGATTCAAGAGATTTATCAGGAACCATAATGGATGCTCAGTGGCATTCAAAGCTCCTTAACACATACAAAAACCACACACTCTTCCAACACAACCCCAAAGAGATGTGCAGCTGCTGAAGGCTCATCCACCAAGCACATCTGCCACACCGCAGACTGGTGGGGATCTTGGTGGTGGACACCAGCTTAGCCTGGACAGAGCAAAGACTGACACAGCCCATGCTGTTGCTGGGCTCAGAGCTTTCCCAGGAGGAAGGCCTGAGAGTTGTTCACTTGTCCATCCTGCAAAGGTGGATCCCACCAACTAAAAATTTGCCAGTTTCTCTGCACTAGTAGAGAAAACAAAGCCACCAAGCTCAGAGTTCAGCAGCCCTTTTCTCTTTAGCACCACACTATCAACTTGTCCCGAGAGACAGAGAGCTCAACCATCAGATTTCCATATTTATAAGGAGAGAGTTTCTGTGTAGCCAAGCTTGCGACAGAAATAACCCCGCAAACAGCAGCAGGAGCAGCAGCACGGCAAACACATCTGAGAGGCAGGGACTTGAAAGCCAGGGGAGATCTCAAGGCATTCTCTACCTTGGCATGGCTTTCTAGCCCTGCCTGAGAAATTCTGAGGGCACAAATAATTTCGGCTTCTAAAATAAGAGCTCACCTCGCCCCCGCCCCACACGCCTGTATCTCCGTGACTAATTAGCATCCGGAGGGATACAGATTCTCTTCTGATAAAGCAATGTTTGGCTCCCTTCTCCCTTGACACATTTGTATTAGAAATATCCTCATTATGTGACTAATCAGGAAAGCTGAGACAAAGGCACAGAAGCCGACTTAAAGGGAAATCACTGACTTTTATAAAAGCGGCTTATAAATTATTCTGTCTCCAAAGGGCAGGGATATTTCCTCCCCTCCCAGTGCTGAAAAAAAAATGCAAAATTGGGGTTCCTGAAGAAAAATCCATTTTTATTACTGAAGTGGCAGCTTGTATCATTCCCATTCTTTACTGAGCTTGCTCCCAATTCCCTTGGTTACTGCAGGGTTGCAGTTTGTGCATGGCAAAGGTCCTGGAGAGCCTGCCAGCCCCATGCTGCCCGCAGGAGCTGGGCTCAGCAAGGTGCCCGACAGCTGCAGCACTGCCGAGCACTGTGAATGGGAAGTGACAAGGCTGGTTAGCGGTTTACCACATTGAGTTTAAAAGTCAGCAGCACACAAAACGTCAGCCACATCCCTGGCTGTCCCTTGAGAGGGTCTGAAGATATTTTAGCTACATCTTTCATGCAGCACAGCGGGCTGAGTGAAGACCAGAGCATATTGAGGTAATCTGTGCTTGGCAGAAGGTCTCTGAAATAAAGGCAATCAGACACCATTTAGCAGAAGCAGAAGAGCTTTTTAAAGGAATTTGTTTCCCTTCCACACTCCCTGGAATGGAGCTGGTGTCCATCCAGCTCCAGCTTGTCTCCTTCACCTCCCATTGACAGCACCAGAAAGAGGTATCAGGCCAGACAGCTTCTGCCTCGCTTCTTTCAAGGCAGCCCCTTTATCAGCTGAAATCAAGCCATCTGTCCCCGGCACCCTTTGAGAAGCCACAGCAGATTGTGGAGCATGGGAGGATGCACTGCATGATGTGGAAACAGGAGGTCGAGGGAGCTCACTGCACGCACAGAAATCCAAACCAGATGCCCGTTTGAGCTGGGAATGGAGATGAAAAGGTGAGCACACCATCAGTGCTCCCTGGGACAGGCTCAGGCACATGCAGAGGCTCTTGGTCTTTATTCAGCTCCCTCGGGGCTGCTGCTCCTTCTGCTGCAGATACATGGACCAGCCCCACGGCCCTGTGCTGGCCCTCCCAAAGGCTTTGCTGGAAGGCAGACTGCTGTGAGCCGTGGCAGGAGAGGGGGTGCCTGCTTTGCTTTCTAAGTGTGACTGCCCAAATCTTTGCATTTTAAAATTTTTTTTCAGTTGCCTAATGTCTACTCTTTGGGGTGAAATTCTGCACTTTGGATGTTTCTCTGAGCCTAATTTGAAATATGTTCCATATTTGCATATAATTAAAGAAAACCCCCTTTTTTCTCTTTCTTTTGTTGAGGTGGGGTGCTGGGAACACATTTGGTCACCCTGAGCCCTCCCCTCTAAGTGATATCCCTCTCTGCAAGTATAACCCCAGGCTGAGGCTGATGAGGGCAGGGGGACTGGCAGGGGGTGAGCAAGGAGGAAAAGCAGGATCTGGCAGTAGGACTAGAGCTGGCTGGAGAAGGTGATGGAAGAAAGAGACTGGATGGACAGCTGGATAGACAGGAGAAGAAAGAAAAACAGTTGAATGATGTTTGTAGAAGAACAGGTCCAAGAAGAGAAGGAAAAGACAGAACAGGGACAGGGAAAGATGCCCATGGTTAAAAGCACTGGAGGACACAGTTGTCAGACATCAGTGATGTACCCTCCCAGGCAGTGCTCTACCAGGGCTCACAGAGGTGAAGGACAACATCTGACTATTGCTGTTACTTCTCTAAGGGATCTCAGACTACCTTTGAGTGAAGATCCAGAAGCCTTCTGGCAATGAACAGATTTAGGAACTGACCGTCTCTGTGACCTGAACACAGCTAAGGCTCGTGGTATGTAGCAATGTGCTCAGAGTCCATACCCATGCTGGTGATGCTGCGGCAGGCCACGTTGGGGTTTTTTTACAGTCCATTTTTCTCTTTTAAAACTGCAGGGAACCTCTATTAGAAGAAAATAGCAGGGCTAGTTTTCCAAGCTTTCAAATACAGCTACTGCAGCCTAATTTGAGCCCCTGCAGCCTATGTGCTACAACACAGTCTGTAATGACATACTCATGTAGACCTTTTCCCTTGGCAGTTCAGCACGGACCTATGCTGGAGATGAATCAGGCTTACACAACGAAAGAACAGAGGTTCAAGTTTGTGGTTTCCTGCAGAAGTTGCAAATGATGCGGGGAAAAGGGGAGCATAGTGCAGAGACAGAAAGACGATTTTGTGATTATACAGTGCGGAGCTGTCCTAGACAACTGGGACCCTTATGCTCTGACAAGAAATGTGCCAAGTCTCTAAAACCAGATTTCCCACACTGAGGTCACTAATAAGGTCTCCCTCCTTTGCTGGAACACTGGATCAGAGCCCTGCAGCACGATATGCTGAGTGCTTACAAATGCTACCAAAACTGAATGGGAGTTGCACTTTGTGCAGGTGAAAAGATGTGAATCAGAAGAGGGGGAAAAGACTCATGCAATAGGTATCTTACACTATAAACCCCAAATGAATTTCTGGCCTTACCAGTTCTGTCTCAAGCCCTTATCTGTGCAGTCACAAGATCATGAGAGAGGGAAGGTATTTTGAAAAGACTAAGGGCATCTGGTAATCTCTGGCATTTCTAATCCATCCCTTCACCTCGCAGCAGGGCTGCAGAGATGAACAAGGACTTTATGAAGTACTCAGACGCTATTTGTCATGCCAAATGCCATAGAGCAGTCCATAAAATGTCTTTCTAGGTCATTAGGAGTTTTGTTCTTACACCTTTCTTCATCTTATGTGTGCGTAGCTCTGACATGTCTTTCTGTACCTGAACTGTTTTTACAGAATTAGCTTGTGAATGTCTTCATGCTCTTTGCTCAGTTCATTTTCTCATGAACTTACTCCTTTCTCATTATCATCCAAACTACCGCAATTCAGGGAGAGAGCCAATCTTTCAATTATGTCACATATCCCTGATCAATGTAAAGAGTCACCTCTCTACCAATCTGTCCTTCCCTGTGTCTTGAAAGCCTATTTGCAAGCTTCCCTGCCAGCAACACCCTGCTGCCTGTGGCAGCCATTCTCCACTGAAAACTGGGAGAGTGGAAGGCCTCTGTGAAGTAAGAGCTATTGAAGTAAGGAACTATTTTAAGAAATGAGAGCAGCAGCCCTAACCATAACCTTGATCTTACCAAAGACTTGTGCTCACCCCAAACAAGGGTGCATGCCTTGAGATGACCTGGCACTTGGAGAAGTTTCCCTTTCTATGTAGAAGCCTGCCAGAGGTGCTGAAAAAAGAACGTCTATTCCTTCTGACACTGTTTATTTCTACTTTGGTATAGATCCCTGCATCCATTAACCTGAGTCCTGTACCAGTGGATCCACAAGCTGCAGGAATGGATTTGCAACTCAGTCTCTTCCCCCTTACCACACTGACTCAGCTTTGGGATCAGTGTCATTCAGTCTCACTAAGTCCTTAATACCTTGCGTTTTGGAGCAGGAGTTCAAGTATCTACTAACCCTTTATCTCTTTTTTCCCACCTCTTTGACTGCTTTCCTCCTGCAGCATGCCTCTGATGTGCTGCGTTAAGAAGAAACAATCTCAGTATTTTCACCATTTCTTTCTTTCTTGTAACAGATGCTCAAGCTTTTCCTGATTCCAAAATACTGTTTTTAGGATGGCTGAGCAGAAACACACACCATGTTCCAGGCAACATACTACTGATCTAGGATAGCTTCACAGTTTTTTGCCTGCATTTTTATCTCCCTGAACTTTTGTTTGCTTTTATGTCGCTATCACCACACTGCACAGCTGGCTTCATTCCTGTTCCCTGTAGTGATGTTAAGTTTTTTTCCCTGTGTCTCAGCTTTTCTACCTTCCTTCTAATCTTTCATATTGTTATTGCAGGAGAGGTCTGAATCATCTTCCCCTGTTTTGCATCTGGGAAAACTGAGACCCAGAGAACTGAAGCTGCTAAACACAAGAGCGGGAGAATTGGGTCCTCCTCCAGGGTTCCGTCCCCTGCAACAAGAGCATCAGGCAGTTCTACAGAACACATTAGAGAGCATGCACCAGAAAGCAATGAGGACCAAACTACACTGCAGGGGAAAAAACGTGGTGCTGGAGCTGCAGTTCCAGCACTATATTACAGTCCTGAAATATAGTCCCTTCCTGCAAGCATTTTAAATGAAGAAGAGAATTACATAAATCACCAGTCTCACATGCCAGACGATTCATCAGATGTTTTAAATGTTGGTGTCAGTATACAGGCTTGTGTCTTCATCCTATTATCCTTCTTTTCCAGCAAATTGTTTTTCCAGAATTAGCTTGTGAATGTCTTCATGCTCTTTGCTCAGTTCATTTTGTCAGGAACTTACCCTCTCCTATTATCATCCAAACCACTGTAATTCACAGAGAGAGCCGGTGAGAGAGATGTAAGTCACACGTCCCTGATCAATGTGAACAGTCACCTCTCTACCAATCTGTCACTTCTGACAATTTCTTCTCCTGATGAGTCTCATCTCTCATACAAGGAGCTTGGAACTAAAAAGGGGAAGAGCAACACGTGATCTTAAAAAGCAAATTTAAAATGTGCATCTTTTCTCGTAAGGTACCCTCTCAGTTTTAAGTTTGGAGCTGCGCACAGCATTTACAGAAAACCGGAGACTAGAGAAAGAAACAACAAAATGTAAGAATGGGAACTTTTGGGGTTTCAATTTGGTTTCTAAGCTTTTCTAAGAATCATTTTCTAAGAATTAATACAAGGGGAAGCATTAGGAAGACCTTTCACTATCACTGAAGCCTTTTAGCTTAATAAGGACAGCTTAGACAACACATTCAGATACAGGAGAGATGGTTCACATAAAATTTCTGTAAGAAAGGTCCCCTGAGCCTGGTTCTATCTGTGTGTCTTCACAGCTTTCAATTAACACTGCGGGTAGGCACAGAAACGCTTTCAGCTCATTATTCTCTTTTCAAATACTGGTGGACATAAGATATTTAGCTGAAACAGCCCTTTGTAGATCTTTTAAATTCCATTATCATTAAGAAGACAAGCATCCAAAAGAGATATTGTTTTCCTTACCTAATAGTTTCATCTTCTGTGGGGTAGAGGCAGCTTTGTGCATTAATTTAAGGTTTGCAACATCTGTGCTGCTGGAAAAATCTATCTGAAATGTAAATCTTCAGAGCAATGATGGATTGAAGCTGAACTCAGGCACTTGACTTATGGAGGCATAAACAGGAACATTACTGGATCAAATATTCATCAGCCTCCCAATGAAATAAAAAATGGTAAATAAATCGAAGTATCTCTGGGCGATCATTCTCATTATCTGGCTATACAACATAACTAGAGAATCACTAAAGAAAGCTTGTCATTAGCTCTTAATTGAAGGCACTTTCAGAAAGTGCTGCTTAAGCCTTGAAAGATTGACTGTCTTTCCAACCACTACCTAATGTGTATGTTAGAGCTGTATTAAAGCAGTCTCATTAGGTGCCTGCCTCCAGTGCCACAGCTCAGAGAGAGCTTCTGATGCTTTAGATGAAATTCACGTTTGAAATAGCTCATCTACATCCAGCCTAACCCCTGGGCACATCTTCAGCATACTTTACTGCGCACAGATCTATCTAAGCTGACGTTCAGGTTGTAAAAGCACAAGATAACTAAGTGCATTGTAATGACATTCAAAAGAGGCAGCAGAGTCCTGGCCCATGGTGATCTACAATCACACGATGTGCCAACGACACACATCATAATGATCAGCCTGTAAGCTGAGAGGAGCTACCTCAGGACAGGATTTTAGGTTTGCTTGCTCTTTACTGCTCTTTCACATACCTTCTTTTGTTCTTACCATCTTTCTCTCCTTATTTCCAGACCTTTTATTTTTCACTCACTAATGGGAGCCTGTTAGTATTGAAGAGGGTCTCCTGTCGAGATAATAATTCCTAGATGAGACACCATACTTCCCACTAAGCAGCCAGTCTCTACCTACCTGTAACATGCTCTAACTTGACAAAACATGAAGCCTTTCAATTTACTTTAAAGTGGATACACTTCCATTTAAACTTTTCTCTGCCTCTACAATTGTTGAAGTAAAAATCCATCTTGTAACTACTTCACCTCCAAAGCAATGTTTTCAATCTAAGTTATAGGGCCATCTATGATAACTTGAAATTGGGCATCACCACGAGAACTGGTGCAAACTGCCTGCAGAACTGCTGCTTTTAATTGAGGGGTGTAATGTGGGGTGATCCTCAGCACACAGGGAGCCTGAGCACAGTAGAATATGGTCACAGAAAATGAAACAGGGTCATGGCCAGAAAACACCCAAAACAACGCAAGTGGCTCACCTATACCAGAGAGATCAACAATTTAATTGTAACCTGTGCTCCATATAGAAAAGGCACTAAGCTATCAAGAGAGCATCTAAAGTAGGGCCACAAGGCTGGTGAAAGACTGGAGGGGAAAGCATTATGAAGAGTGGCTGAGGTCCTGAGGTGGAGTGGTTCAGCCTGGAGAAGAGGAGACTGAGGGGGGAGGGCTCATCACAGTCTACAACTTCCTCATGAGGGGAAGCAGAGGGGAGGCACTGATCTCTTCTCTGTTGTGCTCAGTGACAGGACCTGAGGGAATGGCCTGAAGTTGTGTCAGGGGAGGCCTACATTGGATATCAGGCAAAAAATTTTCACCCAGAGGGTGGCTGAGCACTGGAAAAGGCTCCCCAGGGAAGTGGTCATGGGCCCAAGCCTGAGTTCAAGAAGTGTTTGGACATTGCTCTCAGGCACATGGTGTGACTCTTGGGATGTCCTGTGAATGGCCAGGAGTTGGATTCGATGATGCCTCAGGTTCCCTTCCAACTCAGCTTATTCTATGTTTTAGTTTGCACAGCCTCTAGATTAAGTATCAGATGCCAAGAATGACACTAAGATTGTGTTGTTTAATCATAGGATAGCAGTGTGCATCTGCCCTGTCTCTATTTTTTATGCTTCCACTTCTGCAGTAGTTGCCAACATTTGAAGCAGAGTAATAGGCCACACTGAGCATACACCTGTGCTTACACAGAGTAATATAATTCATTCAAATTTCCCACCTCAGTAAATTAAGAGTTGTTCTGCTCTTACACTACGTAAAATCCCAGCAGAATTGCTTTGATCAGAAATTAATATTAAATAGCACAAACAATACAGTTTAAGGTCATTTACCTCAACTCCTCCAAGGGCCTTTCAGACATAACTACTCCCCCAACATTATTTAGTGGGGTAGCATTCAGGGAATTTGTGACTGATCGCTTTTGAACCTTCCAAAACCACCTGTATGGCTGAACTCCAGTTTGAGCTTCTACTTCTCAGGTCCAGCTTTTACATAAAGCAAATTACAGAGGTAGCTGCCTCCTGCCATCATGCCCATGATAACCCTGAGCTGCTGACAGTAACCCCTGACCAAAGAAACAATGCGTGGCATTTTCATTATACACTGATAAATGCCAAACATCTTCATTTACAGCCATGCCCAGCATCTTGTACCCCGACACTCACATAAACATTTTGGTAATTTTTCTGTATTTCCATCATGCAGGTGGGTATCCAATTGCATTAGCAAACCATGTTTTAACTCCAGACACAAAAAGTACATCAAGTAGAACAGGAGCTTGTACTGTGGTTTGTGCAGAGCCAAGATGTATCTCACAAAAGCGTGGCTGTGTGGAGAGCACAGATGCTGATGTTGCGTTCTCCCCTCACTTCAGTTTAACTCTTCACTATCTCTACTCCCTGACATATCCAGCAACTGTTGCACTGAGCAGCTCTTCTTGAGGCTGTACATTTCTTCTGAAATGAATATAATTTCCCAAAGGCTTGCAGGACTAGCCTAGGTCTTACACCAGCAATACAGTTTTCAGGAGGCAATTATCACAGTGAAGGTGTCTTAAGGGAGAAAAATGCAGCCCACTAACAACCAGCAAATGGCTTCTTACTGAGCCCCTGTCAGGAGGAACTCCTGCTCCTTCTATCAGTGTGACCTCTTGAGACTTCTATCTGCAGAAGATGGACAAAAAAAAGTTTGGCAAATCACTTTTCAGTCACGTGCCCACAGAGAGCATGAAGTAATAGAGGCAGGTGAACACAGTCTGCGACAGTGACTAGAGTCAAGACCTCAGCTATTCAGAAGAGACTATTACTGCTAACACAAAGCATTCCCCCTTCCACCACAACTAACTGCTAGGCTGACAAGTCATTCACCCACAAATTGTGACATTTGCTCGCATAATGTTTTTTGCATTTCCTCCACCAACAGCACAGTTCAGCTGGCAGCCAAGGCTGGCATGCTGCTTTTTCCTTGAAAGAGGAGGGATATGGCTTTTCTGGCAGCATAGGCTGCCTTATCATCTGATTACCTCCCCAAAGCTGTGGTGCTCACCTGCCCAGAGAGCTTGAACAGCATGTCCCTGGAGGGAAAGAATAAAGTTGGGATCACTCCTTGCACACACAAGCATCCCAGTGCTTACTGCTGGGACCACAACTGCATTACCTGGCCCTCAAAGCCAGGACCCAGCTCCGTGAAGCCACCACAGCTGGGCTGTGCTGATTCACAGATGCTGCTGGCACAGCAAAGGGAGGGGGCTGGTGCACCTCATGTCATATTCAAGATGACTGTCACAAAAACACCACAGGTGAAAAAAATAGACTCTTGTAAGCATGAGACTCCTACATCTGTTTAAGTCTGTGAGGTGAGTAAGAGACCATGTGGCTCTGCCATGCACAGACTCATCCCTGCTTCAGAAGTAGGAGGTTAAATGTTACCTGAGCAAGTTTTGTATTTTATATGCAACAATTACATGGTCCAAACATCTGCTCTTCTTTCTGATAAACCTTCCTCAGCTGGAGAAATGGAGGGAAGAAAATCTCAAAGTTTAGACCAAGTGTCTTTGACAAAAATGTACTCAGTAGCTCCCTTGTACAATCATTTCTAGCTGGAGGAACTTTGTATTTCTATTCAGATCTTTCTAGCTGAGTGTGTTGCACCAGCACTGAAAATTAAGAAATGAAAGTCATTACTATTGTTCCCTTTGTTTTCAAAAGAAAATATTTAAAGGGGGGAGGGGCAACACTTCATTGCAGAATTACTGGAGTGACGTTATACTTACATTGTAATGAAAACAGCAAAGTCTTACTTGAGCCCTGTCAAGATACCAGGATCTAAGAACAACAAAAAAGCCCCACCAGGATGGAGGAAGCTGCTTTCATCCCAGTCAGTGCAAGAACCATCTGTTAAGAGATTCACTTATGTTGTTGGAGTAACAATGACACAGCTGCTCTCCATGAATTAAAAAGAAAACCAAATCTAAAAGAATTGTGTGTGTTTCAGAAGACAGTTAAAGAGACTCTCTTCCTCTTTATGGCATTTCAAGAAGATACAAGAAGCGAGATGCTGCTGGCAAACTCTTGTTTTTTCTCTGGAGAAAAGAGGAAAGCACATTACTTTAACCCAAAAGTCACCACTGGTCTTCTAAATTCCATAACCCAAGGAATTTCAGTTAATACACATTCTATCCACTAACAGATAATTTGAGAACTGTATTAGGGTATTGATCCCTGTGTGCTAAGTACACCTCCCAAACAAACTACAGATCCATTCAGAACTGAACACCCTGCAAAGAGAGGTGGAAGTAAGCAAAACAAAGTGTAAGGTTTTTCAACCTCTTCCCAGCAGAAGAAGTGATGACCCAGAGGTCTTCTTTTAGCCAAGCAAAATTTCCTCTATTGTTTCTGTTTATTTTAATGACTAGGACAAGCCTCATGAAAACTGGCATCCATTAAAATCTTGTATGAGGACAAGATGTCAGTTTTAACGTCCTGTGCCCAAGCCAACTAATGTAATTCCTGAACATCCCACTCAAACCATCTCCAATGGCATCTGAAATGCCCCTGGCTCCCAGTGCAGCAAGCAGATGAAGAGTCTGTATTCAGACCACTTGCTCCAGATGTCAATCTCAGCCAGTGCGATGACTTCTTTACAGCAGCCAGGACATGACAGATTTAGACAGTGAGTACTGTGAATCATTCTCTGCTCTCTTGAACCTGGATGCATGTGGTCCTGACCCCTACCTGCTACTTTTCTCCTGTGTCAGCTGTGACTTTGCCACTCTTGTTTCTGCATGAACACTGTGATGGACCAGTGATGGCTGAAGGTGTGCCCCACAGTCTTTAATTAGTATAGTCAGCAAAGCATTTTCATAAAGCATCTGGACCATCAGGATGGAACTCTGCATAAGGAAAAGGCTTAAAATCCAAGCACAATAGTGGCACACTCAAATTCTAAATTACAATTACTATTCTTCTTCCCTGTACAGAAATCTAATGCGATTTTTTTTTGCCTTGCAGATACTAAAAGCATGGCCAAGACTAATTAAATGTAGCCCTTTCAGGAACACTGCCTAATAGATATTGGTAAGGCACAGATGAATTACTTTCCCTTGAAACCAGACTAATGTGGAAAAGTCTGGAAATGTTAAAAAATAATAAACATGAAAGCATGTAATAATTAATATTTTTAAAACAACAAAACCGTTCTGCTTTTAAGAAACTGTCCTCTCAACTTCATGGACTCACAGAACATTACTGGATGTACAGGCTGTGCAGCACCATAAACTGTAAAGATCAGGGCTACTGCTTCGGACTAATAGTGTAATTTTCCACAGGGTGGTTTTCATTTACAATTCACTTATTGTATCTGGAAGACTAATTGTAGCCAAGAACATTTTCGGGTTGTTCAAGGTATAATAAAGAACAAAATAGCTTAGAAAGGCAGCTTTAACTTTATAATTAGAAACATTTGCTATTTCAGGTGGCTTCTCCCTAGTATGTTTATAAGTTTCCCATTATACCTTTCAGCATGTTGTAAAAATAAATTACGACAACCACAGAGTGACTCAAAGATACAATAAGAAAAGGGGAAGAGGAGTCTGGATAAATATGAGACAGCAGAGCATCTGTATGTTCATAAGCAAAGTTTCTTCTAGTAGAAATAAAGACAGACAAGGCTTATCTGCACTTGATTCCCATAAGGCCCATTAAACACAACGCGACAACGGCAACTGGTTCCCATTTCCCCACATATGAGATGAGAATAGTTTATCTGTCGATGTCAGAGAAATGCTGTGCACTGGCAGCCGCCACCTCAGTGTAACTTGATAGCTACTACCCACTGGAACAGCTAGAGATGCTTCTCCAACCACTCCATGACCCCAGTTAATACTGACACTCCAGAACCTCCAGTGCTGCTGGCAGCAACCCAGCCTCTGCTAGCAAAAGTCACTGGGAGCAGTCTGCAGTGATGGGGACAAGGCAGGCCAACCTGACGAGCCATGCAGACCCTCCAAGTTACATTAACATGTGAAACAAGAAATTCGCCATGCTGGGGGGACAGCCAACACCGTTCCTTTGCAGCTAGTTTGGCGAGATCGAGAGCAAAATTAGTAGAAGGCATGTTTCATAAACATTTTTTTTTAATATGGGCTCTGGTAGAATTCAGTCCATATGAAAATCGGTGGTTTCCTGTCCAAAGAGTATTCTAATGACTCTTGGTTATTCTCTTTGCTGAACTGGAAACAAATGTGAAAGGTTTTCTACCGTATCACCAGTTTTCCAACTCCCTAATTCGTCTCCTTGTAGGAGGACTATGAAAATGATGTTACAGAAAACTCAGCAAACAGCAGCATAAATTTAAAAGGCCCAGAGTCAGTTGTTCCAAGGTTAGTGGAAGGGTCATAAATAAGTGGTTGAATGAAAAGACGAGTTTTCTCTAACTTCCAGGAATTTAAGAGTTAACCCTTTCCTA
Organism: Gymnorhina tibicen; assembly: GCA_013399875.1. Taxonomy (NCBI): domain Eukaryota; kingdom Metazoa; phylum Chordata; class Aves; order Passeriformes; family Artamidae; genus Gymnorhina; species Gymnorhina tibicen. Next base: position 140,442 of record VXAZ01001738.1, on the reverse strand, counting down.
CTGCTGTTCCTAAAGTGGATATTAAGGAGCAGTGCTGAGCAGCAGATATTTCTGATTGCTTTATTTTCTGCCCTGTATCATTGCAAGCTATTTTTTCTATAAAATGTACAAGGTTATAAGTGCCATTCCAGAATATACAAGTAAACACCAAATATCAAGTCTTCTAAAGACTCTCTCCCTCTTTTCCTGCTAGCATGTCTGGATGTTTCTTCAATCATCCTAATGACATGGATTTTACAGATGAACTCTCCTTAAGGCCGTTTGTCAGAAATACCCTGTGAACAGCCACAAAACGGAGGTCAGGAATCTACTTAAAAAAAGAAAGCAGAGCTGGACATAAGCACAAGATCAGACACCACCTCTTCTGAGTAGTTCTGTGTGGCTGCCGAATCCTCCTGCTCCACTGCTGCAACCCCTGACCTGACCACCACAAATGCACCTCTGCATGCAGCACTGCATCGGACACCCTGGTCAGGCTGCACACAGGCTCAGTCAGCATGAGGACATGGCTTGGGGGCGGTTTCCTTCTTTTCATGCTACTTTTTAGCCTTCTGTATAAGTAGATACATTGCTGATGGCTGGTTTTTTTTGTTTTGTGATTTTATCAGTACACAGATTTCCATTCTTAAGACACGACACAAGACTGAAGACCATTCTCTGCTTGCAGTGCACTGAAGAAACCTGAAGAAAAACCTTTTCTTTCAATACTATTGCTCCAACTTTACATTTAATGTACTTCTGCAGCCCACACAGCCTTGCTGAGGGCTCTCATCACTGTCAAAGCAATGAGTAAGAGAATGTAATACCCAAGGTTAAGTTCTCCTCTTTCCACATATAACAATAGGAACATCTCTATACAATCAACACTTAAAAGACATGTTTGTATTTAACGTATTTTGTATTATTCCCATTAGGATGCCTGTTTAAACCAACAGAATATTGCAGAGATCATGGAAACCAGCTATCTTGACCAGTACATAAAAAAAAGTGAGGAATTCTGAATCCTAAAACTGTACTACAAATATTTACTAAAAAGAAGAAAGGGAAATTCTGACTTTGCAACCCGAGAAAATATTGGCTGTAGCCTAATAAAGCAAGCTAGGAGTTAAGACAATTTGATAAATTCTATCACTGTTAATTAGGAATGCTTAACAAGAGATTAAAATTCTTACAAGTTTCAGCATAAGCAAGGGAATTAGAGAAGCTATCAAACATATTAGTGCCTGCCCCACTAAACAGGCCATGGCAGATGGAGAGGCTGGAGAAAAAGCAAAGATGGCCAGAGATTCTGCATGGAGCAGGGCTGTCAGCTCTCCCTCCTGTGGTGTCCATGTCCGCAGTGCTCCCTGGATGCAGGGCATTCCAGAACACACCAGGGCTTTAAGAAATGAGTCTTTTATTTGTGATAAAATACTCTCTTGGTATAACACGAGCTAGCTGTGTGATGAAATGATGCCTTGCTGTGCTCATACCTGCTCTAGCTCTGCTCTGCTGACAGCAGGTACCAGTAGTGAGTGCAGAAGAGAGCAGTGAGATCCACCTGCAGAAGAGAGGAGCCTGAAGCTCAGCTTAGGCTTAGACACACAATAGTCATACACATAACAGCAACTGACTGACTATCCAGCCATCACCTGTGGCATGTAAATGACTAATTAGCATCTCCCCAGTAATATTCTACAGAAAAGACTTGATTTATTACAACCAGACAGCACAATCGGCTCTTGGTGCTTAAATTCTCTTGAACCTGACAAGTTTCTTCTGTGTAATTTGCTATGGCATTTCTAAGGATCACCATCTCTGCCACACAAATCACCTCTGCAGGCAAAGGATCAGGCACATGTCCCAGGCTAGGTACTTCTGCTCTGAAGTAGTTTATTTTATACAGCTGTTAGGTTAAAACCTTTCTAGAAAATTCCCTAAAGCCAGAGCAGATTCTCTTTGGAATTAGTTTCTTCAGTAGTTAGTGTTGCCTTGCATGTCACGAAACACTGGGCTGTTTTATGCCTGCAGTGCTGTTGTCCTCCTTTTCATCCAAGGCTCCAGCAATTTTCCCACCTCCAGACTGGCCGTGGTGCTGCATCATAACACCACTGGCTTCCAGTTCATCAGCAAAAACAAAGTGAGGGTTTTACGAGGCCATTATTCAGGTTCTTCCTGAACTATCTCCAAGCCTGACTTCTTAAAAGTCAGTGTAAAATAGGTGCAGATAACGTGGCTGCTAGCAGACTCCAGCAGATAACTTTGAACAGCTAAAATCATGTAATCGAGCCTACGGAAAGTTCTAGGGACATAATAATACGCTGGCCATAATGATAGGCAACAGACACCTAGTTATCTCAACTGTAGCAGTTAACAGAAGTTTACAGAGAATAAAAATAGAAAAAAATAATTTTCTTTCAAGCTTACAGTATCTTTAACTGGATTCCCAGGCTTAAGGTAGAGAACAAGAAATGCGGGGAAAAGAAATGGAAATGCTAGAGATTAACTGATTTTAGAATCAACCACATGCTGTTGGCTTGCAGCTGGTGAGTGACCTTTGCATTATTCTCAGCTAGCAGGAAATTCCAATCTACATTAATAAGCAGAATATTGTTCACTCTTCCAACAGCGTTGCTTTAAAGGCTTTCTTGCACACACAGACTTCAGTCATTTTCTATGCACTTTTTCACACTGTCTGCTCACCTGAATCAGTGAAGTGGTTTGCAACAGTGGTAACCACCATGCGGCTGCTCTCTCAAATGAAACACTCTGCTTAGAAAGTTTTAAATGGGAATGGAGGAGGGATCCTTCACCCTTCACAGCTATTCTGCAACAGACATTTCCAGATGGTCACTGCTACGAGACAGTTACTTTCAGTCAGGGATTCACCCCAAATTTTCTAAGATTATTTTAGCAGTGAAGGATTTCATGTATGATTAGATGAAGACAAATGGGGTGCCATTTGTTGCAGACACACAGTTCTCATTAAACTCAATAATGGCTGTACACAAACGTGACTGGATTTCCAGATTTTGACTGCAACTTGCTGAAATGTTTTCAGCTACAATGAAGCATGTAAAAAGGAAGCCACAGCACAGTGACAAATCACTGTCTTCAAAATATAACCGGACAGAGGTCCTAAATTAATTTTACAGAAATATTCTTCTGGTTGTTTTCTGTACTGCAAAGTGTTCTCCTCTTGAGTAGGAAACTCCAATCCCATCTAACTGAAAGTGACGGCAGTGATCCTGCCCACGCAGCACCTTCACCCTGCTTTGCCCCCACACCCACGGCATGCTGCTGTCTCCAAAAGTGGCTGCATTTCTGCAGCAGGGAAACCAGGTGTCTCTGTAAGAGGTGCTGGATGAGTTCTATGGGTACTTAACTACAAAGAAACAAGGAGAATTTAACACAGCATCCAGTAATTCAACAGCTTGTTAGCAGATAGCAAGGGAACATTGTTTGGATGCTGGAAAGCCAGTCCAAGACACATGAAGGCATTTCTGTTTGACAGTAGACCCAGGCCCATGTTTTGGTTACAAGCACAAACTCTTCATCTCATTGGGGAACATCAAGTTTCATCTTCCATACCTTGGCCACCCCTCCTCCAAAAATAGGCTGGTGGTTGCAAATGGCCCCTGTTCTTCTCTGTCCTGCTGCACCTCTGCCAGCTTGACTCACAGCAAGGCAGCATCCCTTCCCTCTTTTTGCTGGCCAACAGGGATCACAGGCTGGCTCAGGTTTGCAAGGAACTCTTGAGGTCACCTGGTCCAATTTCCCCTGCACAAAAAAGACCACCTAGAGCTGGATGCCCAGGACCATGATCAGATAGCTTTTGAATATCCTCAGGGATGGAGATTCCACCTGTGTGGGAAATCTGTGACCACGCTCCATGAGAGAAGAGCACGTTTCTGTTGCTACCCCACTACCTGTGTTCATCTTCCAGGGCAAATTGAGGCAGGCAAGCAAGTGCTTGCTCTGCTGCCCTAATGTGGAGACCTTCCTTGAAGAGGTCACCAGTGAAAATTCCTGCAGCAGTACTGAGCACAGGAACCCTAGCTAACACTAGGTCTGAGGCATTCAAGTCTCCTAAGTACACACACTTCCTTCTTTCTAGTAAGAAGACATTAAACCAGCCAGGGAAAACAGCCAATTAAACATTTCCCTGCAGGTCACAACCATAGCTAGAAATTCTTAATTAACAAGTTAAAACTCATTTAAAAAGGCTTATTAACATTTTTAGGACCGGTATACTCAGCTGGCCAACCAGAAAATAGCCTGAAACACTATTTGACAGTCACCAGTTTTTCCTTTTGTATTTGTCTCAGCTCATATACAGCAAGTTTCAGAAGGAAGCAATCTAACCTGCTGAAGGTGTATTTATCTGAGGGTTTTTTAAAAAAATGATTAAAAGAGCTTTTAAAGCTGTAGTTCATAATTGATTTTGGAAACTATGACAAGGTGTTTACTGTCCAAGACAGTGATTTGAAGGTTTTGACTCATTTAAGGGTCAGTAGCTCCATCTGATGATCAAAATGAAAGAGCAATTAGATTAAAAAAAATGGACTTGTCAATTTGTCAATTCATTTAATGAGATTAACCCAGGTGCCTTAATGTTGTAAGGCACTGATGAAGTACAGTGCAGCTTTTCACCTTGGTGTCCTCTGCTTTAAATTGTAGATTTTATGAGCTGTTGCTTATATAAGCCAACACAAAAAGAAACAGCAGCCCAGAACTCAGTCCCTAACAGAGAGATGACCACACCTGCCGGAAAAGCAAATTTTCCACATGAAAGCAGTGAAGCCCTGACCTCTTTGCTTCCATATGTGAGGTAATGCAGTGCTGTCCTCTATCTGCAGACAGACAGGACTTCCATGGCATCTTGAGCTCTGCCCACCAATAGCACAGTGAGAACAGATGTTCTGGGTACTTCTGTTAGAGTGGAGAAAAGAATTGTGGGCAGCAAAAATTACCAACACCAGCTCTGCTTTACTCTGCTGATTTTGGAACAGTCTGAATAGCAGCTATCAGCTATTGGAAAAGACAGATTAAAAAAAGGTTGGGGAAAGAGACAATGGAAATTCTCTCTTGTTCACCCAAGATACCCAAATAACATGGCTTCAAAGATATAATGCTCCTTCTGTCCAGGAATAAAACCAACTGGAAGATCCAACTCAGATGCCTTATTTTCTGTAGACACTGACTAAATGGAGCTCCAACATACTAAAGAGCAAAGATCACATCAGCAGGACATATTTTAATTCCAGCACGACCCATGGCAGACAATGAAATGTCTCTCCCCTACTCTTTAGCTCCAGCTCTGAGTTACCAGATGTGTAAATATGTTTCATGAGCTTCATATGAACTCCAAAACTGCTTTGCTAGTCCACCTTTCCATAACTGCCACATGGAAAGCCTGTGTCTGAGTCTCCTTGTGCCTTTTTTCCAAAGTCAGACAAGTGTGCAGTATTGCAGGAAGGGGAGAAATAGCCTTCAGAGAGAATGAACATGGTCTGTTGGCCTCAAGCAGTACATCCCCTCTCCTCTGCATTTCCCACCATCCTCAGCCAGCTCAGAAAATGCTGCTTCATTCTGGCTATGCACAGTCAGTAAGAAGGATCCCAGGAGGATGAGGGTTTACAGATTACAATGACTTACATTTCATAGCTCCATCTGACCAGAATGAGATGAGCCTGCCCTGCACTGTAGTGTTACAGAGGGTAGCTCTGAAATTAAAGATAACGGGAGAAAAGCCACATCCACCAAAGCCATTCCTTCCCTGTTTGAAAAAAACAAGCAATTAGTGGTTAGCAAAACCACCCCTAGAGCTGCAGGCTGGTGACAGAAATAGGAGAGGTGCCCCAGGCTGTGCAGAGAGAACAGCTTGTCTCCGTAGGGATAAGCACAGTGCAGTGAACTGCCTTCCCTGAGGTGGCTGAGCCAACGGAGCTCAGTGTGCCAGGGCTCAACCTTTAAGTGCCATGTGGTAGAATGACCCTTTTTAGTCCACAGCATCACTCTCTCTGCTGACTGTCAGCATCTGTCCCACCCCTGATTTGGCTACTGCTTTCAGAGTCTCTCCACAGGCTGGAAATGTTTAGGACTCCCTTGTCATCCACCATACGAGAACATGTTTGCACCAAGTTCCCAGGGCGTGAAACACGCTGAGATCATTACCCAGCCCTGCTGTGAGAGGCAGATGGTTTGCACTGAATCTGGCTGGTGGGCTGCTAGTCACACCCATCCCTGCCCACACCAGGTGATGGGCCCGAGGAGGCACTGCTTGCAAAGCCAGGCTGCCACAGCACCACTCTCCCATGGAACGCACACACACAAGCAAAGAGAGGTGACCAGATCTGTGTGCACGGGCACAGTCATTGGCCTTTGTCACAGAACATCAGAGCTGCATAGAGGAATGAAATTTTATTTTGATTTAGATTTTGAAATGAATTCATACAAGGAAAAGAAGGAATTCTGCTAATGGCAGTGGAGCACAGCAGGACTTGAGTGGCTGTATTCTGTTATGATGTGGTGGTAGCCGACTCATTTAAAGGGTCTGAAACACTAGGGCAGGTTTCTCCAATACTGTTCTTCTCCCAAACAGATCTTCCATTCCATCCAAGTCTGTGTGAGAGAGGGAAGAGCCAGCATTATTGTAACTGAGCAATTTAATCTGTTGCTTAAGATTTTTTTTTTAATTCACCTTCCACCTGAAAGAAATCACAACCTATAATTAAAAAAACCAAAAATGTTTGCCCCAAAAAAGACACACTAGAAGAACCTCAGCAACCATTATACAGAGGAACATTGGGCTACTGGGGGCAATAGGAGATGCATCAGAGAGCTGGGAACAAAGAAACCGAAGCACAGGGTGGAAGGGATAAGCTTACAGCCTGAAAAACAAGATGAAAGTTAACAACACATGATGCTCACAGGGGCCCTTCTGAACCATTTCATACCATTCTGACTCCAAGAGCTGTGCTACGCCGTGGTCAAAGTTCACCCTTTGTTAACATGCTTTGTGCCTTGCAAGTTGTTATCTGGTGGCTGTTTGATGTCACCAACCTATAGCCAGATTTTTTCTCTAAAGATCAACTTCTTCTGATTTCCTTCTAAAATGTAACAGGCTGTTGCCTGACTAGGAAAACTACAGAAACTTGGTTACACGAAGATTTGTTTATCTGCCCTTCAACCATCCTCCCCACAGCTTGCAGCAATACCCTTCCTAAAACACTTGTCAGGAAAGAGAAAGAATTGCTCAGACCCAGAGTGCATGGTCCAGTTTGCAGGCAACTGCCATGAAAACCCCAGCCTGCCTGAATTCTGCTCATCCTTCCCATAGTGGGACACTTGTTTGGGTATTTTCTACTCTAATGCTGTGTTTTTTAGTGAACCCTGAAATACAGCATCCTAATTATCTTTCAAAAAGAGCTCTAAAATTGGCTTGTATCAGCCAAGAAAAAACGTATGTCAAGGGGAAATGGACAGACTCACTGTCATAAGCCTCCTGCCCCTCTGCAACCAAACTGTGTTATGGAGGGAGGATCTGCACTTCAATCATTATCTCATGACACACCTCCATGTTTCCACATGCTGCTGAAAATACGCTGTCATTTTCCTGCGTGCCACAGAGGTGCTTCAAAGCAGCACTTACCCTACAGCTAAGCAGGCCAAATCAGTGGCATTCTGGGCATTCACCTGCATTTCAGTCAAGATGAGGGAAGTGTGTAATAGCATTTACCTCTTGAAATCCAAATACTGAACGACTGAAACATTGTGGGCTTTTGTGCACATGCCCCAAAACCTGGAAGATATTAGTGAGAAGTTTCCCAGGGCCACCTTTCCTCTCTCCTTCCCCACCATGCATACATCAAGACACAGCCTCTGTATTAAAGTCCTTTTCTACTCACCCAAAGCTATTAAAATGCAGGTTTTTAATTTCTAATTAGACTCATTAGACACAGATGTCCTTCTTTCAAACCCAATCAAGCATTTATAAAGGTCAGCTGACATGGTATTCCCATCCTCCATAGAAATTAAAGCATGGCTCTAGGTTTGGAAATCAGTTCTGAAAGTATTATTGCAGAATACACAAATCTTAATGGCCTAGATCAAACACACTTCACTTAAGTCCTCTAGGAACATCTTCCTGGTGAGCAGCGTGCAATGAAACCCTGTGGCAGAATCCTTTCCCACACCCAGAACTGAACTGTTGAGTGCTTTTAAAGACTTCCTCAATTAACCAGCCTTTGAATCATAGATGAGTTAGTGGTAAAAATTTGCTGACTCCACAAGGGGCAGGGAGGCTCCTTGTGGAAAAACATGCCTGCCCCATGCACAATTGTGACCCTTTCCCCCCAGTTTCACACAGGGCACTACACTCTGTCCATGATGATGCTAAGAGAAGGATTTTCAGGCCTCATATTCCCCCAAAAATCCAGCCTATCCTCCCAGCACTGCAGTAAACCAGGACTGAATAACTTTATGCCTCAAGATTAGGATCAAAGCTATTGAATGAATACACTACAATACAGTGTAGACACTACTACAACAATATAACGACTGTTGATCTGTGGGCAGCTAATTGTAGAAGGAAACTTTATTCTCCTTTTTCTAGTGATTCCATGAACAGACATTATTGTACGGTGAGAGAAAACACAGCCATGCTGGAACAGCTGAATCTTTAGCAAAGAGCTTTATGAAACAGCAAGTAGTGCAAATAAACATTTATTAATGAGAACAACAGAAAACTCAACCAAGAGAACATGTTGAAATAGAAGGCTCCATAAAGTTTGACAGAACAATAGACTGGAGACCAAGCTGTGCTGTACTGATCAGAAGAGCATGAAGGCACAAGGCTTCACCAGGGTAGAATGACCTGTTACACAGAACTGGCAAGGGAAAACACATCTCTGCTCCCTCCAGTATACTCTTTGCAGCACTGGTTTTCATTGCCTTGAATTGCAAGGTAAAGAGAGAAGGATGAGTTTAAGTGATTTATACCCCTATTAACATCAGTGACTTAAAAATAAAATCAGCAAGCATGAAATATAAATTTAAGTCATTAACTTTCCATTTATGCATTAGTTTTTACTCTGATGACTGGTCTTTCTTCACTTTTCAGACAAGGTTAACTTTCACTCTGCCACTAAATCTAGACTTATAGGGACTATTTGTGCTACTGGTATCAGTCTGCAAAGAAAAGTAATCATCCATTCTTACATTTATCCAGACTCTGGCGTCACAATAAAATGAATCTGATATTCCTCCCCCCAAATTCCTACTCTGCTAGTGAAACTATGGAATAGAAATCGGAGGTATACTGGACAAATACAACATTTAAAAAGCAATGAGAGGCCTTAAAAGCACTGCACATGTAAGATTATAGATGCATTTTGAAGTAATGTGTTGCAAAATTCAAATTTCTGACCACAAATCAACAAGTTTTTAAAATAAACAGGTCTCGGCCTCAGTCCTCTTTCACCGGTTGATTATTAAGAAAGAAAAAGCTTTCTTCCCTTTTTTCTCTCAATAATTTCCCAATTGTGAATTTATTATTAATAACCTGAGAATCTTTCTCATGCACCTGAAGAGACAATTACCAAAAAAGCTGGGGCTTTGCTTGTCAAACCTAGGCAATACGTATTCAGATAGTGACTTGTCCAGTTTGCTAGTTGGACCACAAAGTGTCCATGTTCCTCTGAATGTTTTCTTTATACAGTAGAAAGTTTCTTTCACACAGGTTGAAATATTTGTCTTGAATCTGTAAAACAGCTGATCACACGTTTAAAACGGAATTCAATTATGTTAGCCAGTGAATTGCCTGGCATGTTCCATGTGATTATCTGGATGGCAGACATCACTGGGTAGAGACTGCAGCAATGAGCAACAGTATCAAAATCCAAATTCCAAATTCAAGCATCTCCCTCTTTTTTCTTAAAAAGCGTGTGTAGTAACCACCACATTCCCTAATTCTGCAGCAGTATTCCCAGAAATCTTCTCTGCACTTTGATATCAAAGTGTTTCTCTTGCTCACACAAGTACTCCAGAAGTGGTTGCTTGAAAGAAGAAAAGTTGGAAACTGTCACAAGAACAGGCTAACAACTAATCAGACACCTCTGAAGCCTCTCTCTTTGTTTCCAGGGAGCAGAAGTGTGTATTGTTTAGACTGGTACAGGACATTTAAACATACCTAACCAGATGCTGCTCTTCTCCAGAAGCAGAAGTAATACTGCTTATTCAAAGAAGAGGTAAAAACAATGTGCAGTCTCAAGTGTTTGTGCAAAGAACAACGCTTTCTGCTTTTGAATTCTGTTGTGCTGACAACCAGGTGTTTGGAAATGCACTGCAGAACAAGCAAGTGTCAGAAAACCAGGGTCTTCAAGTGATTTAATGTGCTTTAAGTGATTAAACGAGTGACTTACCTCCCCACGGATGTACTGACAAGAATTTCTCAAAGTATCATTTAAAACAAGGTGGCCAAAAAAGCTGGAATTTGCTCAAACTTGAAGGCATTTTTTTATGGTGCAACTGCTTTTGGATTCTAGGAGGTTGATTTCTATACCTGTACTGTGAAGGGGCCAGCCTGGGCTGCGCAACCCAACTTACAGGGACAGGAAAATCAGAGGAGTCTAGCAGAAGATAGAGGCCTCTCCCTCTGAAAATTCTGAAAAGGAAGGTAAATATATGTTGAACTGTTTAGAAAAAGAAGCTTGTGCTGAGAGAACCATCCAAAGTGTTGTATTTAATATTCCCTAAAATGCTCACTCCATTCCACCAGATTTTGGTGTCTACCAAAGTTTCAGACACTCTGGCCTTGGAAAAGATTTGACTTTTATGGGCTGTGGTTTTCTATCAGAAGTCTTGTTAGAGGTCAGTGGCCTCTGGCACTTCTTTATCAGTGCTACTGCTGCCTAATTACAGCCTAATTGCTGTTTCCCATCCCACTGAACACCCAACAAGCCTGTGGCTCCCTCTTCTCTGTGTGTCTGTGTTGTTGAAGTTCTCCAGGGTGTCTCTCCCTCTGCTCTGCTACAGCTTGTCACAGATGTGACAGCCTGTGTCACATCTCAGGTAGTCCCATGACCTGTGTGCTGGTACCTGCTGTCACCAGGTACACCCTGTCACACAAAAACACCCTTATAAGCCTCTGCTGGGAAGCTGCAATCTTTCCTTAGCTGCTTCACCTCCAGTCTCTTGCAGACAAACACAAAGCCTGGTGGCTCTCACATCAAGGACAGAAACCTGCAATTGCACACAAGCACACCTGGCTTTATCCCAGTGTTTAAAGTAAGATCTGACCCCATGGCAACCTGAAGTAATGCGGGGGAACAGCAACAGAAGGGCTGGCAGCTAGAAGACAGCTTAAAGACAGGCATCTTTAGTGATAACTTTGAAAGCAAACTAGCTGATCTGCAGAACCATCATGCAAAATACTGACATCTTAATCAAGAACAAGTCTCAACCAAATCCACTCCCAGGGCAGGAAACCCTCAAATCTCTGCTGAGCATGGTTGCATGGATGTCCAGGAATAAAAAGGCTGCGTCATGCCTTACAGATTGTCCAGGAAATGACACTGCATGTTCAGTCCTTTGGGGCTGCTTAGGACTAAGAAACAAAACCCTGCATTGCAGCTCTAAGCCAGCTCCAAGGTACACCCATACTACAGTGAATTGGCATGAAGTTTTTAGATACTTTTTTCCATACAACATGCTGACCCAGCAATGGTCTAGCAGAGACCTGTATTTTAGCTCACACATTTACTATATGTCACTGTCCTGAAAACAAATGCTTACTAGAAAAAAAGTCCCATGTAGTTTCTCCTGTGAACCCAGTCCTCCACAATCACTGGGCAAAATCTTAAATCTCTGTTTGCCCACCCATTGATTTACTTATTTTATAGGCAGAGCCAAGACATACAGGTAATCTAAAACTCTTATCTGATGGCTTTCATGGGGGCATTGCTGAGCTCTTCCATTGTTTTCAGTTTTCTCCACAGCTCAACACACCATGGCTGCATAGGAGCCACAGAAAACACCAAAACCATATGAAAAATGTTTACTGAGTAAAATTATTTCATGAAAAAACAGAACAAATAGCAGAGGGCAATCCACACAACTTGCTCATTTTCCCTACAGCTACAGGATGCAAAAAATCCTCCACCCAAAACAACTTCCAGATAGCTTTTTAAGAGGAAACATGGCAGCATAGCTGACAATCCTGTGAATCTGCAAAAGCTCTACAGCCTTTTCCCTGTAATCACTGCCTTGAACAAATAAGAAAGATGCACAGCTCTATACAATATACAGTAGCACTTAGAATTTGCTTGGAAATTTAATTACAGTTTAGTTCAACAAGTAACTGTTACGGGAAATCACATTTTCCTCCTTATTTCTTAAGCAAAGCCACTTGTACCCAAGTTTCCACAATGCAACCCATGTAGTTACCTACAAAACACATCCTTTAGGACACATAAAACTGAAGTGAAGTAAGTGAACATCAAATAATTTCCCTCCTGACTCTCTCTCTCTAGAAGTATCCTGTCCGGAAGCTGGAATTTGTTAGTAAATGAAGACACAAGACCAAGAGCCAATTCAACCTCTGCATGACCAGCATGCATCTTGCATAGCTTAGAGGCAAATCTCTTTCAAGTGGTTAAAACATTTTCAGTGCTCTGAGGGGCTTGGTACTATCTGAGTTAGCGCAGTGCAACTGAAAGACAACCCCACTTAGCTTTAAACAAGTTACCTGAGGTATATCTTCATCAAAAGAGCACAAAGCTCACTGAAGGCCAAATTACCCAACTTTTGGGTGGGCACTGCAGTTCTGGAAGGCTTCATGCTGTCATGCCTGGAGAGAGACGCTCAGCTAAACGTCAATTCAGGCATCTCTACATTATGCTCGAGTCTTGTTGAGGTCACAGGATGGATGCACCCTCAGATATTCCTGAAAGTGGAGAACAGCACCATATCCCCATTCATTTTCTTGTGTGGTTGTAATGGCCACCACCAGAAACCAACACATCACATAATATTCCATACTGGACAGGAGGTTCTTTCCCTGAAACAGACTTAAGAAACCCATTAACATAAAATGATACATAGCTCATAATGAAAGAAATAGTTCCATGCCAGTTAGCTAAAGGACATGGCCAAACCATTCAGTTCTAAGAGAAAAATTGTTATAGAAATAATTTTTGTTTCTGGTAAAGGCATATTCATATACTTCTTGCCTATATAAAAGTTAAAGAATTGCAGAATTGTAGGTCTGGTATCAAGTCAGCTTGTAACAACATCCTGTCTGCAGGAACAAGAGGACTGGTGTGCAGGAAGAATAGAGGATGTGAACCTCACACTTGCAAAAGGCTCTTTCTAGCCCACACTGGCTGCTGACCACCATGACCTCAGCAAGAACAACCAGAGGTTAGAAAGACAAAAAGCGATGCTACAAGATTACATTAGAGATCATCTCTGGAACACAAGTGTCTAGCTCTCGGGAGCTGTAAGGCTCCCTGCACTGTTTCATTGTCAAGACAGAACTAATTTTTCTTTGAGTTGTTTTCGTTGGAGAAATCCCACTGCTTCTAGGAGACTCATGAGCTGCCAAGCTCCAGCGGAAGGTTCACACGGACAGTTTATTAATTTAGTCTTGTTTCACCCTCATCTGCGTCGGTTTCTTAGGAGACGGCCAATACCTCCACAGGGAGACCAGCCAGAACCTCAGAGACACTGCTGAAATGTGAACTCCAAATCCATGTTTCACCCTTAAATACAGAAGGTGGGCATTTTGTGGCTCCAGTGTGTTTGTCCCTGACCACCCCAGGAAGCAAAGGAAAGACAGAGAACCTCTTCCACAGTGGAAAAACATTTAAAAAAAAAAATCAATTGTGAACAGACATCTAAATCCCTGATCTTGTTAGCATTGCTTCAGTGTCCTCAAAGGGCTGTTAGAAGTCTCTTCATCTATGGGAAGAAACCTTGTTTGTGCCAGAAAGACAATGGAAACATTAAATATAAATCTAATATTCAGTGAGTTTACAACATGTTGGTTGCCCATAGCAACAAAAGGCCAGTATCGCCAGACTCTGCCTAAATGAGACTGCAATTTCAATCAATATTAACCGAGTGCACATCCAACCAGATGTTTATTCTTGACGCAGAGCTCACATTTATGTACAACTAACAGGTTCAAGAGCTATTTCTCTAACATCCAGACCTGAGAATACTTAAAGATACAGTGGTACAGCACCACAAAATTATCCTGTTCTTAATCAACACTGCATATAGAAAGTTTAAACCTTATAAAGAACAATCTGGAGGACCATGAGCCTCTTTCCTGGAAGTCTGGGCAAGAAGTCTCTTGTGTTGACCAGAAAATTCTACTGATTTTGGCTCATCAGGATGTTTCTGTGACTCTTACCCACATTCTACACATTTTGGGACAGAACTAAACCCTTTCAGCATCAATTGTCCAGGTTTATCCCTTTTTCAATAGCTCTTCAGTAGAGACAGGTTCACAGAACAGACTCAAACAATTTGGAGAAGAAAGATTTTTACATTGTTTTTATAACTCATCCCTTCGGCAGACCACAGTGGATGGAGCTTTGGCACAATTTTTAGCTTAAACAGGGAATCACAGAATACTCTGAGTTGGAAGGGACCTACAGGGATCATGGAGTCCAAGTCCTAACTGCTACATGTATACCTGCTACGCCAAAACAGCAGAACAACAGCGTGCAGGAAGGCTTTGCCTTGCATGCCCTGAAGTACCTGAAGTAGTCCTGATGCCTTAGGTTTTAGCTTTTATAGTTTGCAAATTCTGTATTCTCTGTATTCCTAGTGTGTAGCTTTGAACTGTCTTGCAGCCTGTTAGCTGCTGTCCTTTCATGCTAAGATAGACATAACAAAGCCTCTCCAGGCTTGCTCTTCAAGGACACTCAGGCTGTCCTAGGCCCAAAATGTGTAAACCAGCATCTTGAGAAGGGGGGCAAGTTGGGGGGCGGTTACCTTATTAGCTAAAGTTTAATTGGCAAATTTATGCTGATATGCAAATGGACCGAACCCGTAACAGTGGGAAGAACTCGTGACTCGTCGTCCATCTTGGGGTCTATTCTGGAAATAGCCTCTGGCTCCCCAGGGTGTACCTCTGAAGGCCTTTTAAATAAATATCACCTTTACTCCCTTACCCTGTCTAGTCTCTGTTTCCAGGTTGGCCTTTTAGGCATCAGTCCAGGGTACCCAAACTTGTGAGAGGCCTGCAGGTAGCAAAGGAACCACCACACAGGCCTCCCACCATCCGCTGGATAAATAGCCAGATGGCAAGCCTGCAACAAAGCCACCATGAGGCAATCCATGTTCCTGTTCACTGAACCTTATAATGCAGCTTAATTTCTCCAGTCTAAATACCAAGCCCTGAAAGCTGCTGTATCTCTTGCCCATTTTTTAGATAACATTAGGTATCCAGAAGGGAGCTGTTTGCATTAAAAATAGGATGTGTCACATTAAGCCATTGGCATGTTCTATAAAAGCCGGGGAAAATATTTTTAAGAAAGCACTCTAAATAATATTGGCTGTTTTTCTTGCTACTGCCTGGTCTCTGTAATTCAAGGCACATTCAGCACAGTAAAGGCTGCCCTGTGACCGAGTTCTAGTGAGAAAAGTCCAAGCTCAGCACCACAAACATTGCTAAATCTACAGAAATCCTTGTCCAGGTTATGAGATGGAGATACGGACTTCTAAGAGCAACTCCTCTGGCAAATAGAAGGAATCCTTGCCAGTTGCTTCACCAGCAACTTTTAACCCAGCTTTTAACCATGGGTCTGTTTTCAAAAGCTTTAGCACAAGAGTCCCTCAATGTGCAGTATAATTCAGCTGACACTGGGGCTGGTTGGTGCTCTGTCCTGTGATGTTTCCTGGCACGTATGACCACAGACTCATCTCTGTAACATTCAAGATTGTGACCATACAACTTGCTGTGGAACAAGCGACAGAAGCACGCAGCAATGCTGCATCAGGGGCCAGGCAGCTAAGTTTATATGTTTGTGTAAACTGAGCTTAAACACATGCTGAGGATGTTAAAAACCAGCCATTGCAGTGTATAAACTGGTTTTCCTTAAACTGAAATGTCTGTGCATTATTACTGCCAGCCAATGCACTGTGAAACACTTTTTGTTTCACCAGAGCAATGTCACGCAGTATTACTTCTAGATACTTTTACTGACACTCAGAGCTCTTAATATTTCACCCACTACACAGACTGCTGGAAGGGAAACATCTAGTAGCCAACAAAAGCTTGTTGCAGTACCAAAGCCAGCACCTGAGGAAAAATCAGAGTGATGCCCAGCATCTCACATAGGACTAGGTACATCCTTCTTACCAGAAGAAGTTATTGCAATAACTCAAAGCAACATAAAAGAATAATTTCCTTTGCACTGGCAGCTGTAAGAATCTCAATCATTCCATCACACCAACCTGATAATAATAAGGCAGATTTCAAGGAAAAACGTTGCTCTTCTCATAAAGCTATCAGCTGAGGTTTGGAACAAAACAAAAAAGTAAAGGTTTGTAATTTTTTTTTTTATTTCTTGACTTTAGAGGCATGAGGTAAAGAAAACCAGAGAAAAAAGTTGAAAGAAAAATATCTATCCAACATCAAATCATCCTAGCTAGTGGTAGAATTCTCTCAATATCTCGGAGGAGAGACCTCTATAAAAAATAGTGGTAAAGGCAGGAGTTATTCAGAGTAACATAAAACAATACAAAGGCTAGGAGAGTTGGTTATTCATGGTTTTTATCTCTTCACAGAGCACAACTTAGTGATGCAAGACAGGACAGAGACCAATCTCAGTAACACGTACAATGCCTCCCACCTCCTTACTCAAAGGTATGTAGCCCTTTGAAATTACTTGGGTTTTTGGTTGTTTGGTTTGGGTTTTTTAAGGTATATAAAGGGGCTGATACAGATCTCCTGTGTACTGGGGGATGTGCAGGTTTATCAGGAGTCCACCAGCTTTGTGAAACTGAAAATCATGCTGTATTTCAGCCAGGTCTGAAGACAGACCTGCACCCGTGGCACAGTGAAGCAATACCAAAATGTCCACTGACCTGGAGGTAACAGCTTGTTAAGAGTTCTTAAGATGTTTTTCTCTCTCTTCCCCTCCATCACTGATGCTGAGATTTCAGGCACTAATCCTTCCATCCCAGAAGATACTCTCTTTTCAATTTAGAGCTTTTTGATGTGCATTCATTGCTCAGCACACCTCTCTGCCCTAAATAAAGTTTTTGCTCTTTTCTGATACAAATTCAGTTGAGTTTCAGAGCAGGAACTCTAATCAGGAAACATTCGTTAGGCTGAAATATACACTGGACATAGCTGGTGGTTTTCCAGGTGACCTGCCAAACTGAAGGAGGGCCAGGTTTACAGAGCCACTTAATTTCACTCCAGCAAGCAGAAAAGAATTTTTAAATAAACCTCAGTGGTTTATAAGCCCTTTCTCGATCCTAATTTGGAGGAATTACCAAGATATGTGTAAATATTAACAGGTAGAAACTGGACATACTCAAGAACTGCTAAACCATAGAATCATCACAAATTCATAGAATGGCCTGGGTTGGAAGGGGCATTAAAGATCATCTTGTTCCAACCCCCCTGCCATGGGCAGGGACACCTTCCACTAGACTAGGTTGTTCAGAGCCCCATCCAACCTGGCTTTGAATGCTTCCAGGGATGGGACATCCACAATTTCTCCGGACAACCAGTTCTAGTACCTCACCACCCTCATAGTAAAGAATTTCTTCCTAACATCTCATCTAAACCTACTCAGTTTCAGTTTGAAGCCATTCATCCTTGTCCTGTCACCATATGTCCTCGTAAAAAGTTCCTCTCCATCATCCTTATAGGCTCCCTTTAGGTATTGAAAGGCTGCAATTAGGTCACCTCAAAGCCTTTTCTTCTCCAGCCTGAACAATCCCAATTCTCCTAGCCTGTCCTTGTATGAGAGGTGCAACAACTCCTCTTTTCAAGCTTTTATACTTCCAGGGTTGCTTCTTTTTTTAAAAAGTTTCTGCAAGATGAAATCAAGTAGTTTTAAAATAACTTCAGAAGACATCCATCTGGTCCTTCCAGTCATTAAGAAGTGTCTAATTTGAACTGTTGACACCATTTAGGAGAGGGTTAACCCGAATCCTAACCATACATAGTTCCTACCCCATCAAGGCCACATCTATTAGGTGCCTCTTGCCCTCTGAAGGCGACTGTACATTCCACCACCACTCAAGTGACCACAGCACAGTCCCCTCCTTCAGACAGGAACCTTCCTGAAAACTAACCAAGCTGCTCTGGTTTAGTGCTGTGTGTGCTCACCATCCAAGCACTGCCTGCACCATCTGATGCACAGTGAGATTCGAGTTCAGGTAGTGTTTGCTTACAATAGACTTTGGCTGTGGGCAAACACTCGAGCCATTAATTGCAGGTCACGCTGACAAACACAGCAAAACTTACTTGGAAACTCAGGGAAGGACAACAACAGCTTTTGGAAAATCTGACCCAGCAACACAGAATGGCAACTGACACAACTAATGGTGGATGGATTGAGTCAAGAAAGGTATTTCCACATGTGTAACAATATTATAGGAGTTTAGGAGGATTCTGGTGACAGTGACAGATTCATAAGGACATTGACTACGCACTGCAATACAGGATGGGCAGCACTACAACATGCCAGGGAAGCAGCTCTGTCCTTGAAGAACAGGCACAGATCCACCCAAAAGCTAATTTAGACGCATTCTGTTTGTTAATCCAAACGAAAAGGCTGAATGAGGACTACCAAAATTACCAAAATATTCATTTGGAAGTGACCACCATTAAATTTCATATGATTTACCAGTTAAGCTGAACCTTTTTTTTATCATCACTGGCAATCAGCAGAATTAAATGCCCTAGTAGTGCCCCAGGAAGAGCACTTCTGGTTTTCCATAATAAGAAGGATGAACTGATTTCAGCCTTGAAAAATTAAAGGATTTGTCATGTTTATCAATTAAGACCACAGCCTGAAGTACAGCTTCAGACTATTAAGAGAAAGTTCTTCAGCCCCGCTAAACCAAAAGAACAAGTTTGCAATATCAAGGGGATAAAAACTCAGCAAGTGTCTAATACACTTCAGAATATCAAGCTTGGAGTGGTATTTAGCAGACCTGCTTCATCCATGCCTCCTGGCTCTCTGTGTGTCAGCATGAACACGTTATCACTGTTGCAACTGACTGCTGGCAATTCCCCATGATGTTAATGAGTTCTGAATTTATGCAAAGTCTCCCAGTTGGTGCCTCCACAATATCTACTGGCCGAGACACCAAGGCAGGATACCTGTGGTAAAAGCATCTAGCTTTCTCCCAGTTATTAATTAATACAGCAAGCCAGACTTCAGTGGCCATTTGAAAATCTTTCAAAACACAAAATCTAGTGGCCTAGAAAAAATTAGTTAGCAAAAACCCATCACGTCCATGTTTTGAGCTCCTACCTATCTATTGAAAAAACTTCATGACATATTCCTATAATCTGATGAATCTTTCACAAAATACAAATCAGAAACCAGAAAAAAAATGTTTGATCCTCAAAGCAATTAGGATTTGCAAAAAAATGTCAGGACCTTGTGCAATCAAGTAAATCTGCAACAACAGAATAATGTCACAGCTTTTTTACAGAATTATCCATGGTCATTCAGAATCACAGCCACTGTCAAATATCCATGGCTTAATAAGAAGGAGGAAATAAGTGAGCCGGCATCAAACACAGACCTCTTCTGCCAGTAAAATTACCTTTTGCCTCTCCAGCCAGGTCCTAGGATGTTAGCCACCAAGTTTCCCAAAAACCAGCACTGCTACGCACATAGTACTAAATATTGATTCAAGGATTAATCATTCAGATAAGCAAGGGGAAACTTTGGGACCACTGGTTTTCAGATCATAGTTGAAGAGAGAGATGGTGTCTTGGCAATACATGCACATACTTTATCCATCTCATGTGCAGACCCAGCCGGGGACCCAGTCACTGAAAAGAGTTGAAGTGTGCACGTAATTTACCCATTTGTTAAACTGAGCACAACTTATGGTCACAAACCAGCAGAAAGTATGCTCCTCTAAAAGTCAGTACAGAAGCACCTCTAGATCTTGTAAGTGCTACCAGTTAACCTCATGGGACAAACTTCTCTTGTTGGGTTGTACTTCATTTTCTCCCAAAGAAGAAGAAATTTCCTCCCAAAATTCAGGGATTAATCTTTGAGAATTTGGTGTTGCAAATATACAGTTAATAAAAGCTCATATCTGACATTTCCCACTGCAGCATAGGGGAACTTCTTTTCTGCAGAAAGCATGAGTTATAAATTCTATGTAGCTACATAATCCAAATAAAACATTCTCTCATAACCAGATAATCTCTTTATAATAATTCTTACATGCACAGCATGGATCATCTCAGCTATTTTCACAATCACTTTGCCCCAATTTTTGCAAGAAGTACAAGAAATTCTTTTCACAGAACTGTTTTTGTGATATGCTTTCTAAGGTACAACCACCAAAGGGTTTGGCTCTGCTGGAAATGATGAAAACAAGGGGCAGTATGACATTTTATTCCATCAGAGCAGCAGAGGAATGACTAATGTTTTGCAGAATTCTAGACTGTATCTTCAGATTTTGCATCAGCATCCGGCAGTCGCAATTCCTGCCACTTAAACCTCAGTACAGGTGTGTCACAACATATTTTCAAGAAGAACTGGACTTGCTCTAACTCCTTTAACAATACCCATTTCCCCCTAATTGCAGTGATCAGAACTGGAAGCTGATCTGACTTTTGACACACACATTAACAGAAATGGAATCAGAAGCCAGCAGTTTCTCCTTGGCTTATCAACTGCCAAGAACCCAATGTGAAGTGCAGCTTTTACATGCTCCAGTGGGCTAGGTGACCTCCATCCTCAGAGCCTGTGAACATGCTGTTCCTGTTACTATTCTCAGAACTGCTATTCCCTTTTTTCCCTTTGTATAAAGGGAAATTAAGGTTAGAGATATAGACAGACCCACAGATCCAAAAGAGATTGGTAGGGGCAGAGAGGAATGGTTGTCTTTCCCTGGACTACAACACAATTTTGCTGCAAGATCCTTTGAAGTTTAAGAATTCTAAGCTTCAAAAAAAAAAGCTTTTTCTGCTGTTTCCATATCACATGGATCCTGTGAAAGTCCTGTTACACACTTCCATTTCCATCGTATTCACATATTCCCCCAGCTTTTCTCAAGGGATATCATGCTTGGCTTTCTCTCGCTCCACATGTATTCCAGAGACAGATGCTATGACAAATAAGGTTCAGGTATGGTGCACTGCCTTGTGCTTTCAAAATAATTCCACATTTGCTACCATTAGGGCTCAATGCCACAACTAAAAAGACACCAGATCATTTTGATGATGCAGGCTGTACTTATGCTAATCTATTTTGCCTCTGGAACAAAGATGTCCCACAGAAGCTCTAGTGGAAGTGTTGCTGCAGAGGGGAGGCTGTGCAGAGTTGGTCCCTGTACTGACATGGGAGCACTGCACATTTCTCTGCACATCTCAGATCCCTGCTCCAAACCACTGAAGTCTGGAAGGTTGAACCTTCACTAGTTTTGTTCCATCAGTGTGATTGTCCCTTTGCATGCATTGACTGACAAACCAGTGACTGCACAATCTGCATGTGGTGTTCAGCTGGATAGTCTGCCCTGGCCATCACAGATAGTCTATTTTTCATTTGCATCACATGCATGTTGTTGAGAAAAAAGTCATGCTTTCATACAAAGAAGTATATTGTTTCTAGAAGCATCAGTCACAAGATCCTGCCAGACAAAAACTCTGCAATACCATCTCTGGTTAGGAACATTCCTATTCGTTTTTTTGTTTCAATTAACAACACGTACCTCATGCAATGCACACCTCTTTCCCTTTCTCTCCCATTTCTCAGGTCAGTCTGCTCAAACAGCTCCTTGGA
This sequence comes from Gymnorhina tibicen, assembly GCA_013399875.1. NCBI lineage: Eukaryota > Metazoa > Chordata > Aves > Passeriformes > Artamidae > Gymnorhina > Gymnorhina tibicen. The sequence goes on along the minus strand of VXAZ01001738.1, from coordinate 118,453 downwards.
TGTTTGGGTTCTGCAAACTTCAGAAATTTTAAAATTTGTCTTTTATTACACATCAAGCTACTTGTAACAACTGATAAAAAGCAAGTTTGAGATTAGAAATTAAGCCCTACAATCAAGTCACTACCAATGAGAATAAGCCCCATGAGTATTAAAATAGTAAGTACTTTCCTCTACTGTGTTAAACACTACAGGTAAAAGCCTTTTTAACCAGAGATTTCTAACCAAGCATCCCCAGGTGCTTTCCTGTAGGTCAACCCTTAACCTGTACTGGTGCATAATCCTCACTTGGTGCAAGACTCTACACTCACCTTTGTTCAACTTCATTATTTGATTTGAATCCCCTTACCTTCTCTTCTCTAACAGATATTAGACCTTCATGCTTCAATAACCTCCAAGAAATTGCTTTCCTAGAACTACCTGGCTCAAAACATGGGAAGTCCCATCTGCTTCCCTTGTCCTATCATTAGTCTGCTGTAAGGCTGGTACATCAGCCAAACAGTGAAACGGGAACAGTTTACCGTCTGGGGATGTGACTTAACCAATACTAACAACAGAGCTTAGGAAAGTGTAAATGCATCTCTTCTGAATTTACAAATGTGTGTCTAACCAACAGGTCCTTTTCAATACTGCAATACACTGCCAATGAGCTCTTCTGCCCCTGCTGAGGGGCTGCAGTACTTTCTCACTCTAAGGGAAAAAGCAACAGTTTCTTAAGTCTGCGAACACCATCACAGAGGTGAGCACAGAAACTCAAAAAATGTCAAGTTACCTTAATTAACTATGCAAAAAAGTGAAATGATGAACTGATGAAGACACAAATTTAACTGTACTTAAGGCAACTAAAGTTGCTTGGTCCATCAGGTGAAAAAGAACTACTGGCCAAGTGTAAGAGACCTGTTTGAAAGAAAGCAGAACCTTTGAAAGAAAGAGGCCACCACCAAAGCAGGCTATTCATCTCAGCTCAAAGGCTCTTCCAATGCCTGTGGCAAACTTGCTGAAAAACCAGAAACCACAATGCCCCATATTCACTGGGGAATAGGGAAGGAAACAGTCATTAGATCAGCATAAGCAACTCTGACATTGATGCAAGAACCAAGATTGGTTTTCACCTGGGGCCACATACAAACAAAACCATGAAACAAGAAATAACCTAAGTAAACATTTTGCTTGGATATGGGTGTACTAAATCACTAACCTACATCCCCACGCAATCAGTAAAACATGCAAGAGACAAATGATCGTTAGAATATTGCTGCTCTACTTGTCTTAGGAAAAGAGATTGTCTACAGGATTTATTCGACTGAACGCTGCAGAGCCCCAAAGATAGCTGCTCATATGAATGGGAGTTGGCTCAGGAAGGAAACTGAAAAGAAACTAAGGAAAAGGAGCATCAGACAAGCATGAGGCAAGACACCATACCATGTCCAAAGAGGAGCAATCAGCGTCTGATGGTACTGGATGCTGAACGAAACAGCAGCTTCTCAGGAAAGTTCTAACACAGACTATTCCGGAAGCATGCTGAGGAAAAGAGCTGAGGTAGGTTTGTGCTACCTGCTTCAGCACTGCACATAGAATCTAAACAATGTGCTTGGGTAGGCAGACGGTGCTGGGTTACAGGAGTCACTCGGTGACCAGTTATTTGATAGCCAACGACTTTATTCTATGCAGTAGAAATTTGCAGGCTCAGGAAGAAATTAAATATGTTCTAGCAACGTAACTTGTTCACAGCAGAGGCTGCATCTCCACTAGACAGCTTGCCAGTAGAGCTGGAATACCTTTTTAAGATGAAACTAACAGTACTCTCCCTTTTCCCTTCTATATAGGAAAGAAGGTCTTACCCATCTTTAGAGAGCCTGTGCTCTTCTCAACAAAGGCCAATGTGTGCTACCTTCAACTTTACTAAAAAATAAACTTTTCTTAGTCCACAACTAAGTTGACTGCAGCTCACCTAATAAAAGTAGTTGGGATGCAGCCAGCATACTCTGCACGTATTTATGAGAGCATTTCTTCATACAGAAGTTTCCTGAAGTGATAAACCTTGCTGTTCTGTGAATTGGTGATGGATGTGTCCAAAAATTGAGCAGATTTGCTAGCAAGTACTCTCCAAATTAAGCAAATTTCCACCTACAATTTCATTCACTCCAACTCATTAACCCTCACAGACAAACCAATGAAGCAAATGCTTACTTCCTATTGCTCGCTACAAAATGGACACCAATCATTGCACAAGATGACACTTTAAAATTCAACGAATAATGGTCAGAGAGACTATAAAGGCTTTGAGCTGAACTGACGGATTTACTAGTGGCAGGTGGCTGCATCACTACAATGTCAATTTTATAGTGACAGATACAGAATAACCTTGGAGGAACCTTATACTCAAAATGGCACAAGACTTCACTGAAGATATATGGCATGTGCGAGTGTGACGGGAAAGTGTAGGCATATTTCTACAGACTGTCTGTGGAAAGTGACAAATAAATGATCTACATAGAAGTTGAAAGGCAACTTACTTACTTACTTACTATAACTCACTAAAGCCAAGGTCTTAAAATGTCTAGAAAAACAGGCACACCATCATCACTGAATGACCAGCAGTCCTACCACTAGCCAGCTTTTAATCCCCTACCCCACAGATCAAACTGGTCATGGGGTCTCCTCCTCTATCATTATCAAGTTCAGGTTTCAAGTTCACCAAAAGTAAAATGTACCTCCAGACAGGTCACAGCCCTTTTGGTAAGCTGAGGGCTTTCCTGGAATAAAGGCTTGCGGAATTTAAGGCATGCCTTGTTGTCCTCTCTCACCCTGAAATTTTGCTCATCTTGTCTTTACAGACCTGCCACTACCTACAGGCAGAGAGAGGCTACATCAGAAGCAGAAATTTCTGTCTGAGTAGGTATTAACATCACGCTACAGATAACAAGCTCTCGGGAAGGATGGTAGAATCCCAAGAGTGGACTGTGCAGATTTAATTGTTCATAGAGTTCACTGCCCCCTTTTAAATACCTTTCTTCACTCAGGAGGAGATTTACAAACATGACTGACAGATCAACTGTAGCCAGAGGCTTGTACAAAGAAGTGGAGAAGAAGCAGCAATGTTCCTACAGAGACAGTGCCAGCCGAACACGCTCCCATATCCTGACAGGTCATCCTCCAGCTACGGCAGCACATCCCTCACCACCTCCATTTGGGAGCCTGTGCTGGATCATTGCTAGAGTTGCAGCCTGGCCTGGGATGGTAACAAAAATGTTCCTGTACCTCTGCACCACAGGCCTGACACGGGACAGGGAGGTGACAGGACAGAATCCCAATTAACTGAAATATTAAGGGAGGCAATCTTTAGGCTACTGCTATATATGACATGACAGCGCATCAAAAAAAGCTGTTTAACTAAAAGCATCACTATCTGAAATAAGTCTATTTCAGGACTCATAGTACTGCAACATTACAAATCTCATGTACTGTAAGCATTTACAAAACATATAGCTGTGTAACCCCTGGGCTACATTATGATGAATATCTATAAGGATGACATTTTCATTTTAGAAGCTTTTTCCTTCTGGAAAGACGAGGTTTTTGTGTACCTGCACTATAGACCTAATGTTATATTAACATACTATTTATAAGCCCTACAGGTATAGCCTTTCTTTTTGCTTCAGTTACTTTTGGTTTTCTGTTCTTAAGTTTTTCCTCATTTTAGGGAGAGATCTTAGCAGGCAGCACAACCTTCTTAAGATGAGATAGGCAGTATTGTGCGAAAAAAAAAAAAAAAAAAAAACCAAACCAGATTTTATAAGCACACAGAGCACTCATACTCCCTGCTGACTAAAATTACAGTTTGTTTTTTAAAAACTAAGTATCCAGTAGATAATCTAATTTTTTTCATTCTCTTCTAACATTAAACAAAAAAAAAAAGCTGCACAGAAAAGCATCTTATGTACCTCCAAAGTTTCTGAAAATTTTACACTTCCAGGACTGGTGCAGATTTGGCATCTCAGCTAAAGAGCCAGCAGTATCACTGCAGGATTTGGCTGAACAAAATCCTTGGTTTGGCTGTCATCATCATAACTAGAACTACCAGCCTGAGGCCCCTGCTGGCAAGGAACCAGGCCAGGCACAATGCTTCAGATGGAGATATAGGAACCAGCAGCCCAATTCCTCTGGAAAGAGCTCACGTTTTTCACGTGGGCTGAAAACTGGGCAACTGAAATAGTGCGTTCCTGCTGTTTTCAGAAAGTAAGCCAAAATCTCAGAAGTTTGTGTCAAAGCTCCACTGAAGCTGCTGCACTTTGACAGATGCGTTTTCTTAGGAAAAGTTGTACTGGTGCCATGTAAGCAAAAGCACTTTTACTCTACTTTCATTTTTGTGCTGAGAACAAAAACCGCCTGAGTCGGTCTAGGGGAGCAACGTGTGATCCAACACTGTCACCTGTCAATCTGCCATCACATGCCAGCCAGGGCTTGGTGTATGCTAGAGACACGGACTCAGGAGGGATCCATGTTCCAGCAGGCTCAAGATATAACCCCGCTGCACTATGCTCAGTACATCTCATTTTAACAAAAATACTAAGGGTTTGGCAAGAGTTTAGGTAACAATCCAAAACACAGATTCAAAAATCACAGGGAGAGTGTGTGGTAAGACTCCAGTGCTGAAGAAAAGACGGGTCTACATACAACTACAGGGTCAGTCATTCTTATTTCAAAGGGAATTTTACTTATTTTTCCTCTGCAGTATCCTCACAGTGCAAGTTTCCCTTCATCTCTCTCTCTCTTTAATATCCACCACTGTAATGAGAATTTTCTGTCAGGAAACCTTCCCAGCAAAGAACTTGGAAGAAAACAAATCATCACAACAAATACACCACCACCAACAGACTGGGAAAAATTGACTAGCTGGAAGTTAAAGACATCAGATACCAACTCCATCAGCCAAGATAGCTATCTACCAAGTGTAAGTGTCCCAGAAATAATGAATTTCAGGCCTTATCACATCCTTGCAAACCCTGAATTGACTTTAGCTGAAAATAACCCACTACCCAGCAGCCAAGGAAGATAGCCCTTTCTGTGAGTGCAGAAGGATCACGACAGGTTGAGTTGGAGATGAACAGAATCTAAGCAGAACAGAGTTCCTGCAGTTGAGCTTGCATCATGTTGATAAGGATGACGTGACACTAAGCATTAGGAGTAAACAAAACACCCTGTAAATTAGTTTATATTAATTTGAAAATGCAGACATTTTTAGGATAGAAGCCAAATGTGACCAATATACAAGAATAGAAATGTGGACCAGAACAAACAGTCCCATTTTCAAGAAGAGACATGACATGAATGTGACCAAGTGCCACTTACCAGTCTGTCTTCTCTTCCATGATGTATATGCACAGAATTGTACCACAATCAAAATATGCAGTGTAATGTGTGTCTCAAAAATGTGAAGTACTGGGCCTCATCCCACCTGACAACTGGATGATGTTTAACCAGGTTAAACCAGGTTACCAGGTTCTGTATGCCACCCTGTCCATCTGCCCATAGCAACTCTGTCTCATTAAGTCTTGTGCTGAACATTTCCTTTGGATCTGCATCAGTTACCCAGCAGTTCTCAAAACACATTTGTAGACGTCACACAAGTCAAGCCAGCTTGCCTGACTTCACAATGCTTATCCAAATAGGCTGGAAAGAGGAGGAAAATGACTGCCCACCTCATTAATTTCACATCACTGCATCCAATGTGAAGCGTTGGAGGGCACATGTGACAGACCTGGCCAACATGCAACCTGCAGGCCAAATGCCTCTCAGCTCTGCAACGTAATCCCTATCTGACTCGTTTCCAGCAGAGAGAAACATGCAGCAACGAGAGATGCTGGTAGACTTTGTCCAGCTTGTACTAGTTGGGTGCTGCCCTTAGCCTTTCAACGGAAAGCCAACACAGACCTTGGTGGGACAAGGCTGTCAAAGAGACAATGTTCCAGACACATCTGAGTTTTAAATAAATTAGTTTCGCAAAAAGCCATGTCAGGTTCTCTGTCCCTGCTCTGTAAATAAAGCACTGGTTATTGTCAGGATGTACAGTCAGTAGACACCAGACATTAATGCACTATCACTGCTGACAGCTGATCAATAATCAGTGCAAGTGTCAGCAGCAGGTCTGGAGGCAGAGAGGTTCAGAAAGGTTTCAGACTGCTTTCTAAGAAAGGTATAGCTGCCACATGCTGAAGAGAAGCCAATCTTTTAATTTTGAAGATGGGCAGACCAGCCGGCCTGTCAGATGGCTTCCAGGCAGATCAGCAGTGGTTGTCCTGGAGTTCAGTATAAAGACATCAAAAGCCAAGATGACACTTTATCTGTGCAGATGAAAAGACATTCAAAAAGCATGCATGCTGGTCAACAACACAAAGTTACGGATTTTGAGCAAAGCCTAGCTTCACAAACCTCATTTCAGGACCTGTCACACACTGGCCAGCACTCAGACGGAACAGTGCTTTCCTGGGACACCCTGCTCCCACTGGAAAAGCATGAAAAAATATTTCATCTAGTGTATACTCTGTAAATCAAGCAAGGGACCTTCTTTGTTTGCTTTCAGCAGGGAATAATGTTTAGAAACATTTTTTTTTAATATAGCTTCAGTGGCAAGTCACAATGACTTTTAGGTCCCACCTGAAAAACAAACTTTTACTTAAGCTTTTTGGATGTGGAAAAGAGTGACAGTCACATCTCTCCCTGAGACCATTGGAACTGAAACCTTTTCAACTGGGAAGATGACAATAAGTTCTGAGATGATAAGGTTATTCTGTACTTTTGTGCTGATTTTGACAGGGACAAAGTTCATTTTCTTCACAGTAGCTACTATGGGGCTATGTTTCAGATTTGTGCTGAAAACAGTGTGGCTAACACAGGGATGTTTTAGTTATTGCTGAGCAGTGCTTGCAGAATCAAGGCCTTTTCTGCTTCTCACCCCACCCCACCACTCAGGAGCCTGGGGGTGCACAAGAGGTTGGGAGGGCACACAGACAGGACAGGTGACCCCAACTGACCACAGGGATATTCCATACCATAAGCTCAGCATATAAAGCTGGGGGGAGAAGAAGGACAAGGGGGAATGTTGGGGGTGATGGCATTTGTCTTCCCAAGTAGCCATCAGGTGTGATAGAGCCCTCCCTGTTTTCCTGGGCATGGCTGAACACCTGCCTGCCCAAGGGAAATGGTGGATGAATTCCTTGTTTTGCTTTGCTTGTGTGCATGGTTTTAGCTTTACTTATTAAACTGTCTTCATCTCAACCCACAAGTTTTCTCACTTTTACTTGTCTGATTCTCTCCCCCAACCTGATGTGGGAGGGAAGTGAGCAAGCGGCTGTGAGTGATTTATTTGTTAACTGGGTTTAAACCACAACCTTTAAAATACAGAATGGGAGGGAGAGTGACAGACAAATGGTAACTGTAATGGCACAGAGCAGTAGTATTGCCCAGAAGTGTGTTACCAAGCAAATTCATATGATAAACCCCAGACTTGCAAGGATTCTTTCAAGCATCCAGTCCCTACCTGCAAAGTACAGACCAGGAGCTACAAAGCAGAGGAAACCATCAGAAATGCTGTAAAAGACTTGTTACATCCCACTTCTGAGACCATTGTCAACATTTCCATGTGGAAAAATCCTATACACATAGGATCCTATACAGTCAGAGCAACAGACCCCCAAAACCACAAAGTTTCACTATGAGCTCCAGTAGCTAGAAAAGAACTGGAGCCCTGCAGCACAGATTCAGAGTATTCTTTTAAATGCAAGTGTTAAAGCCCTTTGTGAAAATTTTCTAATTCTTCCATGTTGAAGGAAACCTGTTTCCTAAGCTTACTATCACTGCTGCACAATTCACCATCCTATCCCGAGACAACAGGGTTGGACCAGAGAAGCTCTTTGGATTCTGCCTGGTTCATGTCCATGCAAACATGCATGTATCTGCAAATTCCACTCTTCCACTATTATTATGGAGTTTCTAGAAAACACTTAGGAGTATTGTTTTGTCTGGCAACAGCTTTTTCAAACTTCCTACTTTCACTACTATGCCTGCAATAACATGAATAAAGATGGCCATTCTTGTCACATTTGTTGTGTCTTCTTGATAAAAACACTAACAATAAGTAGGACATGCAACGAGTCCAAATCAGCTTGCATGGACAGTTTTTTGCTCCACCACAAAGGTTTGAAGTCAAAGAAACAACCAAGAAAAACAAAACCAACAACAACAACAACCAACAAAAAAGCCAAACAAAAAACCAAAAAAGCCCCCCAAAACCCCCAAACAAACAAAAAACCACACCTAAAACCAAATCCAGAACCCAACCCAAACTAAGCATATTTTCAGAATTTGTCAACACTCCCACAATAAGAGAAATGTTTTTCTTGCCACTGAGGGATAATTTGAGTCTGTAGACCTTGTAGAGCTTTTCTGTTCACAAGACATTTATTGTGTTCTCAACTTCTTACAAACGCTAGCTGCAACAAGGAACCGAGGCTGTGTTTACATCAACTGTAAATAACGTATGGTTTGATATATTAGAAATCTCAGAAGTGCCTCAGTGCTAGCATAAATCTGCCAATAACCTATCCTCACCTGCTGCCAAAAGGAACTGTGCAAGTATTCCATTAAAGTTCTTTCCACCTCCCCAAACATTTCATATGCCTGTCTCACACAATCAGATGCTGAGATGGGAGTGCCAACGGGAATCAACACCTTGAGCGAGTGAGCCTGTTACCCAGCTTTCACTTTAATGTCAAGATGAACTGTATTTCAACAGGTCCCAGGTTACAAATAACACACCTTCAGGCAGAGATTGCGGAACACAGGAGTAAGTGGAGGGGAACACACAAGAGAACCTCTTCCAGGTAGAAAACAGAAGTGGGCAAACACATTCAAGAGTTCTGTGGCAGGCAGATGGGGCACAACACGTACCCAAACAAGCCTGTGGCATTGGAGCTACGCAGCTACACGCTTGTAAGAAGTCTTGCACTACTTGATGATGGCCTAGCATCTCCCCTGGCTGCCAGCCAGCTGGCCTTCCTTCGTAACTCATTTCAGAAGCTATCAAAAGCCTGGGACCACTCTACCTGCCCATTTACACGTCTGCAAAGTCCTGCGAGCCTGCAGACTTCCTTCTCTGCAAAGATTCCCCGGGGTCCCACCTAGTAGCGTAACATTCATGTCAGGCTCTTCAGAGCTCATTAACTGGGTATAATTGTGTCTATGACATGAAAAAACATCCTGATATGAAAAACACATGCCGTGGCACGGCATCAAACCTTCAGAGATTGCTTTCCTTATGCAAATTAGCTTTGCTTTTCTGTAAGCAAAGCTAATTTGACAAGAGATGTTTCTTTAAAGAACACCTGGTCTTTTACATAAGATGGGCATCTCCTCACTGCAGCTTAGTGTCCAGAGCAGTGGCTATAAAACCATCCTCACAGAGGGTCCTGCAGCTTCACACCGCGTATAACTTCACACCCACCCCGTGCAGCTCTGCTGTCCCCGGGGAGCATCGCTCCCCGCAGCTCCCAGCCCGGACTGGGCACAAACACCGCCCGATTCTTCCTTAGATCTCACCTATCTTGTAAAAGTCAATTAAAAGCCCACCCATCCTCAGCTCCTCCCGTTGCTCCGACCGGGCTCCCCAGTCCCTCCGCCGCTTCCCACCCGTCACCGGGCCATTCCCGTGCCCGGCGGCGGGAGAACACTCCGGGATGCTCCGGGAGGAGCGGCGTTTCCACCGCGGCAGGAGCGGAGCCGCCCGCCCGCCCCCGCCCGCTTCTGCTACCGACGGCGCTCGGGGACACACTGGGGAGGAAGAGGAGGACGAGGAGAAGAGGACGGGGGAGCAGGATAAGAGGATGGCCCGGGATGACACAGCAGCGGCCCCGGGCCCGCCGGGGATGGCGGCGGTAGCGCCCAGGACACCCCGTTATATAACGGCGCCAGCGCCGCGCCCGCAGCGCCGACACCCGGGGGCGTGTGCGCGAACCCCTCGGCACCGGGGTCATTTCAA
>VXAZ01001738.1:53043-108272 GCA_013399875.1 Gymnorhina tibicen | reverse complement strand
TCAGGCACCGAGAGGGGACAGCGACAGCGACAATGACAACGACACCGCCCGCGGCTGCGGCTGCCTCATCGCCGCCGCCGCCGTGACTCAGCCGCGCCGCTTCCGGGTCCGGCCGCCGCCCCGCCTCTGTCTGAATATTCATGAAAGGGCGGGGGCACTGTCACACGCTTGGGGCCCGGATGCTGGGTTCCGCTGCCCCGCCTTTTTTGAATATTCATGAAGGGCGGAGGCGCTGTCTTATAGTCCGGTGTCCAAACGCCATTCGCCCTGCGGCCTCGCCTTCTTTTGAATATTCATCAAGAGGGCGTGACGGCTACAAATGGTTTTGGCCTGGTCGCGCCTTTCCCCGAGGCCCGCCCCTTCATTAAATATTCATAAAGTGGGCGGGGGCGCCACACCAGTTCGCGGTTCACCCGCTCCATTCCCGTGACCCCGCCCCTTTTTTGCATATTCATCAACGGGCGGGGCCCGCTGTCACTCGTTCTGGGCCGCGGCACTCGGTTTCCAGCGGCTGCTGGGACGTACCATTCCCTCCTTCGAGGGGAGAGCGGTGGGGGGTTGGGGGAATGGCCGAGTCGGCCCGCCGCTTCCGGCGCGTTGCCATGGCTGCCGCCATCAACTTCCGGCGTGCCGAGTGGGCGCAGGATTGCGAGGGGCGGCGAGGGGTGGCCGCTGCAGTGAGGGACTGCCATGCCCCCCAAGGCGGCCGACAAGCGCCGGCAGGTAAGGGCTTGCCGCACTCCCGTGGTGGCAGCGCCGTGGTGACGTCCCTGCAGGCGCCGTGACGTCACACCCTGATGGCGTCACTGCGGCGTCTCGTGCAGCGGGAGGCGGCGGCCCACAGGAGGTAACGTCGCTGTACAGCCCCGCTGTGACGCTGTTGGCCTCAGCTCCTGCTCTGATCTCTGTCCTTGGTGTGACACCAGCGGTGACGTCGCCATTCCCCAAACCGCCACCCATGACGTCACAGCGTGCAGCGCAGACCTTTCCCTCCGGGTTCACAGAATCACAGAATTGTCGCGGTTCGAAGGGACCTCTGGAGATCACCCAGTCCAACCCTCCTGCCAAGGCAGGGTCACCTGGAGCAGGTGACACAGGAACACATCCAGGTGGGGTTTGGATGTCTCCAGAGAGGGAGACTCCAGGACCTCCCTGGGCAGCTGTTCCAGTGCTGTGCCACCCCCAATGTAAAGAAGTCCTTCTTCACACTGAGGTGGAGCTTCTTGTGTTTTAGTTTATGGACACTGCTCCTTGTCCTGTCACTGGGCACCACAGAAAAGAGTCTGGCGCCATTCCCTTGGCACCCATGTTTGAGATAGTTATATGCATTAATGAGACCCCCTCTCAGTCTTCTCTTCTCCAGACTGAACAGGCCCAGCAGTGCATGAGGACATGCGGTGTCTCCTCATAAAAGAGATGCTTCGGACCCCAGATCATCTTTGTGGCCTCCGTTGGACCTTCCTCAGTAGCTCCTTGTTTTTCTTGTGCTGAGGAGCCCAGAATGGGACACAGCACTCTGGATGTGCCCTCAGCTAGGGCCAGGTGGAGGCGGGGGATCACCTCCCTTGACCTGCTGGCCATACCCTTCCCCATGCACCCCAGGATACCATTGGCCTCCTGGCAGCATGGGCACACTGCGGGCTCATAGTCCCCTTGTCACCCACCAATACACCCAGGTCCTACTAAGCAGAGGTGAGCGGTTGAACTGAGAACTTAGGTTGCCCCACAGAGCTGTAACCCACAGGGCTGGGTGTGGCAGTGGAGTCAGCACAGCCCCTCTTGACCCTGCTGACTGCCTGGCTGCATCATATATGTGTCACCCTGTACCTTCACCTGCCCGTGATGCCCTGAGAGTTCTGTGGCATTTCACAGAATTCTGTGGCATTACGCAGCAGTTGAAACCTGTGTGGCCCAAAGCTGCAGCACCCCTCACTCTGCCACCATGCTGTTCAACCCTTTGAGACTACAAAGTTCTCAGATACCATTGTCAGGCCATTTCATCACACTTCCAGTATACAACACCCCTTCCAAGGCAGGTTCTAATGCACTCCAGTTGTCTCCAGCCTGCCTGAGGATCTCCCAGGGACACTGTGTAGAAAGGATGAAATCCTTTTTCTTAGAAAGTTTAAAAAAATTCTTTTCGTTATACCAGCTGTAAGTTTCCTCTCTTTCCTTTTGCTTTGCTATTTGGTCTTTGCTCAGCTCAAGCAATGAAGAGGAGTCATTTGCTACCCTTCCTAGCCTTAACCCTACTGTGCTGTAGGGTCTGTGTCTGTGAGACCTCACCGTATTCCTTTGGGCTCTGTGTGGACATGTCTGTGTGCATCCACTTTTAGGATGAAAACTCAAGATTAATTCCTGGATCTTGTCTACCACTGGACTATTAAAGTGTTTGATTTAAAAGTGGATGGTGGCCTGGCTGATAAAACCCTTTTGTTAATATGTTTAGATCAATCCCAACGTGCTTGATGTTAGGGTTGGTGGGAGGAGGGTTAGCAGGCACGTAAGCAAGAGTGAGAGGATCACTTTGACATTCCTAATCCTCTACTAAGTACTAATAAGTACCAAGATACAAAGGGCTTTATAAAGTTTTCAAAGGGCACAAACTTGGAACCAAAACGCACATCCAGTCCTAGACAATGAAGATGTTTATGCTAAAATTGTAAAAAAACCATTAATAATGATGCAAATTAAACTGGGGATGAAGTGCTTCCCTGAATTTCAGTTTCTTTTATTTTCGGAATTTCCACATAAATATTTTCAATCATTTTCAGTAGCCATTATTTCAAATGCTCCAAAATGGAGAGGCTTTGATTGTGATGTTATTTGAAAAACTTAATTAATGTGCTGTAAAGTCATTCCTTTTATCTTAAAGCTCTTGAAACATTATAAACTCTTTAAACTCTGAGGATATTTGGCTTTTCACATAGCTTTCATCACAATCACTTAAAAGGCTATAATTTTAACTTGTCCTGTATTACATTTCCTATATTTGCTTTGAGTTTGTTAAATCTGATTGCTGTTTCACATCCTTTTGTCTGCTAGAATATTCTTGCAGTGGAGGAATTGTGTGGTTGACTAGCTGGGTCTGAGTCCAGAGGCTTTGCCTCATTTTCCCTGACTCAGAATACAGATGACATCTCAGTGGCTCTGGAAGTCTGGGGGGTGAATGCCTTTGCACTACTCACTGCCCAGCCAGGGCCTGATATTTGATATCTACAGGGCCATAGTGGCCACTGTAAAACTAAATGATGAGTCAAGGTTTAGATTCCAGTTCCTGACAAGAATTCTTATCTAGTATTATGCTCTATTCACCTGTCCCTGTGCTTTTTATTCCTCTGTTTCTTATAAATTGCTTTATTCTTCTCTGACTCTTAGGTTTTTCACTGCTGACTGCTTTCACTTTGAAAATTTCTTTCCTGAGGTCATTCTCAAAGCTGAGATACTTACCTGTGCACCTGTCCCCTTTTACCATTTCTCACTTCCAGTTCCTCCTCTGCTTTCACAACTCCATGTTCTTTAAGTGCTTTGTGATCAATTCTTATTTTTTCCTTCTTCTCCCTTATGTGGGGGTTGCCTGCTCTTCTTCTGTGCCTGTCTTGTATCTGCCTTCTCCTGTAACATCAGTTTCTTGCTTTATTACACTCTTTTTTTTGCTTTATCCAGGTGACTTCTGCCTCCAGCTCAGTCTCCAGCCACCTGATGGGTTAAAACATGTCAGAATTGGGTTGACCATAAGAATTAAAGTCTGTGGCCCTCCAGATGAATTGCTTGACTTGACCTAGACTTATTTATAAACTTCTTTAGGCTTTCGTATGTTTGTGTACATTAATAAGAAATTTCAGTGTTTCAGTGTTCAATGTCTTAAAATAGTGTTGCATGTCTGGATCTTTGTGCTCCCAAGGCAGCCTTGGAAATAACACCTATGTATGTTCTGTACTTCAGTAACACCAGTCCTTTCAGACCTGAAATATGCTATGCACAATTGAGCTCAACACCTTCTTGTGGGGATGTGGAATCATGGAAAGGCATAAGCCAACTTTCCTGCATCAGGCTGAAGGGAATGGGTGCATCAAATAGTCAGCTTCCCTGAAAAATGGGGTCTTCAGCATGGCAAACAGGACACTCAGAAGTGTGGTGTTTGTTAAAAACACTAAGGTGTGTGGCATGTGCATTGACATGCAGAAAGTGGTAGGGCAGGGAACAGCACCCTGTTGGTCTTGTGTCAGTCCCATGTGTGGTCCTGGGTGACAACAGAAAGTGGCCAGTGGTTTCGAGACTGTTATTTTGAACATGTTTGACAGGTTGGAAGTGTTTGTTCCAGATTTCTGTGCCTTTGCTGTGTAGCTCAAGGAAAAGCCTTGAGTGAGCAGTGTAGAGCACCCTGTGCTAATGTGTACCTCTGTGGCTGCACCCACCTCAAGGAGAAGCAAGATCTTTTTATGGTTCTTTAGGAGACACTGCACACATTTGGCATTTAAAATACAAAACCAGACTGTTCAGTCATTGATCAGTTAGGGCTAACCCCACTGTCAGGAACAGATCAGTTAAGCAGTGTTAAGAAGGAGTCTGAATTAGGACAGTGAGGCATTTCTTGTTACCCTTGTGGTCTTGCACCTACTGACATGAAAACAGCTTCTTTGCTGTTCAGCAAGTCATCAAAGAAACAAATAGACCCCTTCCCCAAACACAGGAAACAATCAGACACAGTTTACTTTTTTGTATTTTCTTCTTTTATTTTCTTCCATTGAAAAGGCTTTTAAGGTGCTTACTTGTTCTTAAACATGCATTAAACCATCCATGGAATATAAAATAAACATTCCATTTAATGTCACCCAGAAAACATTATAGAATGTATTGGCAAATGGCATCCCTAGTGTGTGCAAATAACTATCTTCTGCAGGGCAGGCTAGAAGTGACTTTGTTTCCATGTTGGAATTTCTTGCTCCTTATGCCAACTGGTTTACTATGGAGTTTGCTAATATTCAAAACAGGAATAAAAAGCTAACAGGAGACTTATTAAATAGTTTTACAGAAATGCCAAGCTTAGCTCTCATAATGTCTCTACCTCTTTCTTTTAGAATCCAACAAGCACATTACTACATTACAAGTACATTGCATTTTTACCACAATTCTAGTTAGTCTCTGTGCTGTGCCGCAGAGGAAGTGGGAATGACTGTCTCTGCTCAGGAGGATGAACTAAACTTAGCAGAAGCATTCTGTGATTGCTCAGCCTTGTAGCCTGATTATATTATGGGGACATCTAGCTTGGGGAGCAGAAAGGCTGCAGGAATGTCTCTTTAACGATAATAAAAAAATATGGTCTGGGTTTGTCATTTGCCCTGATGAGTGTATCATTAATATGTAATCAATTTTCAGCCCTTGGAAAATTTGCTTAATATGAACTGACACTTCGGCTTGGCAGAGTGACTGACGTGCATCCTCCCTGCCACTGAGTTCTCTGGTGTTTTGGGCTGGATCTGCAAGTCCAGGTCTACTTGTCCAATCTTATGCTTTAAGCATAGGGAGACATTTCTCATTCCTTAAGGAGTCACTGAATAGTGGTGTTTGGCTCCTCACCATATAGTGACCCATTGCAAGATCTAGTCTGAATGGGACAGTTTAATCTGGCAGTATGGGAGAAGGATGTACCAGCCAGCAAAGACCATAGTGACAACCCTTATCCTGGATGGCAGCACAGCACATGTGGTAACAATCATTGCATCTCCTACTTGGATAGTCAGGGCAGGCCTTGGATCTGAACCTGAGGAAAAGACACATTTTTCCTGAAGGATTTCTGCGGTCACTAATTCAGGATTCAGCCCGGTTCTTAAATGAACACTGGCTCTTGAGAGTAAATCTCTGCTTCCTAGGTCACCAGGATGATTCATTTACCACCAGAATTGCCACTGACAAGTCAGAAGTTTTCTGCAGCACATGATGAAATAGTTGGAAAGTAGGGCTGTAGAAAAAAGCAGTTCAAAAGGAAACAGTCTTGGAAAAAACCTCAGAACTTTTGCTATTCAGTCAAGAATACCAAATAGCAATAGGTACTGATAGTCCTGTCTGTTTTGTACAAATTCAGTTAATGAGTCTCAGATCAGCAATTAGTGACTGTCATGTCACGAACAAAAGGGAGAGCAGTGTGAAAAAAATGCAGATAGGGTAAGCTAGAAGAACAAGACTGAATGTATGGTTGAGTGTGATTTTTTTTATTTTCTTCATTGCAGGGTAATCTGGTAACATGTTACCAGGGTGTTGATGGCGAAACTTCTACTAAACATTGAATGTATTTGATGGTTGCCCTCCCCTTCTTTTTCTTTTTGGTTGTAGAAATATGATATCTCTTATGAAATGCCAGCCTGGTACTGCTTTGTTTTAAAACTTTTTTTCATTTACAGCAATGGTCGCCATAGATAGTAGCCAATAGTTTCTTCTTATTTTTTCCTATTTTATGACTGCACAAAAATGAAATATATATTACCCAGGTATCCTACCCAAAATACTGTTGGAAATGCTTGTTGGATAGCTCATCAGCAGGAAAACTCTCTGGTGAAGGACTTGATTTGGCAGCTTTTTGTACCTCTCGGTGGCTTGTCTGTGATAGAGGGAGTTATGAGAAGGGAAAGGAATATTAAATGGCATTTAAAACATCTCTTTTCATCTGTTTCATCACTTTTCATTTTTTTTCGACCTGTTGGATTACAGTATCTTTGCTGTAGTCAGTAGTCAATTTGTCTTGCAGCAGAGTAGATGTCTGGCCCGGGGAGGAATTCCTAGGTGCATCTATCATATGTATCCTGGAAGAAAGATCCAGAAAGATACAGTCACTTGGGTCTTCTGTAGCTTTCATTTAAGTACTGTGACTGTTACAGGCTTCTAATATCTTTTCGCTGTTGGAAGTGTGGTAATCTGTTAATTTATTTAATGTGAGATAGCCATCAGAGTAAAACATGATTAGCCTCCATAAATTCTGATGCTGGCATTTTTCTCTGGAGCACTTGAGCACCTCCCAGAGTTGTCAGAGTTATGATGGTGACCTGGAGGTGAGAAAGTCCTTAATGCGTCCTGCCTGTTCCTTAGTTCCCTAGCAACAATGTCTCCTTTTTTTCCTAATATAAATTCCTCATGATTATTTACACTCCTCTTCTTGTTAATTAATACTATTACTTAAGTCAGGGATAGCAGCATATTTATTAGGAAGATTTAGGAAGACTGTTGATTTTTTTTTTTGTAGAAAAACATCTTTCGTTTATGTAGAATTCACTAAAATGTAACTATTTGGATTGAATAGTTCTTTGTTGGATGTCTGACTTAGGCTATGGATTACAAAAAGCCCCCGCCTAGATGGGGGCTGAATAATATAAACCAATAAACAATAGCAACATAACCTGGGAGGACTGAAGTGATGCAGGAAACCTACAAAAAACCAAAGTGTGTGATTATGGAATTAAGCTGTGTATCATAATGCCTGTGTCCAATGGGATGAATTGAATGTTTCCCCGGCAACCTTAATTCTCACATTTTCTAAGTTCTGAATGCTTCTCTTTGAGATGTTAATAATAGTCTGTTAACTTTTTTCCCCCTGTAGCTAATGTGCTACACAAAAATGTTCTTGAATTTTAAACATGCATATGAAGGCAAGTTATTGTAAATGTCTTACTGGTGAATATACGATCATTATGTTGATTCACAGTTTTAATTTATTTTTTATTTGTACTGCAGATGTGTTTGTGACTTCTTCCCTATTGTACAAACACTGTGTGATGTATTTTAAGTAGCTGTCAGAGCAAAAGCATTACATTTTTTTC
Source organism: Gymnorhina tibicen (assembly GCA_013399875.1). Classification (NCBI taxonomy): domain Eukaryota; kingdom Metazoa; phylum Chordata; class Aves; order Passeriformes; family Artamidae; genus Gymnorhina; species Gymnorhina tibicen. The sequence goes on along the minus strand of VXAZ01001738.1, from coordinate 100,461 downwards.
ATCGTTTATGGGTAATGCATTGTTACAGTAAAAAGAAGAATGAGGAAGCAATAACAATCATTCTGAGCCATGGAGGCAGGACACAAACTACCTAGGTGGTATTGAGGACTCTTTATAGCTAATGTGGCAGAGAGAAGTTTTAAGGAAAGGTATGAAAAAGGACCATGTGCTGACTTTGAAAAGATTTACAGGGAGCAGGAGCTTGCAAAAAAACCCAGCAAAAGAACAAAGCGCAAATACACCAATAAAAGGGATGTCAGGACTGCCCTTTTCATCAAGTGGCACAGCAGTACTGTCTGTGCTATTATCTGAATTAGGAGTTAGAGTAAAAGATTGTGTATTCTTGACTGACTTATGTTTGCTACCCAGCTTGCTTCTTGTAATAAACAGATCTACTAGTTTTGATGACCTTCACCTACTGCTAATATTGCCCAAATACTAGGATCTCATCTTTCCTCATCTTACTTTTTCATGTTTGTGCCACCTTTCAGCTAGGTTCCAAAAGTTTGAGATACTTTGGGATGAACCTTCTGCAGCATAATCAGCGGTAGCAGGAATGATGCTTGCAGAGCAATGTCTTCTGCTTTTTATGCTGACTTCTGTAGAGTACTGAGTCAAGTGGAGGTACAGTCTCTACCTTCACTTGCAAGAGTCCAGAATATCCAACAAATAAGACACTCAACTTTTGTTGTTGTTGAAGTAGGTCTCTGTGTTGTGAGGGATGTTTTATCTGGACAGAAGACAAGAGTTTTGCTGAATGACCCCAGAATAAGCTAAGGACCAGCTCCTTCCTAGACTGCTCCAGGTATGGCTGTCCTATCTTTGTGGAGCACACATGGAGGAAAGCCCCGGACCCACACTGATCTCTGTGTGCTAGGTCCCATCCTCCCACTTCAGGCTTAGCACGCCTTTGGAGTGGGCTGTGTCCATACTGTACAGTGTTTGGCTAAGGATCTGTGTGATAACAAAGTAGCTGTAAAGCATAACTCTTCAGGTTGGAGGGAGTGGTTGGAGCTTCTTTAGTTCAAAATACCAGAAATAATAAGTATAATTTTATAACTGTCCTATCAGTTATGTGCTTGCTCCCTGCTGTAGGGAACTACTTTGCCTAGTTCCAGGGAGCCCCAAAGCAAGCTGTCACAGTCAGCAAGTAGAGACTGGTAGGAGAGCAGGCATGAGGCATGGAGAAGGCTGGTAAATCTCACTGACAGATGCAATGAAACCTCTTCCTTGAACACCCTCTCCCAGTCATACACAACAGCCATCCTTTGATAAAAGGTTAAAAACATGCATAGGGTCAAAGTTAAGACTTTCAGAGCCTGGTTCTGTATTTTGCAATAGTCTGTAAACTTTGTTGCACTGAAAATCTTGTATATAGGCAAAGAGAAGGCACAGCTTATAAACCTAAAAATTTTATGTCAGTGTGACTGAAATTTTAGTCTAAACATTATCGTCAGTCCAGATGTCTCCATTACAGAAAATAAGAAATACTTCTGTGCAAAAAAAATCATTAATAGTGATAATGTGGTTAAAGTTGTTGCATGCAAACTTCCCAGTTTCTACCTCTTTTCTGGTATTGTGCTCACTCTTCTTCCAGTCCTCTGGTTCCAAAAGTTGATGGTTTAATTTTGCTGTTGGTGGTGGTGTGTGGGAATCCAGAATGCGGGGAATATTTCTCTGCCTGTTTTGAAGAGTTTTACCCCCCTGGACAGTACTGGTTTTGACCTTCGTCCATGGAGAAAACTGCCAACTCTTTGGGAAGAATTAGAACACACAGTGGTGTGAATTAGATAATAGACTATTATGTAAGGTTATGTATAGACAGCAAATAGAATATTTAAAGCAAATAGAATATTATGTAAGGTTAGAATATATAAAGGTGTTGGGCTCATTAATGTAGTAAATAGATGAAAAGCAAAAACTCCGAAATGGAGGATTGTTGTTGTTCCTAAACCTTCTTCTTCTTCTCCAACTACTCCATTTTCTGCAGTAGAAATTGTTTAAGGTGATTGGATAAAGAAATCCACAATTCCTGTAAATGTGTTATAAACATTTGTTGACTATTGGTAGAAAAGTGAAAATATCTTTCATTTTAAGTGCCTATTGGATGGTTTGCCTTTAAGAAGGGTGTGTTATCTTGATTCTGCGAACATTCGGTGGACAGTCTCAAGACATTCAGAACTCTCTGCTGTGCTCTTTGCTATTCTTAATTTCTCTGATAAGACTTAATAAACTATCTGAAAGCAGAGACCGCTGGATATTTCCTTAACACGTGGAAATCCTGGCAAGGATTTCAAAATCCTCCCTCAGCAGGGGAGGTCTGGTTTAAGGCACAGCAAAGTAACAGGTGGAAATCCACAGCAGATTTCCACAGTGGTATTGGTGGGGATGTTATGACAAGTTGTCAGTAACTGGAGATCTTCACTGGGGATGATAAGATGTCCATTTTGATGGTTTCTTCTTCACCTGGACTTTCTTTTATATGTTAGCTAATATATTTTCACAGGTTTCCCTTTCTCAGTTATTCTGGTGCCACATTGCACTCAATGTTTCTGCATATGATGCTTTCTCAGTGTGCTAGATACAATTTTTTTGTTTTCTTTGCTACCCCTAAACCAGGTTTTGTTCAGTTCCCTTGTCTGCAAATCTGCAATTCTCTAACTGGCCAGTAGTGAGATGCTTTCAGCTGTGGAGTCTCCGATGTCAAGAATGTGCCCCCTGTCTTATCATCCCCTGCCTGTACTCCTCCATGCCCTATCCTGGGTCTTCTCAGGGTCTCTCTGTTGTACCAGGCCTGTACTGTATCATTAAATTACTATCATAAAACCAGGATAGTACTGTACAAAAACAAAGGAAATAGAGCCAACTAGCCACAGGTCCCTGGTTGATTAGAAAAATTGTTCATGCTCTACACTACAAACGCTTTATGGTATGGGAAGCAGGTCAGGGTTTGTGCTGCTTCCTTCCAGTGCACTCATAGCTCTAGGTTTTCTTTAGTCTCACTTTTGGATTTTAACACTGTTGCAGATATATATTCACAGGTGGCTCTTCAAATGTTAATTCAAATCTGTGCAACTGCTAAAACCAATTATCCTCAGATTGCCTTGTCAATGCCTTTGCTAATGGATAAATGCTTTTGTAGACCCATTTACAAAGGGTAATAGTAAGTAGACTTTGTTTCATGTTTAAAATTAAGAATTTGATTTTGATTTGGATCTGAATAAAATTCTGTTCTGAAAATCTGTTTAAGTCACATCTAATTCACACATAGCAGGGTCCTTGTTGGAGAGAATCCTCTGATGCCCATTGCCAAGCAATCACATAGGGGAGATAGGCCAGCTGGGTGATCCAGTGGTCTCAGTAGTGGTTGTGACACAGGAGCTCTTGGCCTCTCTGCTCTGCAATCAGCCCACTATAGTGGAACTATAAAGAAAATATTATAACTTTTATTTTCTCCACCTGCATCATAAAAATTTGTATTTCAAAGTGAGGCACATTTTCTAAGCATAGAAATGTATTATTCTGCTCATTTTTCATTGCTTTTAATATGTATCTTCTGGAATAAAGATAATCCCTAATGCCTTGTTAGTAACAGCAGTTTTATGTCTCTTAGCTTGTACAAAGAGGAATAACTCACAGACACTGTCTCACATCTTTGCTGCACTTTTTTCTTCTCTGAAGATATTTCTTTTCTGAATTCTTATTGTCAAGTCTTAAGAAGTAGTGGGGCTTGACAAACAATGCTTGGGGATTCTGGGTCAAAGTCTTTACGGCTGCTTCATTGTTTAATACATAGGAAGTAGGTGGTGGAAGTGAATATTAAATTTTCATAATTAAGGGGAATCATGAGGGGAGTGTAGGAATCTCTGTAGAGGCTTGTGCTCCTGAAAGTGTTCATAAGACATATGGAAGAGAAGAGGAAGAATAGATATTGTGATAAAGCTGGCCTTTCCAGAAGAAGAACTAGGAAAACCGGATGAGAGAAACAACTGGCTGACTTAAAAAGCAAGCAGTGGTTCTTTGCATTACCATGTAGTTGTACCACGGGAGTCCTTGCTGTGGAAGTTGTGTGTGCTAAAAATAGGCATGAATTCCAAAATGACAGAATAAATTTGTGGAGAAAAAGGTTCACTGATATGAAATAAAAAGGACAGCATTTCTGGTTCAAGTCCCTGTGGCAAGCTGAGAGGGCATCCTGGAGAGAATAGAATAGATACCTTCTTTTAAATAGTGTTGGTGAGAGATACTTGGCTAGGTGGACCTTTGATCTGAGCTGAAAGGCACACTCTAATGTTCTTCTGAAGAAAATCAATCAGCCCATGGGAGCGTGCTCTCCCACCCCTTCATTTTCCTTCCCTCATGTCTAGTGTCTCCTTCTTTTCTGTCACAAAGTCAAACACTTTTTTCCAAGTAACTCCTCTGCTTTTTTCATCCATACCATCAAATGTTATTTGTGATCCATCCTGAAACTGTTCTTGCCAAGGTTTCTAATGTTGTTTCCTTTGTTTGATTTATCAACTTTCTCTCTTCCTTCAGGGTTCATGGTCCTGTCTGTCCCTCAGCATCTCCTCAAAAGGATCCTCTTAATTTCCTCTCCCACTTTCTGTTACATTTTCACAAAGCTTTGTCACTGGTGCCCTTCTGTTATCCCTTAACTCTGAGTGGGGTAGTCTCCCTCTATAAGGCACCCTATAAATGGCTATTTAATTGTTTTCCTTAAAGCCTGTCATAACAAATTTTCTATGCTTTCATGTGTGCAGGGAGGTTGACAGTGGTTAATTTCCCAGCTGAGCATCGGTGTTTTCCATGTTTTTTCAGTGCTCATGGCTTTCTGGCTGTGGATCTACTGTCTTTGGGCTCCCTGTGCCATGCAAGCACTTGGGACAGGAGCAGCCTTTTAGAGTGTTTGACCAAGGCAATAAAATGTGTGTATGACATTTGGGTGTGTATCACAGACAGGCAATAACTAGGACAGAGCCTGGCATTTCTTCATGCTGATAAACTGCTGTCTTGTGTTGTGAAAGTGACTGTCTTTCCTTCAGATAATTTACAGACAGAATGCTGGCATACTAGGCTTTTAAAACATACCATTGGAGCAAACATCAAACTTTTATTCTGCTTTGGTTAAATTAGGAAAAAAAAAGTGGTTTGAATGTTTACATTGGATGTGTTCTCACTTCAGGGCCAAGGTGGACCTTCACGGGGAAAGGCAGGAAAAGCTGGTAAAGCTGGACGTAAAAAACGGGTAAGATTCTCAAGTCTTAAAAAATGTTTTTTACTTTTTTAAACTATGAGATGCAAAAAAGATTTAGTCTGAATAATGGGGGTTTTAAAATAAAATTTCTAAAATATCAATTGATTTAGCAGTAAGAGGTTGCTGTAGGTTTCCACTGAGAAGGGAAATACACCAGCAAGTTAGGATGAAAAATATCACCTAGAACAAAGGCACCATTTAGGTAAAATGCAATATGAAAAGATTAAAATAAAATGTTTTCGGTGTGAATTCCAAAATACAAGCTGACTCAGAATGTGAGAAAACTGCCTGCTCAGTTTAGAAAATTCAAAGTATAGCCCCTATTCACTTAACAAAGAAGTACAAGCATTAGAGAAAATAGCATTTACTTTTTTGACTCACGATAATGTTTTTACTGTTGGACAAAGAAATTATTAGAATACCCTGATTTAATCTACCTTCCTCTTGTTTAGTTCTGTTGACATGGACGGAAGAACAGTATACATGCCTTTAAACAGGCATGCTAATAAACAGCTTTTCACTTTCTTGGGACAAAAGATAGTCTCATTAAATGTTTCTCTTTTCACCATTTAAAAATGAAGGTTATTTACTTTTAAATGAAAATCATATATAAAAATGTTAAAACCACAGTACTTCTTATCTGATTCACTAAGGAAAACAGCTACTGAACTAACTGGCATCGAATTGTGTACGATGAATGTCCTACAAGCAGGTATTCATGTGGGCAGCATTAAATCACAAACAACTGTTCTGCCATCATCATCTCTTGTGCATCAGAGCACCTGACCTTCCTTACAGCTTGCCTCATTTCAGCTCCCATGGGGAAAAAAATAAGGCTGCAGCCTGTGACTTTCTCTGGGCGCTTGGCTTATGCAAAATTCTCTGTTACTTTCAGCCACTGCACATTTTGGCACAGCATCGTGCTTTTTTCCTTTGTGGTGCTGTGCAGGTAGCAAAGCTTTGCTGGGTCCAGCCTCTGTAGCTGCAGCCATAAGCTGTACTAATGCCTCGGACTCATCCTCAGCTTTGAATGGCTGTAAAGTTAGCAGGCCTGAGAGAACTGTATTTACAAGAATGATTGATTTATTTTAAATCAACTCATTACACATTTTGAACTTAAGGGAGAAATTTTGCCTGGAGCAGTGAAGCACTTTAATCAGCAGCTTCGTGTTCTGACAATTTTTTTTGTAAAGACAATTAACTGAAATTCATTCCTGCAGTGATTAATTTTCTTTTTAATGACCTTATATCATGACATCAACCCAATGCTAGCACAGGGAGAGCAGCAGTCTGTTTTTGGGAGAATGAAAACATGCTGGCCTTTGCAAGAAATTGTTTAACATTCCTCCAGGAGTCACATCCCTGCAGCTTTGTATTTTGAACTAAATTCTAAGAGCAGCTTATAGAATAACATGTCAGGAGTAATTGCAGGTTCTTGGCTTGTGCCCTTGAGTAGTCCTTAAGTCCTATAATACCCTTGGATATTATGTGGCAAGGGAAACAGAATTGCCAACTTTTAAACTGAGATTGAAGTGGAATCACTTGAGTTTTGTTATTGGAGTTAATCCAGTTTTGTGACAGGGCAGAAATTATCATCAGACTGCAGCTCCTCCAACCCCCTGAACTCTTGCTGGCAAGTGTAGCCGTATGAAAATCTTCAGATTTTGGCCTGCCATTTGTGGTATTCTGCTCTGCTCAAAGCAAAAATGGGTGGGGGAATGTTGTTTTTATCTCTTTGCTCTGTGCCTCATGAAGTGCTGCTTTGGCAAGGAGCAAAACAGTCACAGTCTTGTTGCGTTGCTGAACTTGTCATTCCTGTTCTAGGATGCAGTTTCCCCTGAAACAGGAGACTGGTTGACAGCAAGGGCTGGAGTCAGATCCCCAGATCAACTGGAGCTGACTGAAGCTGTGAGTAAAGCAATGCCTGTCTTGTCATGAGATATGTACAAAACTCCATAAGCAGAAGCCTACCCATTGGTTTTGGAGGAAATTCTGCAAGAGTAAAACTCCAGTACTTGCTGAAGTACATTATCTGCAGTACCAACTGAAATGGCTTCAACAGGAAAACATGGAGAATGTGCTTTGAAATCCATTTCTGGTCTTGAAACACTAACTGGCTGGAGCTGATCCAAAAGGGAAAACAGGGCTGGGGCTTCACTCAATTAAGGAGGGCCCAAAGCCAGTCCTGAGCTTTTCAGGTGTCTGTGTGCACGATACACAGGACCAGGAAGTGTCCTACAATTTTATTGCAATTTCTTCTGAGATTGGTTCAGTAGCATTGCAATTGGTCACCCTTCCAACTGCGGTCGTTTCTCTCTGTTCACTGCCTTATAAAACTCTAGCATTGTTCCTTGCCCTTCAACTAGCTGTGAAAGGGAAGCTTTATGTTCTTCCCCCAACTCAGGCAGTAAAAATAGTTAACAGCAGTACTTTTCTTTGTTCACAGTGGTCAATCCTGAAAGCACTGCTACTGAGCTTATTGTTTATTTTTGAACAGTGTAAATTTTAAAGACACAAGTTGTCTCACCCTATAGAATGCATTTTTTAAGTGCTACCATATCTTAGATAAGAAATAACATCAAGAAAGCCCATTGAAATACTGTGGTAGGTAGCAGATAACTGTTCTGGATTCCACTCTGAGCCAGGTTGGCCCCAAGCACTGTTCTTGTGGTGGCATCAGCTGCACATGAGGTATCTGCAATGAACTGAACATCATAGAACTGAGCATAAACATGGTGATTTTTGTTGCTGTACATTGTATTAGTAGTGAAGTTTTATTTACAATACTATTTTGTTTCCATCCCAAAGGAATTAAGAAAGGAAATTACACGTATCTTGACAGCTAAAAATCCCCATATTCCCCGGGATATCGTCAGATACAACTTTAAAGTAAGTGTGACATGACCCATAAAACCAGAATTTTTTGCAGTTAATTGGTTTTGTGTTTTCCTTTGATTTTGTGTTTTCCTTTGATTTATAACCAGGTAAATTTTCTTTTAATGTGGCTACATCTTGTTGCATATTTACTGCCAATGATTCTTAAAGGGTGTTTTTAAAGGGTAAAAGTCTAAAAGCATTGATGTATTTATTTAGAAGTAGGATATCACAATTACAGAACAAGATCTGTCAGTGAAGGTAATTAGTGCAGCTAATCTCAGGTAGTAACTTTTCCCATTCTGTGGTGGTTAAAGCACAAAAGGCAAGGCTTTTCTCAGTCTGTAAGAGTTATGCTTCAGTATCCTTACATGAAGATTGAATTATAGGAGAGCTCAGAAATGTGTGTGAAATCGCTGACCAGCTTTATTCATAATGAGTAGGAGTGAACAACAGACAGCCAGAAAACATCCACACCTTCATGTTTGTGTGCAGGGCATGCACTGCATTACCCTGGAGCAGCCTTCTCCCCCTACCATATACAGCCAGCAACACAGGCAGTCACATGGGAAGCATGGTGTGGTGCCTTTGCCTTCCACTCCTCCCTGGGAAGGATTACACAGCCTGAAAGAACAGGCATGGGGACAGCTCCTCCAACTCTGGCATTGAATTATCCCCAACTTCTGGCAGTTGTCGTGGTTTAATCCCATCTGGCCACTTAAGCCCCACACAGCCACTCACTGATTCTGCCATGGTGGGACAGGGAAGAGAATCAGAGAAGTAGAAGTGAGAAAACTCATGGGTTGAGCTGAAGACAGTTTAATAGGGAAATCAAAAGCTGTGCAAAGCAGAACAAGGAATTCGTTCACCACTTCCGTGGGCAAGAAGTGTTCAGCAATCCCTAGGAAAGCAGGGCTCCATGTCGCTCAATCATTACTTGGTAAGATACACCCCATCATTCCAAACATCCCCCCCATTCTTCTTCTTCCCCCAACATTCTTCTTCCTCCAGCTTTATATGCTAAGCACGGCACCATATGGTATGGTATATCCTTGTGGTCAGATGGGTGAGGTAGTGGTGAGGTGGGATGGGCAGCAGATCTCTGTGCAAGTGTTGCTCAGCAATAACGAAAACATCTCTTTTTTTATCAGCACTGTTTTCGGCACAAATCCAAAACACAGCACCACAGCAGCTACTGTGAAGAAAATGATCCCTGTCAAAACCAACACCTAAGGGAAGAGAAAACCAGGCAAAATATTCCCAAGTCTGTCTCACTTGTTGTGCTACTGTACTTGTTTAACCAACCATTATGTGATTTCAGAGAAAGGAAATCAGTTTTGTGGAATCAAATAAGGTCCTTCTCTTCTATTTGGAGTTGAAGTTTTCCATATTTTTGGTATATAGACAGGTGATCAGTAATCCATATCTTCAAATTCTCCACAGTGACTGAAGTGGGCTCAGTGCTCTGCTGTGATTGATATAGTAAGCAATCACATTTAAGAAAAAACTATTGAAGCATCTGTGTTCTGTAGTGGCTTCTGATTGCTTTTAGGTGCAGCTCAAAACTAAATTATACAGATTGAGCTGTTCTTTACTGTGAGGATGCTGAGGCACTGGAACAAGTTGACGAGAAAAATTATGGTTTCTCCAACCTTGGAAGTGTTCAAAGCCGAACTGGACGGGGCTTTGAGCAACCTGGTCTAGTGGAAGGTGTCCCTGCCCAGAGCAGGGAGGTTGAAACAAGATGTTCTTTAAGATCCCTTCAAGCCTAAACCATTCCATGATTCTGTGGTTCTGTGATTCTGTGATTTTGTTGGGTTTTCCCTTTTTGTAGGAACGAGCGTACAAGATAGTGGATGATATGGATCAGACAGCCATTCACTTCACTTTGAATGGAAACTTGGTACCCAAAGATTCAGACGAAGGCAGACGCCAGAGTATCAAATCCAGCTCTGAAGCAGGTAGGTTTATTGTATGAAATCACAATAGTTTTCAGATAGGCGCTGGTTCCGCTTATTCAACGTGATGGAATGATCATGTTGCATTACCATAGAATTAAACAGCTCGTACTTTGGCTTGCATCCTTGCTGGCAATCAAAATTAGAAAAAATAATCAGCCAGATGTTTGCTGCAGTCTAGAAAATGGTGTGTGTTTTTTGAGTCATTTGAATGCTAACACTGAAATTTTCAAAGTTTAGTGTCTTTTAAACATCTTTCACTACCATTGGTTGGACATACATGTCTGAACTACTTAGCGTACTTTGAAAGTTTCAGATACGATTTAAAGTATTACAGCAGAAATGGTTGGAATCTAGGGCTATCATGGCTACACAGTCAAGGCTGTGATTGGAATGTAGACATCCATCATTCTCTAAAAAGACTAGTATATTAATTTTTATCCATATAAACAAGATCAACCATGTTATAACTTCTGTGTGCCTTGAAAACCTTCTTAGTAGTTGTACATAACTGCAGACAGTTTTGGAGGATAGAAAGATCTAGAGCTGAAGGGATACCCAGAAACAAAGTTACTCAGATCAGAAATGGGTTACAGAAGTTTGCTCTGAGTCAAAATATTTACTTTTTGTTTCAGTTCATCCAGAAGTACTGCAGATGCATTCTAGAAATACCATTGTCACCTTTTGTGGCTTTGAGCGCACAATTGTTCTCCAAAGTGGGGATTTGTTACTGTGTTATCTAATGAGACAGCATTAGGAAAGGATACAAATGTATATCAGTGCTCCAGAAGATGGAGGATCTTCAGAATATTGGATAAGATGTCCTGTTATTCCAGGCTCATTCCTTTATCCTTTCTATCATCAGAAAAGGCTTCTGTTGAGGAGGAAGATGCTCCTGTAGAGGCTTCTGCTGAGACAACTGAAGAGGCAGAGGTTAAAGATGAAGAACCCACAGAAGATGCTGAGGTAATTCTCTACAGTCAGCTAAGAGCTGTCTGTTTTATTTTTAGTATTAGCTTTTAAATTGCATTACTATAAAATGGGTTTGCTTCTGTGATTGATTCTTGTCGGGATTGGGGGATAGGGAGATGTCTATGAGGCGATTTTATTGTTGCATCAGTCTCATTTTTATTGAAGGGTCAGTTAGGAGTAACATTATCGAAGATACAAGTAGCAATACAGCAGCAATGGTAATAGCTGGGGGAGAGCGGCAGCTGCAGCAAGCGTGAACGCTGAAGCTGTCCTGCAAGCAGCGGCGGCTGCGGCAAGGCCGGACAGTGAGATTGTCCGCAGACAACTCCCCACGGCCAAGTGCCCAAGTGCCCAGTGCCTCTGTGTTACAAGGTCCTATATACTATCTTAAGCCAATAAACAAAAGCCACAAAGCATGTTATCATATTTGTACCAATCATCATTCTATGATTTTACCGCAATGCGTATTTTTTAAACCAATCATCACACTGTCATTAAGGCCTATTGCCCAGGCTAATATTGTTACATCTTAACTTTCTAATGAACTTTATTATAAGGCATATTGTTAAACTTAAACTTCTTTACTCTTATACTTATCACTATTCTTTCTTGTATAAAATATGTTTCTACTTGCTAAAATACATTTCTGCCTTTATGAAATATATTTCTTTTAAAACTACAAAACTACTTTTTTATTTGTGCTGCAAAAGCGGATTGTAAAAGCTCATTGTTCTAGCTCAGGCAGTCTTCTCCAAGGCCTCAAATCGAAACATGTATCCATTTCTATCTGTTCAAGCACAATGCTGTCCATGTTCTCTGTCAGCACCTGCAAGCTTTCTGTAGTTCCAATTCCCACAGATTCTTTTATGTCTGAGATGTCAGTGACGTAGGTGAGAGCCTGCAGGTTCTGCTGGACAGCTGGGGTCCTGCTGCCATTTTTCAGATGCAAAAGCTGTGTGGGGGGATCATACCAGATCTCTCTTTATCCAGATATTACATCAAAATAGAGTGTAATTTGCTGGGATCTGCAATCTTCCTGGACAGTATGTCTATTGGTTAAAAACAAAATGTGGAGGGGTGAAAGCAGCAGGCATAACTGAATGAAATAAATAGTGGCCCGATTTAAAGGCAGGTGGCTGATAGGAAAGGAGTAGCCTGTGAGAAGTTTGTTCTTATCCACACAGTGTCAGAACCCACACAGTGTCAGAGTTTCAGGTGAAACTTGTTGTCTGGCAAGGAAATGAAAACACAGGGTAATGGGACTCTAACAAAATCTTCTGGTCCCCGAGTCCATTTTACTACCAAAGGCAGCTGTGCTATATTTTCTCTCTCATGTCAGGTTTTGTTTTGAAGCAATTTCAGTTCCTGGGTTTCTGTATTCCCGTTTAGATATCATTTCAGAATCTCCTTGATCTCAGTGCTGGAAGTCTCCTAATTTGCATCAGAAATATCGAATCTTCAACTCGAGTCTCCTTCACTAGGCAGCAGAAATTCAGCAGTCTGAGAAGAAGGAAAGGGACGACTGGTTCTCTCAGGATGGAGTCACTTCTATATTTTCTTGCAGGCTGTGGAAGAGGGAGAAGGAGCAGTAGAGGCAGAGGGGGCAGAAACAGCTGAAGAAGCTGAGGCAGCAGAGGCAGAAGAGCCTCCTCCCCCAAAAGCACCAGAGAAGAAGCTTGCAAACAAGTTCAACTTCATTGAGAGAGGTACAGCTACATACCACAATCCTCTGCGGGTATGTTGCTGTTTCCTTCAGTGACTTGGAGGATCTTTCCTTTGGGAGGGCATGTAGATCATCTGTGTTTGTGTCACATCCTGTGATCTGTTCATACTATTAGGAAAAAAAATATAGTGGTTGTACTATTGTAAAACATTTGGTGTGATGAAAATGGTGACAGAAAATTTCTTGTCTCATAAACTCTTGGACAACCTACAAAAATTTTTGATGCTTCTGTAAATCCTTAAGCCTCTGCTTGGATATAATATTTTTCATGTGTATTTTGTCATCTGAAAAAGTACGGAGCAATGGTTAGGGTAGTAGCTGCAGATTTGGAATGTGTGAAAGCAATTTCTGTTTGTCACTGGGTACTTTTATGGTCTTGTATTTCAATTCTTATTAATGGAGCAGAGATGTAAGTGCCCATATATTAAAAGGACAAATATATTTGTTTGGGCTTGTATTAAGCATGGGTACTAGAGTAACAAACTTATGTAAGTGTGACAAATCTGTACTTCTTGTACATGGTACATCTCCCTCCCACTCTGCATGCACTTTCCAATCAGTACAGGCCCAAAACCTTATGTTCCTTCCCTCAGCTTTTTGCTGAACCTACAGTCATTCCCTGTGAGCATGTTTTCATGGGGCCTTCTGACTGACCTATCCTGGTGATGTTGGCTCCTGACTGAGTGCTCAAAAATGAGTTTTCTACATCAGGGATACAAGTTTCAGAGAGAAAATTCTCTTGTTCTCCTTGCTGCAATCAGAGTATATGTATCTCCCCCAAAGAGCCTGTCTGTTTTTTCACAGCTATTACACCTAAAGTTAGATAGATGCCTTTATGATGCACTCAGAGAGATGTATGAGTTATTGTGTTGCTGGAGGCAGAAGATCTCAGGAGAGTTTGTCCAGCAGTGGGGTGCTTGCTATGAAGTTTGAGCTAAGATTCTATATCATTCAAAAATCCCAGTGGAGACCATGGAATTTCTTATTTCTTTGTTCCCAGATCTGTATATTCTCTTCCCAATGATTTTATTGGGAAAAGCTTGTGTGTCTCTGTATGATTCTGCCTTTGAAAGCAGAATATAGACCTTAAATAGCTGCATAGTACTGCTATGTGCTGTACAGGATGTGCAGTTTCCAGCTCTGAGATGTCTTCATTTCAGAGGTCAGTGAAATGCTACAGGCATTAAGTGCTTCTTAAAAATGTTCTGACAAAACAGCTTTTTGAAAAAACATGCTGTTCTTTTAAAGGAATGTTCCACATAAATATATTAATTTATTTCAGAATGTTGATGTAAGGATGGTAAAAATATTATTTCAGTAGCATCAGATGAATTGTTTATAAGTTTCATTCTGTTCAACTCTTTTGTTCTGACTGTTGTATCCAACTGGCTTTTTAATATATAGGACAAAACTTTTCAAATTTGGTAGGATGTCGTAACTGATACCATAATTGGTACCAGAACATTTCAAATGGTAGAGGTGAAAAAAACCATTTGGATTCCTTCAAAATTAACTACTGAAATATTTAAAGTACGTGGGAAAAAATCAGAAGGTCTTGTGAACGTTCTTTTTGGTGTACAACAAAATCTTTCTGTAGTTGCATGTTCATCAGTAGTGTTGTGCAGTGCTCTAGGAGTCTTTTGGATATCAATTTATTCATGCAGACTGTTTCCACAGCTGGACTATGTCATTGCAGAGAGCTTCAATGTTGAGATTATGCTTCTTCATAACGCTTTTTGTTTTTTCAGGAAAAAGGATATCAAACCGACCCTGCACCTTATGAAACTTTCTCAGCCAATGTTAACCAGGTATGTGTATACCTATCTCCTTTTTATCTTTAAAGTTGTTTTAGAATATATTTTGGAAATTGAGGTGTGAGAAAGTTAAAACTGAATTACTGTGTTTGCATTCTTTGCAGTGGAATGAATTCCTTTACTGTGGCTTTGATCTCTGTTTTGAATCTGACAACAAACTAGTATGACCCTCTCTTCTGCCTTAATGGGAGAACTTGCTCATGGTTTATATTTCTAAGGTTAAGTGTCTTGGTTTAGATTCTTTTCACTGGTTTATTTTTTGCCAGCCACCCTGACTTGTCTGCTTTAGAGAGTCTTAAGTGAGTGGAAATGGAGGAACCACGGGGTGATAATAGTTTTGGATTCAGCAAGAGGTGGGCTGCAGCTTGCAGGTACTGGTTCCTCTAGGGACATAGCTCTCTTTTGGGGTATTGTTAAGAATTTGGCATGTGCAGCGCTTGGGTTTTAATTTATCTAAGTTTAGCTGTACCCAAAAGCAGGTTTCTAAAGCCCAAAGCTGAACCAAATGAGAACTACAGCATAAGGAACATGGAAGACCTGTTGCAAGAGACTTGGCTCTATTTTATGTAGCAGAACTGTGCCTATCTATTCATGATGAAAGACTGTATAATGTTTTCTGCATCCCTTAAAAATGAAAAAAAAAAATTATTGTGGATGAAATTTCACGCATGAAATACGTTGCAGCTTTCAGTGGAAAGGGAACCCAGCCAGTTCTGCTGTTTAATTCTCAAATATTTGTAAAAATGTAATTTGTCAGAGATACAAACATTGTTTCAAACTAGTGTATCAAACTGGTATTGAAAACATTGCTTTGTTACCAGTGAGCAGAGGAACACCCAGGAGATGCTGTAAGGTAATGGCAGCAGCTTAAAAAATGCTGTTGTAGTAAAGTGATAGGAAAACGAGTGAAGGTATCTCTGTCAGGTTAAAAACTGTAATCCATTCTATTCCTGAACCTGAAATTACAGAGTAATTGGCCTGAGATCTTCCCTCCCTCCAGCTGGAGTTTTCTTCCATTTTTTTTCTGACAGTGAGATGTCCTGAGACTTAGAACAGAGGTCTTTCAGATAATTAGGCTGTGACTAAGATTTTTCATTAAATGTTTGAAAACTAAGAGGAAAAGTTTTCTGTTGATTTCTTTTTATATTGTTGAAATTTTCAGTTAGTCTAAAATAGTGTTTTTATGTAAACTGTTTTTTTCCTCAGCTCTTTTTTCCTTCGTATTCTTTGTTATGCTCACAATTTCCTATTCCAAACTTTTCTGTTCTACTCCTTCTCGTACTTGTCTTATCTTCTCATCCTTTCCCTGATGTTAGGAACATCTGTCCATCTGATTTCTGCCTGCAAATTTACAACACAATACAGGTTTTTTTCCTAAAGAGTACTGCTACCTTTATTCCAATGTTCTAGTCTATATTCTGTGTTTGAATCATACTCCCTATCCTAAGCTGATGTATCTGATTGCCTTTTGTTTTGTTCTGAGAGTAATATACCTGCTTCAGATACAATAGGATTTCAATACTAATGAGTAATTCTTAAGAGAAGTTACTTTTGGATTTACTGAAGTAAGACGTGTGGCATGTGGCATAGCAGAAGATGTAAAACTGCTCTCAGTTTCCATTTGATCATATGCTGCAGAGTTGGAGTCCAAATTTAAATTGTGTTGAGCAACAACAATTTCATTTTCCAACACCACATGAGGAATGTCATAAAGCAAATGTTTAATGCATATTTCCTATTAAACACCGGTAAATTAGCCAAACACAAAGTCCTGCAAAAATAAAGGTACGGAGTCAAAGCAGCAAGTAGTGTTGGAGGAAAGAAATGGTTAACAATGCAGTAATTTGTTCTGAAAATAAGACATGCCTCGTCATGCTTTAAAAATCCTAGACCTCAACTCTTCACTTTTTGTGCAAGAAGACAGATGGTCAACCAGTTCCAGCAGCAGTGGTACTGTTATGATGACTATCATATTTTTGTGATGGTGTAGATGGCTGTTCTCAGGAATACAATCAGGTCCTGATAAATCCCGCCTGTATCTGTCTCTCAGTGGTATATCTATGATGCCTATATGGAGGAACTTGAGAGAATGGAAAAGGCAAAAGAGAAAGAAAAAACAAAACCTCAGGCAGTAAAGAAAGAAGAAAAGAAAACTGGTAGAAAGTTATCCTATGTGGAGCTACAGGTATGTTTCATAATGTGGGCAAAAAGGCTGTTCAGAGTGGTGGTGGGTGCATCTGTAGAGTAAGTCAGGTGAAAGCAAGTCATGCTGGCTGTGTAACTTGTTGTCTTACTGGGCAAATAACAACTTCAGGAAATGCAAAAATTAGTTTTTGCTAGAAATTGTATTTCCAAAACAGGATTTCTGTTGTGCTGTATAAAACAGGATTTTGATTTTGCATAATCTTATTTTCAAACCTGATTTCCAAGTGAGATATATAGCTTTTGTTTTTTGTGCATTGTGTTTGTGTCACATTTTCTATTATTATGTGAGGGATAAAAAAACTAAATAGGTAGAAACACCCTGGGATTTTTCAAGGAATTGTAAATGATGATGATTTTACATGCAGTGTTTCGATCTGAAAGGCAATGAAATTTAGGATTATTTAAAAATAAAGCACTGTAGTAAAACACTTTTCACTATTTTTAATTTTAATTTTAAATGATTTTATAGAATTACAGTTTATACATTTTCTAATTACAGATATGTAAGTGGTGTGCTTTGGAGAGTATCAGGTGTCCTAACACCTGCCATGCCTGGAGCTGATGCTGTGATCTTGCTGTGAGGGTGTCTTGGTTTGAAAGACAGATGTCTGCTGAGGAAGGCAGGAGCCCCCCCTTGGAATGGAAAATACAACCCCCTTCCCTCTGAATTATTATAAATTTGGAATTAAGGGGCTTTCAGGCAAAGATATGAGGAATAGGAATAACAGGGTTTTTTTCCTAATAAATATATATATAACAAAACAATAATAGAGAGAAACTGGTTTAACCTGACAGAGTCAGGGGTACAACCTGGCACCCTGCCGGGCAGGGTGGTGGTAGCAGTCCAATCAGGTGATGGCTGCAGTTCTCTTTGAAGTGGTTCAGTTGAAGTGGTGATCTTGTAGAAAAACATCTGGTCCTCCTCAGAAAAGTCCAGTGGTGGTTGTGTGGCTCTTGTCCTCTGAGATCCCAGTAGGTAAGGCTGCTTGCGCTGTTCCAAACCCCAGATTTTATCCAGGTGGGAATGCTTGGCTCCTTCCCCCTGGGCAGAGCATCTCACAATGGGATGGTGAGTCATGGGGCAAGGCACTGATGGGCCCATTAACAGGAGATAGTCCGGACAGAGGAGGCAAGGAACATCGGCACACCTGGTTTCAACAGCTCATGGTAATAGAATACACTGTAACCCAGGACAGAGGGTGAACCTGACTCCTAATCCAGACTCCTCTGTCAGGAGTAGCCTAGGAGTGCCTTGTGGGAATGAAATCGTTCATTCCACCAAAGGGACGGTTTCCCCATCGTAAAAATATCATCCCACTTCAAGCACTGAGTGTAGAATATATAGGATGATACGGCAACCCTGAAAGATTTTCTTCATGTTCCAAAATGTTTTTTAAGGTGTTCAGGAAGTTTCTATTATGGTTTAAATGGCTGGTTAGGTCTTCCCCAGTCTAAGGTAAACCACTTAGAAGGCAAACTGAAATAATTTCTATGATGACTGGAGCAAGATACACTGAGAACTATAATACAGAATCATGGAAATCAGTTCATAATTTGCTTCTANAAGAGCTGACTCCTGAAACTCGCTTTAGCTCTTTCATACCATATGGCCAATACAGCTGCAGAGGATTTGGCTTGTTTAGCCACGAAACAGCACTGTGCCAGCATTAACCTTACAATATAAACAGACCGGGAACATGTTCTAACAGGCTTCTTCCTGTGAATTGTGCCGTGGAAATTCACAGTCCTTCTGAAAACCAATAAACCTTTCACCTGAGTATGTTTCGGAGAATTAAGCCTGAAGTCAACATTACAATTACAGACTTAAAGGGTGGACTGCTAAAAACTGATAATGAAAATAAAGTAAATATTCTACCAATGAAACCATATTGTAAAACACCTGCTGCCCGCTCCACTGACAACAGTGGGAAATGAAATCCAGTCACTCATGATATCTGTCCCTTTGGTGTCTTGCTTTTCACTCTTAACACTTTCCAAGGGGCTTGAAGGGAAGCCAAAAAGTTGATGCAGCAAATAAGTGGAAGGAAAAGCTTCTTTATGCAGAGCCAGTGTCCCAAATTGAGGTGCTCTGTGAGGCTGGGCAACCAACCTGAAGTGTATGAAAAACCTGATGAATTCTTCACTCATTAACAGGAAAAATGCATCCTGAAGTACTCCAAGGCTCAAATCAGACTTACAACAGTCATCATGTCTGTTCAGATGTAGGTCTATGGAAATTAAGGATTGATGGCATCAGAATCTGTATTTCTGGCCTGAAGTCAGCAAATGGAGAAGCGCATTTTGTGGGGCTTTTAACTCACACCTGTGAGTGTTACACCATGCTAATTGAAACAGAGCTTTTCCAGCTGAATACTTTTTAAGGACAAACTGTGCTTGGTGGAACATCAAGCAGGAGACATGGCTGATTTGGATCAAAGTGCAATGTCTAGAAACCACAATTAACTTCCATCTTTGTTTTGCTCAGACTAGGTATTAGCAAGAAAAACTGTGATAGCTACTGAGCTAGCACCAGATTCAACCCAAAGTAAAGAAGAACAGAAAATGAGTGGCTGTTACCACAGGTGGATCTCTGATGGAATCTGTTGCTGTGGTAGGAGGCCATGAAAGAGATGATCCAAGAACTAGAGCGGCAGCTGAAGATGATGGTAGGAGTCAGATGAAGATTTGAAAATGTAATGAATGAAAAGAGAGAAAACAGTGCTGCTACTGAGTAAGAGGTCAAAAGAACACATAACTGGGAGACAAGGGATGTGATACAAGAAAGAACGTGGTCAAAAGCAGAGAAGAAAAGAGAGGAGGAGAGGGGAGGGGAGCCTTGACAGCTAAGCAGAAACTTTTCACTAGGGGAAAAGAAGTAAAATGAAGCTATGCATTGCACTGAAGAATTTGGTGAAACAAGGAAGATGTGGTTTAGCAAAGCAGAAGATAGAGGCAGCCAACAGGAAAGGAAGGGAGATAACCAAGGATTTCAACAGAAGGAAGGGTGAGAATTTTATAAAGAAGATGGATGAGTGAATAAAAGTTGGAATAATAGAAAGTATCTGACTGGATACTGTGATGAAGGACTCCTAGAAATCCCTCCATGTGCCTCTCACTCAAATGGATCTAGAGAGGAAAGGGTGTGCTACATCCAATAGCAATGATGCAATATTTGGAACTTTTCCTCAGATTTTAGTCAAGGCAGTACACAGACCATGGATAACACAGAATACCAAAGTGGAATGATATTATATTTTCTGAGCTGAAAATATCTGGAAGCAGAGATAACTAGGCAGAAGTGTTGTATCTGCCTGTCCTGCTCTTTCTGTTCGTGTACCATCTGTTTATGGCTCTGATTACGGGAAGGATACTCAATGATCTTAAAGGGTCTTTTTCAACCCAAATGACTCCATGATTCCACAGTCCTGACCCAGAGACATGCTTGGTCTGATCTATTACCCTGCTTATGTTCTTGAATGAACTTAGAAATGACAGTATCTGAGGCAGAAGCAGAATGCAAAGAGCTTAATGTAATTGATGCAGGCTTGTTTCTCTCACCCTGAGATGGCAAGGCATGAAACCACAAGACTGACATTAAGGATTTTTAATGAATATATGCAAAGAGGGGTGAAGCAACATGATTGGACCATAACAAGGACATGTTGTATGCAAGAGAGGTAAAAATGGTACCATTGGTCTGACTTTTAACAGTACATGAGGCAACAGACTTAATGTGGAGGAAAAAAAATGCAGAATGGGGATTAAATATGAAATGGAATAAAATAGCACATATTTACCAAAGGTAGGCTGTGTCCAAATAATCTCATCTCTTTCTGTAATGAAAGGCAAGTCATGTTTTTCTTGAACAAGGAAAGTAGAGGAAAGGTAATCTAGCTGGAATTCTGTAAACTATTGCTATAGTGTGATTGTTAGATACACCAGTGCGATTAGGCAATTATTAGATATACCAGAAAAGTTGTTATTACAGCTTGGGAGGGACTGGTGGAGTGGAAGACTTCATTGTGGAGTATCAAAACAGTCTTTGGTAAGGAGCAGGCTTACAGTCTGTAATGACAGGGAGAAACATGAGTGTATTTCTCAAAAAACTTTGTGTTGGTTGGTTAACTGTGATGTGGCTATGAGAGAAAGCACATTGCTGGAATATGTCATGCTTTATCTCCACCCCTGCCTGCCCTCTCCACGTGGTCTCCCCTTCCCCGCCCCTAAGTTCTAACCACTCCCATTGGTCCTATTACCCCAACTCTGCTCGTGTGCCACCCCTCTCTCTGCCCCTCTCTTCCCCAAGATAAGGGACTCCAGGCCATGTGCTCTCTCTCTCTACTTGAGGCAGCTGCTCCCTCTGCTTTCGGCCAGCCCCTCTCTCGGCTTTGGGGCTGCTGCCTCTCTGTGATTTGGGGCACCAGCCGTGTGCTAGCTCTCTACCTTTGGGAGCCAGCACATGTGCTGGCTCAAGACTTTTGGGAGTTAGCATGGAATAAAGACATTCTGCAGTCCCCATGCAAGGCAGCCTTCTTCTCTACTCCTTTATCATCATTGTGTTACGGAACTACAGCTAGCCAGGAGCAGGCTATCTACCCAAAAAGGGCTACGGGAAATGGCACAGCTGTCCTCCCTAAGATGTCCTGTAAAGCTCTCCAGGAAGGCTGTGGCTTGCCATGCCACTGCAGGCACAAACCGCAACAGGAATATCCCTGTGATGAATAGCAGACAAGATATTTATGTTATCTAAGGTGGGCTGATACCTTTCCAGGAGTAGAACAGGGATATGGGGTTTTGATCACCACTTTTCAAGGATGATTGATTGCAAACCTGCATAGATATGGAAAATATCATAAGAAAGTGAAAGCTTGAATATACAACACTAGAAAATCTTAGCATATTTATCTGTTAATGCAAAGGTAGGAAGGGACTCTGAGTAGATAACACTGAGAGAGAGAATTACTAAGGCAAAGGATAGTGTCAGCAGAAATACAGATAGATGTCAACCGATTAGGAATATAAAAATGAAAATATAAATTTAATTAATTAAAAAATAAAATTAAAGGTGGAACTTACTGCAGTGGAACAGTCTCTAATCTCCTCTGAAACAGAGGTGGTTGGTTGTTGTCCTAAAAAGTCCAAACAAAATTTGTATTTAACAGAGAAATGTGCGTTCCTGAATCATGTGAGGTCCTGTCTCACTTGTCTGTCTCATAGTAGCATTATCCCTGTCTGAGGTGTGCCTGGTGAGACAGCCCACAGGGTCACAAATGTCACTTGGAAGCTCTTGGAAGGATACTATTATTTTTTATATAACAGGTGAATTTAGAATGCAATTAACTTTCACATTATTGTTCACTTGTTCCTGGGTCATCCCTAGAAGTGGGTCCATCCCAACTCCCCTGTCTTCAGTTTTCTGTTTGCAGTCTGTCAGAATTAAAAGCAAGGAGTGAAGATGAACAGATGAGTACAGTTATGGAATTTAATAACTGTTTGACATGATTCAAGCTGGCGGACTTTATTTGGGATTTACAGTTGGTGTTTGCATTCAGGTGTTGGTTGGGCAACAGATGACAACAACCCTGTACTGTGCTTCTTTCTTTGCCAACCAGGGCTCTTCTAGTCACAGTATATGTATTGCCAGAGGTATGAGCAGTTACTGCATTGATGTTAGGGTGGGGTTTGTCATCTGGATATGCAGATACACACCAGTAGAAGCTTTTTATCATGCTTCAGTTTGTGGGAGTTCCACATTGCAACTGGCCAGCTGCTGAGAGGCAAATATGAGGCAATTAGTGATAAGGAATTACGGAGCAAGACCAAGACATTTGTTTTCAAAATATTAGCCCCTTATCCATCTTACATATGATTCAATTAACATTATTGCTGTTCTAAAAATAACTTTTACACAGAAATAAACAAAACAAATGTATTATCCTATGAGCTCTCATTGCATTTGGCTAGCTAGCTCAGAATTGGCCTAAGGTGGAAAAGTGTGTTTCAAATAGGATTTTTTTTTTTAAAGAGAAATTAGGCTTAGCACTTCCTCAGAAGATTTATTTCAGTAGCATACAGAATAAATAAAATCTGAAACAGGACAGGATACAAAGAGAAAATAACTTACTCTCATCCACTTATAATGTCAAAAATGTAGTTAGTCATGGATGTGTTGTTAACAGCGTAGCTACCTGACAGAAAAGCTGACTTAAAGCTTTTTTGATTCATCTGGGGAGTTTCCTGCATTGCAGAAAAAATCAATTGAATAATATATTGTTTCTGCATTTACAAGGTTGCTTTGGTTTTTTGTTTTGTTTCTTTTTTATTTATAGTCTCTTTTCCATTGAACCCCCCCCAAAAAAAAATTTTATGGAATCATAGTATCATAAATTCATAGAGTGGTTGGGTTGGGAGGTACCTTGAAGATTATCTAGTTCCAACTCCCCTGACATGGGCAGGGATGCCTTCCACTAGAACAGGTTGCTCAAAGCCCCATCCAGCCTGGCCTTGAGCACTTCCAGGGACAGGGCATCCACAGCTTCTCTGGACAACCTGTGCCAGTGTTCTCACCACCCTCACCTTAAAGAATTTGTTCCTAATATTTAATCTAAATCTACCCTCTTTCATTTTAAACAGGTGTTCCTCATCCTATCGCTAAACTTCCTGATAAATAGTCCCTCCCTATATTTCCTGTAGGTTCTCTTTAGGCACTGGAAGGTGCTTTAAGATCTCCCTAGAGCCTTCTCTTCTCCAGGCTGAACAACCCCAATTCTCTCAGCCTTTCTCCATAGGAGAGGGGCTCCAGCTCCTGATCATATTCGTGGCCTCCTCTGGGCTCACTGCAACAGGTCCCTGTCCTTCCTGTGCTGGGACCCCAGAGCTGGATGCAGGGCTCCAGGTGGGTCTCAGCAGAGCAGAGGGGCAGAATCCACTCCCTTGATCTGCTCCCTTTCTCTGAACTTGGTTTCCAGTTCTAATTAATATTTTCTAGGATAGGAAAAGAGGACTGCACACATTACTGGAGGTGTAAGCAAATTATGGATTTATAAAAAATGTAACAGTTCATAGAATTCTTTTTCTGTTTTGTCCTCTCATCTCCGTGTAGCCCTTTTAGTTTCCTGCTCTTTGAAGTGAGACTCAATCTCCCTTGAATGCCTGCAGAGCCCAGGAAAGAAGCAGAGGGCTGGACGCACATAATCTGAGGTCATGTTCCTAATTCTGACTGTGACAGTGTGGTGTAGTTTGGTCAACTCATTTCACTTTTTCTTTTCATGTTCAGGGCACCCTCTGAGCTGTGTCAAGGATGACATGTTTCTTTTCAGTGTTGTCACTGGGAAGGAAATCTTACTGTGCTGGCAGCCATCAGTCCCTAGCAGGGATTTGAAGATGAAAGGCTTTGAAACACTGGTGGGGCTTTTGGGGCAGCAGCGGTGGATGGGGATTCAGGTACTTGGAGCAGCAAGCTCTCAGAACACCTTATACATGCTTTGGCATTCTCACATCAGTGCACAGAGCTGTGATGACATCATCCTTATATGGTCCAGCACAGTCTATGGACTTTCAAGCTTTGTCCTTCCCCCTACTGGAACCCAGGCTTCTTGTTCTTCTTTCTAATTAATCCAGTTTGGATTTCACTGGTGGTTCGCACATACACACACAGAGTTTAGAGAGCACACTCACACAAAAATAGTTGGGAATGGAGTTTAGTAAGATGTAGTGATCAGCCACAGGGCTTTGTCAGATAAGCATACCAACCAGCCACCTGCTGACAGACAAACAACCCCTGCTAGGCTCTTTTTTCTCCACTTGTCCACGGACTTGTGAATGCATCAAGTTGTAATTAACCACTGATTGACTGAAGGACTCCTAAATCCTGTGATGTTTACTTAATGCCTAAGACCTTAGAGCTCTCCAGGTGGAGATGAGAGAGTGCTCATGCATGATCAAACCCCTCTAATTTAATCACTGAATCTGATGAACTGTTATTCAGTGAGATGGGGTAGGAATCATATGTGTCCTTTTAGCTCATCCTGCCAGGAGTTAGCTTGAAAGACAAGACTCTTATCTACCTCTACAGGTAAGTACCTGTATTGAGCTAAATCAGGAACAAACACTGAAGTTACTGCAGCTCAGCTGTGGGTGGCATCTTGCAAAATTTATAATAAAACAATTACATTTTTTCAAGTGACCATATCATTAGATGCTGGTGTGACACATCTTTTAATCTGTATTCAAGATCAAAGGACTCAAGTTTTTCAGTCACATGAGATTTGAGGTACCTGTAAACAGACAGGAAATACATTTTCTCTTCTTTTCTATTCTCTTCAGCACGGGGATTCTCTAAGCAAGGTTGCAAAGGCTGCTAAAATAGCAGAACGGATGGTGAACCTGAACACATTTGATGACATTGCACAAGGTATGGCCCACTGAAAGGTGCTTCTAACTCAAGTCTGAAGTCCTGCAGATAAGTACCTAGAGCCACAGCCAGGACAGGACAGAACAGAACAGAATAGAGAAACAGAAGTAAAATGAGCAGGTCTAGGAATCTGCTGACTCACACAAGGCAAATAGTACATCAGACCATGGACATGCAAAGAACATGCCACATTAGCCCTGCTCTGAGCTGGCTGGGGACAGCAGGTCTGGTGAGCACTGCCCTTCCTGCAGCACTTCCTTTCCTCAGCAGGTACTTCACTCCTGGATGCAGGTGCTGGTGACGGCAGCCAGAGCTGAGCAGCTGCCTGCTCACGTACAGATCCCAGCCACAGCAATGTACTCAGTCTTGATGTCCTTTTGCAAGAGTAATTTTTCTGTCTCTGCTCAGCTTCCTCCTGAAGGGCCATGTCTAGCTCTGGGGATGGCCTGAGGTCACACCTTGCTCTGGGCTTCTATTTTCTTGTTAATCCTTTGTCTGCTGATCATCAGTTTGATTTTTATTTTCCTGTGTGTGTGATGAGTTGGTACTTGGTAAAATGCATTTACAGGGCTGAGGTGCTGAGGCTTGGAGTTAGGACTTAAGAACTGAGACAGATTTTACACTAACAGTTGGGTTGTGCAGAGGCTGTGAGGATAACAGATTGTCTTTTAAAGCTTCCCTGACACTGCACTGTGCTGATTTATTTATGATTTATACACTAGGACCTTTTCCTTGGTTTTTTTTTGGTTTAGATTTTAAATATTTTGAGGATGCCTCAGATGAATTCAGAGGCCAGGAAGGAACCCTCCTCCCACTCTGGAAGTTCCAGTATGAAAAAACCAAGAAACTTGCAGTTACTGCCATCTCCTGGTAAGTCTCTTCCTTCCAAACTTAATCTTGACTGTTGCGCAGGGGAGTTGAATGGAATGTGACGGGATCTTACGAGGCAGGGCTGGTTTCTCTGGAAACACGGTTTTGATTTATTACAGTCGGCAGCTTGTGCAACACGTTAACGTGCCTGGTGCTTCTGGTTGCAAAGAAGATTGTGTAAGGCTGAATGTGTCAGGCTTATGCCCTTCAGCAGAAACTGAAGGCAGAGCAGGCTCTGTGTAACACTGGGGAAAAGTGAGTGCAGTTAGCAAAGCAAAGAGGAGTCCATTCTTGGGAAAGCTGGGATAGATGTGTCATATCCTTGGACAATATGCTATAGGAGTCAGCCCTGCACAGGACAGCCCCAAAAATTCCACTATGTGCCTGAGAGTTGACCAAACACTTCTTGAACAGGCTGGTGCTGTGACCTCTTCCCAGGGGAGTCTGTTCCAGTGCCCAACCACCCTCTGGGTGAAGAACCTTTTCTTAAGATCCAACCTAACTGTCTCCTGACACAACTTGATGCCATTCCCTTGGCTTCTGTCACTGGTCACCACAGAGAAGAGATCAGTGTCTGCCCCTCCTCTGCCCCTCACAATGAAGTTGTAACTGCAAAGAGGTCTCCACTCAGTCTCCTCTTCTCCAGGCTGAACAGACCAGGTGACCTCAGCCACTCCTCATACTGCTTCCCCTCCAGACAATAGAGGCATTTGTGTATTGGGATCTTGCACAGTTCAGTGCAGTAGGCCCTGCAGTGTACTTTTGCATATTCAGTCAGTCCAAAAATGGTCACTGATACTTGGAAATCAACTCTTTTGTTCTGAGATATTATTGCTATGGCTATTACTGTGAAAAAACCCACTTATCACCAACCTGAATGAGTCCTTTCACTTTTTAACATGCCTGATCCTCCTCAGAATTGGCTTGGTTCATGCACTGAGCATGAGACAGACCTAGTCAGACCCTGCCCTGTCCTCCCCTGTAGTTAGGCCTCCTCTCACTTGTTTGTGTGAGCACATTTGTGCCTTGACAAGGAGGATCTATGGAGAGACAGAGTAGGATTGCAGTCTTCTGCCCTTCAAGCCACTGTGGTATTATATAAGAGAATATCAAGCATGCAATTGTGCAAGAATTACAGATAACAGTAAAAATGGGAAGCGAAATTGGGAGAAAAAGCATCTTTAATAGGTAGTTTGTACTGCTGTTATACTTGTCTCCAGGAAATGATAATAGAAAGATGGCTCTGAAGTTGGAAGAATAACTCCAAATTGCTTTATGGAATAAGCCTTTCTAATTCAATTTTTATTCTCTCATTTTTAGCAGTGATGGTGCATTTAGTGAAAATAACAAGAACATTAGGATGCCTAGGTATTAGCCCAAATGAAAAAGGAGAAATTAAAATAGAAATGGGTTTATTTTATCAATTCACAGTAGCAAGTCAGAGAAAATACTCATTAGATAATTTCCACATACATTCATTTCATGGAGTTGTTACCCACTGGTTGTGCTGTGTGAGCTCAGGGATAGCAACAGTACTGATCTTTGTCCCATGGAAATGCTACCTACAGTAACTTACCACACACAGTAGAGGTTGTAGAGAGAGTAGATGTTTTTCAAGTAATGAGACTTTAGAAGACACAGTAGATGGCCAATTGCTCACTGTCAGTATTTGCCTCCGGAAAGACACTGTTCCCCATCTGGATCAGAAGGGAATGTCCGTTGCTGGTCTGTGGGAATGATCATGAATTCATGAACTGATAGCTGTCTCTTGAAGCATCTCTCATAATTTAATAACAGGTATGGAAAGCGAGTTTATTGATTTAGAAACTTCTTAATCTTGCTGCTGAAAGATGGGAACCAACATATTCCTGCCATTTTGCTTTCCTCAAAGACCTCATTTTTAAAAGTAAACTTTCTGCAGTTATGGAATGGATAAGCCAAAAGTGCTGGAGACTGACATCATGTCTGTCTTTTTATCCTTTTCATCTGCTGTTTTGATCTTCTGATGTTCTGCTTTTTTGTGCGTCTTGAGTTTGGATGACTTACTCACAAACTTTACTAGTGCATATGGTCAAAGGGTAGAGCCCTCAGGCTGTGCAGTCCTGTGAGAACAGACTCTGAAGTTAATGTGTGAAACACTGTGCATTGCTGTGGAACTACATGGTTAATAATAAATGCAATCTTATATATATTTTCTCATTACAGGAATCCAAAGTACAAGGACCTATTTGCAGTGGGGTATGGCTCTTGTAAGTATTAAATGCAAAAGAATCATTGAGAGATTTAAAATATTTAACAAGTACTCTGAGATCAATTCAGACAATCCTCTGAGGCATGCATTGCATCTCATAAAAAGGACTCACCTAATTTCAAAGCAATAAATTGAGATTTAACTCAATACAGGGATTAGGCGTTTCCATTACATGACATGAACATTCAGAAGTACATAGGCATAGACAGCAGTTACTGTGGGACTAAAACAAATTTAAAACAGGATAATGTGATACATAATGGAATCACTGAACTGTTCTTCCTTCCTTTGTGATCTGGAGAAAAAGGTACATATGGTTTTGAAAGAGTTTAGATAGATTCATGGAGGACCAGTTTGCTGTTGGAGGGATAAACCACCTGATTCAGTAAGTTGATAGCTGTGAGTTGCTGGAAGCTTTTTACTTACTGGGGACAGACCTGTATTTGTTGAGGTTCTCAATTTAAACAATTGCTACTTGTTGGTGTAAGATAGTTGGCTAGAGTGGCTACAGGGACCTTTGGTATCATCCCAAATATGTATTCATTCTTATGTCTTTCTCTGTGCTCTGACAATGGAACCAGATGGGTTGTCTTCATTTATACTGGTAAGGACTGTACTCTGCTTGCAATATTGCAAAATCTCATTTTCCTTTTAAAATTACATTTTTCTTTTGACTTTCACTCTATCTGAGCTCTGGAAATGTTCCTGTTAGTTTGCCAAGAAGCCTGAATTGGCCTGACACTCTCTGTAATTCAGCAGGCAGCAGCTATTCTAAAGAGCAGATCAGAATCAGCTTTTGGAAAAGAAAGCATGGTGTGAAGCGCTCAGGATGTCCTTGCCTTGTACAGCACAGCAAAATCTTGTTGTTCTCACATCCCTGTGCTTAGAGAGTGCAGGAATTTAGCAGTGCCTTCCCACTGCCCTGCCAGCCGGGTGGCAGAGGAGAGATACAAGCTCAAGGAAGGTAATCTCCCTGATTAACATATAAAAGCAATTGTTCTAATTTCATATGCTTCGTACACTGAGCAAGACTAGTGTGCTTTCTGGGTTGTGCAAAAGTATTTGTTAGGTCTGCCAGGGTCCGTTGTGCCAAAGGCAATACAGAGATGCAAAGGGAGGCAGACTAACTCAGTGGCTTGCCATGTAAGTGGACAAGAGATCCAGAAATCTTCTTATCCCATATTTACAGAGGACAGAGGGCATAGCTCCTCTGAGCCAGCTGTAGCCAACTAAGAGCTAAGAGCCGAGTATCTGCTCTAGACTCCCCCTTTAGTCAGCAGGGAGAGATCAGCACATCTAGAGGCCATCCATCCTGATGTTCAAGGGAGCACCTAAGTGGCCCTCTGGAAGGGGTGATCCCTCCTCACAAGTGAACTGAGGCAGAACACCTAGCCTGGGTTCCTGTCTCTTAGATGACTAACGTGAGGTGAGGTAAGTCCAGCCCAGAGGAAATGATCCTAGAGTCACACAAGGGCTGGAATATCTTTGGGTCTGCCGTGGCCATAATTACATCACCAGTCTTCTGTGCAGCAGGCATTTGGGAGCACTGCCAAGATACAAGTAACACATTTGTCTTACTGCCCAAAGTACACTTTTTGAAACAAAAGATCCCTTGTTTACTGTGGGTTGACACCACTCCAGAGTAGTGGGCGCTTTCTTTACAGAGAGGGCCCTAGCCTCTCCCTTGCTTTTGTACCCTATTTCTGCAGTCTTCACCAGTGATTTATTTGGATGAGGTTTCTGATGCTAACAGTGTTTCTTTGGCATGAGACAGGCTCTTCTGAACAAGGAAATATTGTCATCGCAATTTGCAATTCAGGGTTTATGCTGCCTGGCTGGAACTAATTTTTATTCCCATGAGGAGGAGCTGTCTTTCTGGCTTTTTTTTTGCATAAATGAGATTGCTGAGTTTCTGGCTACAGTGACAGCCTGCAGTGCAGGGTTCAAAGAGCCTCTAGTGGGTGTTGGGCTTGTGTTCTGCCTTGCTGATGGGAACACTATGAATACAAGCTCAGGTCTTTGCCATCACCTCAGTTCATGTTCCAAAAGCAATTGTGCCTCTGACAGCCTTCAGAGATGGCTTTTTATGTGCAGCTCCAACTGTCAGCACATGAGCTGAGTAGGGAAAAACATTGTCTCTATGGCCAATGTATTTTATCCTACAGTTTCTTTGGATTTAATGGATGTAACTTGCCACTCAAGGATGCGTGAAGAGTATGGACTCACACATGAAGCACTAGCAATCTGAGGTATTTGGCAAAGATATCTACTCAGTTCTTCACAGTCTGAAATAGGGCTTCATGTAGGCAGAAGTAAAGCACATAAAGATACATATACTGTTCCAGCTTTCTTGTGTAAAATCAGCATAAGCAATGCTGGCACAGCATCCTTACACTGGTGTGACTGCATCCAAAGAGTTGCTGCAACTTTGTGATCAAACTAAATCGGTGTCAAATCCAGACCAGAGCTTTCACGGAGATGAGCTGGTACTTAATAGATGTCCTGAGGCTCCCCGAAGCCGAAGAGTAGTGGTGGAACACAGAACATGGAACTCTGGTTGCACTCTCCTACAAGATGGAGACAGGTAAATACAGGGAGACTGGGCATACTTACTGGACAGTCTTGAATTTTCCGATTTCTCAAATGAAATGCCCAATGACCATGGATAATCTTTTATTTGCTGTCCTGCACTGAGTGAGGCTGATGGATGGTTGGTCACTGCAATAGGATATTCCCAAATAGCATGCTCAGGGTGCTTCAGAAGGAACAGGGAGAGGTGGAAATGAACCAAGTAGCTTTTACAGCAAGGTACTGCCTCTTCCTGTTTGCCTCTGTACTTCACAGGCATTTTCAGAATCAGGCACTTTAAGTAGAGATTAGAATCAAGAAAATGACTGGTAGCAAAACTAGCTCACTCACAGAGGGAAAAGGTAATTCTACAGGGACTGAGAGGATATGCATGGAGATATGCTATTTGCCTCCTACTCGTTTTCTACAAGATGCCTCATTTCCCTCTATCTAGAAAACAAATAGTGGAAAAAATAATTAGTAATGAATTCCCAATCCACATTTAATAAAAACTAAGATCAGCTTCATGTTACACCACTTAGGTTTGTACATAGCCTGTTTCAAGCCCCAGAGACTTGTTGTAGGCCAAATACTTTGTTTTCCAGCAAATTATTTTTTGGCCAAATATGAATTTGAGAGACACAAGCAAGGAGTCATAGAATCATAATGTGGTTTGGGTTGAAAGGAACCTTAAAGTTCAATTCAAATCCCCCTGCCACTGGCAGGAATGCCACCCACTAGATCATGTTGCTCAGGATATCAAACCAGTCCTTGAACACTTCAGGGATGAGACATCTACAGCTTCTCTGGGCAACCTGTTTCAGTGTCTCACTATCTTCACAGTAAAGAATTTATTCCTAATATCTAATCTAAATTCTCAGTTTAAGAAGGTTATCCCCTGTTCTATCACTCTCTGCCTATGTAAAAAGTCATTCTCCATCTCTTTTATAAGCCCTGTTTAAGTACTGGAAGGCCACAATGAGCTCTTCCCAGAGCCTTCTCTTTTCCAGGTTGAACAACCCCAACCCTCTCAGCCTCTGTTCATAGTGGGGGTGCTCCAGCCCTCTGATTATGCCTGTGATCTCCTTTGGACTCGCTCCAACCTGTCCATGTCTTCCTTGTCCTTCAGAGATGATCACCAGTCAGTGTAAAATGGGATGGAAGGTGCTAGATGTTGAGGAGACAGGGTCTGAAGAGGTTATGGTGATGATGATGGCTAAGCCTTGGCTCCACTACCCAACTTCTTGAGTATGAGGGTTGAGAGCTCTTGTACCCTAAGAAAAATATCTCTAAATGTCTCCTGGCTCTCATTCACTCCTTTACCTCTGAGAGCATTTTCCCAAGGGATCGCGCACATTAATGCTCTAAAGAGCCGAAAGTTTAGGCTTTGGCAGTGAAATGCTTTTTAATCCAACTAGCGTGTGCTCTGCTGATTCAATGCCATCTAAATTTTAACCAAATCTTATTATACACTTAACTGGATGCTGAATGAATGCATTCATACTTTTGTTAGCACAGTTATTTTATCAGTCATCCTAACAAGAGGGATGTCAGTTTTGACAAGACATTTACCCCCTCCTTAAGTCTAGGGATCCAGATAATAGGTGAGATAACTCAGCAGGGCTGGAGTCCTCACACTGAAAGAAGCACACTGCATACAAATAAGGTCTGTGATCATTAATTCATGTCAACTACTTGTTAGCTGCTCCTGAAATGTAGATAAATCAGTCAAGTTTTCTGTGAGATCTCAGTCAAATTACAGAAATAAAAATTGAGAACCATAGAATCATAGAATGTACTGAAATGGAAGGGACCCACAAGGATCATGGAAGCCCAACTCCTGGCTCTACACAGGATGATCCCCAAGAACCCCACCATGTGCTTGAGAGTTTTCCAGACTCTTCTTGAGCTCTGTCAGGCTTGGTGCTGTGACCACTTCCCTGGGGAGCCTGTTCCAGTGCCCACCCATCCTCTGAGTGAGAAATCTTTTGCTGATATCCAACCTAAACCCCCCTGACACAACTTCAGGCCATTCCCTCAGGTCCTGTCACTGATCAGAGAGCAGAGATCAGTGCCTGCCCCTCCTCTGCTCCCCACGAGGAAGTTGTAACTGCAATGAGGTCTCCCCTCAGTGTCCTCTTCTCCAGGCTGGACAGACCAAGTGCCATCAGCCACTCCTCACATGGCTTCCCCTCAAGGCCCTTCACCATCCTTGTTGCCCTCCTTTGGACACTCTCTAACAACTTTATATCCTTCCTGTATTGTGGCACCCAAAACTGCCCCAGGACTTGAGGTGAGGCTGCCCCAGTGCAGAGCAGAGCGGGACAGTCCCTCCCTTGCCCGGCTGGTGATGCTGTGCCTGATGGCCCCCAAGACAGGGCTGGCCCTCCTGGCTGCCAGGGCACTGCTGACTCACATTCAACTTCTCATCAACCAGGACCCCTAGATCTCTTTCTGCAGAGCTGCGCTTCAGCCTCTTGTTCACCAATCTGTCCATACATCCAGGGTTTCCCCAGCCCAGGCACAGTATCCATCACTTGTCTTTGTCAAACTTCATACGATTGGTGATTGCACATCTCTCTTTAATTTGTTGAGGTCTCTCTGCAGGGCCTCTCTGACTTTGAGGGAGACATCAGCTCCTTCCAGTTTAGTATCATGGACAAATTTGCTTAATATTCCTTCGAGTCCTGTGTCCAAGTTGTTTGTGAAGACCTTGAAGAGCACTGAGCCCAAGATGGAGCCCTGCAGAACCCCACCAGTGACCAGCTGTCAGCCTGATGTGACCCCATTTACAATAACCCTCTGTGTCCTACCCATCAGCCAGTGTTCACCCATTGCATGATGTAATTATCTATCTGCAAGCTGGACATCTTGTCCAGAAGGATATTTAGGGAGCCCAGCTCTTTGATACATTAGAAAGTGATAAAAAAATAGAACCGAAAATAATTTCAGGAAGTTATTAGTCCATCTCCCTGCAAGATAATACTTTATTTAAAACATGGTTTAAGGTCTAAACTTAGTCCACCTAATGATGATTGCATGCACTATAATTCCTGTCATCGTTGACAGCATAGCCTTGTAGATGACAGGGAAGCCTTGTGACAGGGACAGAAATGGATGTTTGAAAGTAGAACCTTAAAAAGCCTGAAGACTTTGATTTAACAGTATAGTCTGTGGCCTTAAGAAGTCTCAGTGTTACAAAATGTGCCAGGAGTTTGCTTGTGTTTTCTTCTCTGCAGTGGTAGATTTAAAGGTTGTGATGTGGAACATAGTTTGGAATGGATTTACATAATAAGCTGCTGTTAAATTTGGTATTTTCTGATGAATGACCAAAGAGCTTTAAGTAAAAGCACCAAGTGGATTGAATACTGCCTAAAAAATTCAGGTCTTTGAAGCAGCTCTCAGAAAGTCTCTTCCAATATGTTTATATATTTAAATTATGTTCCCAGAACAGGCAGAGAAGACTCCTGGGAGCAGAAATCCCTACTAATCTTCCTCTAAGCTACATGAGTTTATTTTTATATTGGGAATAGAGATTTAAGACCTTGTCAGACAGAGAAAAAACATTTTCTATTGCTTGGATGAAATTCTTTGTCTAGTATAAGGCTGTGTGCAGATGCAGTTCATGTGAGGGGACTGCTCTGGAGAGGAGGGGCTGGCAGGTCCCCAGTCACATAACAGCCTGTGTGCTGGACCAGGTACAGCAGTGACTGTCAGACTTTTTAGACCCCACAGTGAAGCTATTGAAGTTTTCTGAGTCAAATACTACAAAAGACTGATAGAGATTCATGTGGCCCACACACCTCACTCAAAGAGAAGTTCATGTTGCAGTCTGGATTCAGTTTGCTGTTTGGCACACATTTGTATGCTATAACAGATTCCAGCTTTGGGAAAATGTCTTCATGTTCATTCAGTCGTGTGCCCAGCTTGCAAGTTGATAAAATTAAATACATCTTCAATGGCAAAAGACCCTTGAGGCTCACTCTCTGTTTTTTGTGACAGGATTGAGAACTGCATTGTACTACCATAGTGTATGAGTGTTTCCCTTTAGTTGTGAATGTATTTTTTATTGGTATTTTGGGTATTTGTGCTGTAAATTGAAAGACTGTCCCCTTTTTCAAATGCTGGTGATGCCAGTTATTAATGGTAGTTGGTACAAGAGTTAGTGATATCTAAATATCAGTAGTGAAATTATGTTCAGAAAAAAAAAGTGGACAGTCACAGAAATAAAGCATAATGATTGCATAGTTGCCAGTGATTTTAACTGATTATATTTTAGGTTGCTACTGTAAGGGGATATTACAATACAGAAAACAAGCGTCAATAGAATAAGCAGAGAGAAGAATTAAAAGGGAATTTGTAAATCTTATTTGTGAATTGCTGTAGAACATTTTTATGGGCAGTGAGTATCCCCACAAGCAAAAAGGAACATCCTGGAGGACTTGGGCTTGCTATGTACTAATTTATTAGTGCTGTTTGTGCTATGTGACTTCTTAGAACTGAAAGGAATTTTCCGTTAATACATTGTATTAATTAAAAGAGGCTGCTGGGGAATGAAATAGGAAATAAAATGTAGCAATCAGATGCCTCTTAGGCAAGCATATCAAAAACCAAAGTAACTAGGTCTAATGCTAATCTATTATTTTATCCATGAAATCACTGCTGTCAAAAAGTTTTGATGAGACAAATTTATCTGAGAGGTGTCAAGAAATGGAAGAATCATTCAAAGAGCAATTTAGATCCCTTTGTAGCAGAATACAAGGCATCACTCTGTGTTACAGCGTTCAAAAAAGTTCAAGCTGTGTAGCCATCCCGAGGGAAGCCCTGTTTTTGGGTGCAGTGATTTAAAAAAAGTTTTGTGAAGAAACACCAATGCTAACATAATCAGAATTCCTTGGATCTATAGAGAAGAAGGGCTGCAAAGGAACTCAGGGGTTAAAAGAACTTTTAAAAGCAGTTTTTAATTTAGTGCTGAAATGACTACCCTGGAAAGGCATGCTCATCACTGGTGACGAGCCCAGGAGAAGGGTGACAAATTGGGAAGGGCTCAAAAAAGAAAGAACGAATGATCTAAGAGCAGGACAACTGACCTGTGAAACAAATTTAAGGAATTTGGTTTGTTCAGCTTGTCAAAGAAAAGCTTATTAGGTCGCTGGATTGTGGTGTGTTAACTCCCTGTATTGGGAAAGCAGATCATGTAACAAAGGGATCTTTAATCTGCCAGACAAATGATGTAACAAGATCAAAGAAAAGCTGGAGCTGCATGAATCAGGCCAGACAATGTGTGGCTCTTAATAGCAGATGAGCAATTGAGAACAATTAATTTTGGCATGTGGTAAATTACCATCCTCTGGAAAATGTAAAATGTGGAAATTTTAAAGATACGATATTTGTTCTCTGAAGTTTTGGTCTGTTGCAGACATGATTTCTTCATTTAAAGCAAGATTTAAAGTAGGGAAATCTTGTGTCCTCGATATCTTATATTCTTTAGGAGTCTGATTTATTCACTCTTCTAACCTTTTTAGGGGCTTCTTTCTGCACTGTCTCCTGTTTGAGGCTTCAAAGTTTATTTGCAGAACATTTATATCCTCCTCCATCATCTGACAGTCTTTGAAAAACCTCCCTAGTGGAATCAGTGTTAGAAATTTAAGCCATAATACATCCAGTTTATTGAGATAACCAATTGTGGTCAATTAAATGTAATTCCACCGAAAATTACACTTTAAAATCTGTTTTCCAAATACCAAGTATCTCTTACCACATATGCAGGGAGAGAAATGACCTATTATACTGTCAACTCTGTTAGTAAATATAACCTAATAACCATAATACATTAAGTGAATAATATGAAAGATGAATTTCATTTGGAGACTTAATTACTGTTTGTAATATAAATTCTGTGAGCTTTGCCTGGTTCTTCTGAGCCTTAACCTTTTAATACATGTAATTTTCAATCAACTCACAATATCAACTTTTGCTGTAGCATTTTGTTACGCATGAAATAGTAAAGAGCTCTGCTGGCATGTTTGGGAAAAAAGATGTTTTAACAGATTTTCTAGAGTCTGGGGATCAAAGGAGCTGCTTGGCCATCCTGTTGTGTCATCTCCTGTTGTGGGTGGAATTTAATGGCATTGCAGGCCATTAAATTCCAGCCACTTACCTCTCCGTGTAGCCCAGTTAGTTTGATTAGTGCATTTTTATCCACAGGAGACTAAATATTTGGGTACCATAGAGTCTTACCTGTTCAATAAAACTAGTCTGACACCTTTCCTTTCTTAGCTTTGTCTCTGGAAATCGCTCCATTTAAGTTACTGTGGGAATTCTTTTTTTAGCATTTGCACAGCAGAATCCAAGGATAGACAGGTTAACTCTCTTTGTCATCGATGTCAAGGGGATGGTCTTGTGATGAAAATCTTCCAAAAGACTTTCTAGCCATCCATACTGAGACACCCCTTGGCTCAGTAGGAGAAGATAGTCAACAGATATTGAGGACAGGCAAAACAGTTCTAAACACTCTCTCTTAAAAGGATCAATTTTTGCTTTATTTTATAGATTAGTTTTTCCCACACACAGATGTTCTTATGCCTGTGTTCTATCACATAAGCACTATTTGCGTTTTTATTTTGCGTTTCCTCCTAATACTAAGGTTGCATTTTCATCATAGCTTGACTTTTCCATAGCAGGAGTCCTGGAGTCAACTCTACTTCTCACACACTAAGTAGCAAAAAATTTGTCAGGCCCTGAGGCTATAGTGGTCCTGACCATCTTCACCAGCATCTCTTCTCAAGTGCAGTGGGATTAGCCCTGGTTGCCCACTGAGCCCCTGTACTGCTGGCTGTGTTACTGTGCTTGGGTATCAGCTCCCTATCTCTTAGGGAGTAGCAACTGATTCCTGCAACCAGCCCTGGCACATGACCTGTTTCCCTGATAATCCAATGCTTATGTTGATAAATAGCAAAGTAAAATCTGGATAAAACACAAGTCAGTGTTACTTTAACCTTAATGTATTTACTCGCCCCAGATACTTAACTATTTTTCATTTCACTTTGTATTTTAAAGAGCTTGGTTTCCTTCTGTTTGCTTTATATTTCATTGTTAAAACCTCAATATGGGGTACAAAGCAGATTTCTTAATCTGAGTGCTTTGACTTGTATCTGAGAGATAACAGTAGTAAGACCAAAGATCCAGCCTTCATTTAACTCTTTGCATTAGAACTTAAGAGGACGAGGTTCAGGAACTTGGATAGATTCACAAAAAATAAATGTTTAAAAAATTTCTTTTACCTTATGGTAGTTCAGATTTGTATGTCTCTTTCTTCAGAGGAATTCCAGAGAGTCCACGTAGGGGAAAACGAAATGAATTGGTTTGTTTGGCCTCCATAGTGCTCTGTAAGTGTATCAGGACTGATGAGTGCCAGGAGGCATAAGACCTGTTTATGGCTTTTGCAGGCACGTGTATTAGTTTAAGGGAGAGTTTGGTATGCTATGGATTTGTTCCGGTTGCCGCTCAAGAAAAGGCTCTGGATCCAGTGACCTTGAGAGGTTTTCCATTTGCTCTGTTTGTCAGATGCAACCGTGGTTGTGAAATCAGCCACACAGATAAGAAACGCTGCTGACTGTGTAACGTTTATTTATCAGTGAATGCATACTTTCGTGTGGTTAATCAGCTATTAAAGCTCCGAAGATTTTAAATCCTTGTTAAGAAGATAGAACTATTGTTAATCTGTCATGATTGTGGGAGTGCAGCCTCTGTAGTAAAGCGTTGCTTTTGAAAAACTCGATCATATAAATAATTTGTACAGAATTCTGTTCTGCTTTTTTAAAAGGTTACTGTTGCAGGCTTAGATGTGACTGGGTGATCTGCATGGTTCAGTTGCATTCAGAGTCTTTCAAGCTAAGGATATACTTCAATGATGAGTACCTGTGTGGAGGCTGCAATTTGGCAAGTGGTTCCCTGGGAGTAAGAGGGGGACTTCAGGGGTCTTCTTGGAGGAATTACTGGAAACAGGTGCTGCAGGTAAGATGAGTCTGAGAGAGTTGGTTGATATTCAAGGATCACTTCTTCCAGGCTGAAGAACAATGCATCCCGATGAGCAAGAAATCAGGCAAAGCAGATGCGAGACCTATGTGGATCAATAAAGAACTCCTGTCATTACTCAGGCATGAGCAGGAAACACTCTGGAGGTGGAAGCAGGGACAGGCCACTTGGCTGAATATAGAGATGTTAACAGGTTAAGTAGAAATGAGGCAAGGAGGGCCAAGGCCAATCTGGAGTTAGTTCTAGCCAAGGATGTCAAGAGCAACGAAAAGGTATTCTTCAAATACATAAATAACAAAAGGAAAACAAAGGATAATGTGGGCCTATCACTTAATGGAGGGGGGACACTGGTAAGAGAGGATTCAGACAAGGCAGAGTTACTGAACACCTTCTTGCATTGGTCTTCATTGACTAGAACAGCCCTCAGGGATCTCTGACCCAAAAGATCAGGGTAAAG
Source organism: Gymnorhina tibicen (assembly GCA_013399875.1). Taxonomy (NCBI): domain Eukaryota; kingdom Metazoa; phylum Chordata; class Aves; order Passeriformes; family Artamidae; genus Gymnorhina; species Gymnorhina tibicen. The sequence continues at coordinate 61,065 of VXAZ01001738.1, read as the reverse complement.
GAATGCTGGAAGCAAGATTTTCCTTTGATCATGGAGGACTGGGTTAGAGAATACCTAGGCAGTCTTGAGATCCACAAGTCCCTGGGCCTTGATGGAATGCATCAACAAGCGCTGAGGGAACTGACAGACACCATAGCGAGACTGCTCATGGTCATCTTTGACAGGTTGTGGCAATCAGGAGAGGTGCCTGAGGAGAGCAAATGTCACCCCAGTTTTCAGAAAGGGCAAGAAGGAGGACCTAGGTGACTACCAGCTAGTCAGCCTCACCTCAGTCCCTGGAAAGATGGTGGAGTGCCTTGTTCTGGAGGTCATCTCTGACCACATGGATGACAAGAAGGTGGTCAGGAGTGGTCAGCATGGATTCACTAAGGGTGAATAATGCTTGATCAACCTTATTGCCTTCTATGATGAAACAGCTGCCTGGATAGATGAGGGAAGAGCAGTGGATATTGTCTACCTTGACTTCAGCAAGACTTTTGTCAGTAACACCCCCGAGTCACGTTATAGTGCAAAAAATTATCAATAAGAACACATCATAAAGCATGTCTCTGTGCATCTTCTCTGTATGCCTTGATCTACCCCTTCCTAAACTGTACACAATAGCCACCCTTAAAAGCCAGGCTATGTATGTAAATAACTTCTGTTACAAACCTCTATAGGCAAAATATCTCCATATTTGTATGTAGTAACTTAACAAGTGTATTAACCAATAGTTGTTTCTTTTCGTAGATGCCCTTAAAGCAATCAATGGGACAGAAATTAATGACTCAGGCAGTGATGGAATACTTATCTTCTTGTCTATGATAGAAATAATATATTTTAAATTGTTTTGCAACCAACATAAGTATTTATTATGTCTTCAGCAGAGTTATTTGATGTATGAAAGTTAGAAAACAGGAAGAACTACAAGTGGAAAAGGAAATACTTACAAGCATTGGGAGTTCATCCCTCAGGGAGTAGGTAAATTTTATTTGGGCTAGGAAATTTTTCCCTGAGTGTGGCATGGTATTGCCAAGTCTGATCATTCAGACATGATAAGGCATTATGAGATTATTAAAATTTGGAAGACTTTACTTCTTTTTATTTGCCCTCTATAATTTCAGGGTGGAATCTGTTTACTGTTTTAAAACCTTCCTTTATTGCCATGAGGGCAAGGAGTGTTTTGGTCTGAAACAAAGCAGAAGCAGAACTTTGTTTAAATAATAAAGCTGAGGCTTGAAAAGAAAACTTCCTGCTATTGCAGCACTCTGGATTTCAGGAAATTGGCAGCCCTGTTGTAGCTTCTGTCTCTCTCCTTGCGTGACCCTCTAAGCAATATCACCTCGTGAAGGTAGAGGCAGTGATTCCCAAATAAATGGACTTCTGTGACTTTAGTAAAATCCCAGTGGGCTTGTGCCTTTACAAATCTGGTGTCTTGCAACTTCTGCATTTCATGTATCTTGGAGCTCACAGCTTCACTTTGATCCCTGGAATACAATAGGAAATCCCCAGTAAGTCATGGGTCTGGTCCACCTTTGCTAGTTTGTTGCTCCTTGCTGTTCATTTGCTTCCTTTAAAGCACCTTAATTTGTATGTAATGAGATTAAATTGCTCTTGTGGCTGATTTATGTTTTTTAGTGTAATTTTTCAAATTTGTATTCCCACTGAGAAAAATTAATTAAGTTTTGCAAAGGCAAGTTTGAAATACACTTTCAGATTTGCAAAAGAGTTTTCCACCCAAACCCCAAGCCCCAGTGGGATCTTCCATATTTTAAAGGCGTCAGAGTTTAGCTTCTTCCTATACGTCTCTTGTACTGCAGGATCTCTGACAGCCTCTAATCCTTCCAGACTTCACAGCATGCTCTGAAAATTGCAATTTCCTTTTCTTCTTTGAAACAAATTCTTATCATTTCTTGCATATGGTATTACAGCTGACAACATGAAGTCCCAGCCTGAATATTAAGACTGTAATTCTATTTCTTGAGTTGTGCTGCAGTGTATAAATTCATTCAACTGGACTTTCAAGGTGGATGCCACCAAAAGGAAATCTCAATTAATTTACAAATGACAGTCAGTTGGGACCATGTTCTATGTTGAGCAACAGCTGATTCACATTTTAACAAGCTATCATTTTCCCAGTTTGAATCTATGATTTCTTGTATCATCAGCTTTTCTCAAAGACACACTGGGTGGTATTTGCACTATTAATCATGGATTTTGTCTTTTACTCAGCACATATATTTACATAACTGCAGGATTAGTTAAGAGAAAGGGCAGAATGTGGCTTCCAGATGAAGTGGAAAAAAGTTCGGCAGTGGAAAGAAGTTTCAGCAAACAGCTGCAGGTCAGGAATTCTGAAAACCACATGTAATGTCCGAGATAACTGGGCAGTGAAAGCTTTCTGCCGGTTGGGATGATGAGGGTAATACCACTTCTTACTGGTATTTTCTGTGTTGGGTAGGAGAGGTCATTGGGGTCTATATTCTGATTTCATGCCTAGGTTTACTGGAGTGTCTGGCTATGAAATTATATCTAATTTCTGTTCATTAGGAAGGTATTTGATGGTGTCTGCCTTCCGCATTACAAGAAAAAATTTTTCCTTGTTTGTTGAAAAGAACTTCTAATTGGCATGTTGGTTTGATTTTAGCCTTTGGCTATTGCAGTGTTGGTTTCATGCAAGTGTGAATTTAAAGAATAATATAAAATCAGGCTGGACTGGGCCTCTAATTAGATCAGGAAAGGCTTAATTCTGCCTGATGGCTTCTGACAAACGTGTGACACTTTTAAAACCAATTTCTTAAAGCTCAAGAGGATAGGGCATCTTATCTCCTCTTAAGCAGCTTGTCTCAGCCTTGTCAGACTCACTTGCTGGAGCAAAAACCTGCACAAATGTGCCTGGCACACCTTGCCAGAGGGCTTGTTATAGCTCCAAAGTTGAAATTTGGAAGTACAGGGAGAGACCTTGTACTGGGAAGTAGATAAGGGATTTCCCACTTCCGATAGGTGGGCAAGTAAGGATGCATTCTTTCTGGAGAAGAGTCTCCTTTCCCGTGACTGTGCTGCAGGGGTTATTTTAGCTCCTTGCATGGATGTGCATGCGGAACAGCTTGAAGCTCATGACAGCCCTACTGATGTCCCTCTATTAGGAGAGAAACTCCTGGAATGGAAAACCTCTTCAAAATAGGGTTGTATTGCATTAAAACTTCCACAGAGGAGCATGCGTGGGCTAAGGACCCATCAAGTATTTTGCTACTCCTTGGAAAATTTTCAAAGGATGCTGAGTATCAAGAAAGGAGGGTTCTTTCCTACCCTGAGCACAATCCCGTTTTGACTGGCAAAATGAGGGCTGAGAGTCTACATAAAGACCCTGAAGATGCTTCAGCATTCTCCCTTCTGTGTGCTGTGCAGAGATGGAGTAGAAGAAAATACCCAGTGTATCCTCTGAAAACTGTGGTAGCTGCTGTCAGTCAGCTGTCTACAGATTGGATCTGTTTGAATCCTGATTTTTTAAGGGCAGAGTCACTCCTGAGGTGTTTGGTGTAGTACCACATGTGTTAATGGCGGCTGGCATCACCTCTGTACTATAAATATCCTCATTGGCTAGTGGCACAGTGTTAATTCTTGCATGTGTTCATACCATTTGTACTTGCTTTTTCTAATCAAATATTTACAAACAATCACATTGTACTCTCTGGCATCATGAGGCAGCTCCCTGAAGGAAACCATTAATTTTCTGCTGTACAGCATTGGTTGATTAGCTGCTTTGTGGAGGAGGAACTGATATGAAAGCATAGAAATGAAAACAGCAATACTCCTGCCAAGCACTGTAGCCTGTTGCTTTCATTCATCAGCTGGTTTTATTCATTCGTCTGAAGCAATGCTAGTGAATGAATCTTATTGGAGAACTATGCAGGCTGTAAGGCAGCGTTCGGGAGCACAGCAGCCTCCCTTCCTTGCTGACTTCTATCAGTATCCCTGTTCCCAACACCAGGGGTCAGCTTTCTACTGTTCATTTGAAGCCCTTTCTGCTCTAGCTATGGCATCTAGCCGTTAAAAATACAAAGAGACCAACGGGAAGTTCCAGCCCTCCTCCAGGCCAAACATATCTTGTGGGAAGGGTTAAGGTAGGCGTACTTATGTGTTGGGTAACCTGTATTGCACTTCTCTCAGCAGAGCTAATTTCTAATTGCCTTTCTCTTCCACCCAGGACCTGCAGTTATCTGTTTGTTGTTTAGACTGACTTCAGAGCCAACGGATGTGGCAGCTCCTTCACGGTGACCTGGGACTGCAGAGTGGGCAGGATCTCTGCCTGTCTGTTTTAGTTACTTACATGGTCTTCATTGCTGTCATGTCTGAGGTTCCTTTCTGCCTTGAGAGTCTGTGTCTTCCCAGATGAGGTCACGCAATGCTGCTTTACTTTTTAATGATGAAAAAAACTAAGCCAAGGGGCTCACAGAAAACAGCAAATACCCAGATCAGCATTCATCTCACATGCTGTAGAGCAGTCCTAGAAATAGCAGGCTCTATTCCAGCAATTCCCATAGAAGGGAAGTGACTCTAGAGGCATTTCTTTCAAATAGGTTATTCAACCTGGATTGCTCCTTCTCCAGACTTGTGCCATCACACCATGATTCTGTTCTGGAGAGCCCCTAACTTTTCCCAGCCATTCCATGTGAAGCGCAGGAAGCTTTCTAACTCAGCTGTCTTTGCTGGCTAGCATTCAATCAGACAGCTGGGTCACCAGGCAGCTTTAAAGACCTAGTCCTCCTTAGATTTATTTTAGGAAGTGCTAGTCATATAGATTGAGTGTTACATAAATGTAATGTCACCATCAGAACCCAAAGATGGCAGGGTCATTTAAAATGATTGCTTTTTTCAGCCAGGTCAACAAGCACAGGGGCACTGGGGTGAGAACACAGAGGAGGGAATCAAAAATGGCAGCGGGAACGAGAGATCAGCATTTTTAGCAGCCGCCCATGTTTAGATTGGTTTGTGTCAGTCATGAAACTGGACTGGAAAATATTTCCCTATCTTGATGTACACTCTGAGAAAGAAAGTTTCCAGCTAAATCTGGAAGAGCAGTTGCAGAAAGGTGTCTAAGGGGGTCTGACGTGGGATGCCCTATGCATTCACATACTTGAGAGTAGCAGGGAGAAGAGGGGCTACTTCTGTGTGTGATGGTGGTGAGATCTTCACTGGAATGTTGTATCCAGCTATTAATAGTTCAGTCTTCAAAATGGATGTTAAAATTGAAAAAGGTTCAGAGATGAACCACAATATGACTTACGTTTGAAAACTCTGCCTTACAGTTAAATTCTCAAACAATTCAACTTGGCTTATTAAGGAGAAGATTAAGTAGTGATTTGATTACTGTCCATTAATTACTTGAAGGGAAAGGAAGGCAATATCTTATAGAAAAGAACTCTTTCATCTTACTTTTTCATCTGGGACATAATCTAGCAACTGGAAGTAGAATTTAGAGATCTCAGAAAGCTGGAAATGAATTTTTAATGGTGGAAGTAATTAGGCAGAGGAACAAATAAAGGATTTATTCATCACAACTATCTCCTTTAGCCTTAAAATTTACAAATCTGCATTGAACACATTCCATCATTAATTCTAGCAATATGTAAGTTACTTTGTAAGCTCCTGAAGTTAGCTGGCTTGTCATTATTCCTAAGGCAGAATGGTACAAAGAAAATGTAAAAGGCCCCATTAAAGACTTTTCTGTCTTTTGTTCTGGAGATGAGTTTGGATCATTTTTCAACAGAATGCATTAGTAAAAACCTGAAGGAAATCTATCTAATTTAATGTTTTCATTAGTTGAAACTTGTGAGATGTTCAGACACTTCTTAGCTTACCTTTGGTTTCTTGCTGCTGTAAAGCAAAACCACATGTTCTACGATGTAAAATCTTCCTCTGTTGGTCCCTGCTTAGGGAACTCAGCCATACTTTTCAGTTCTTCTCTTCATGGTTGGTAATATTTACTAGGCTGCCAAACTGTAGGATATAACCAGAAATACCTGAATGCTAACCTCCACTGATTCATATGATAGACCACTTCAGGTTAAGATTCTATCAGGAATACTTTGAAAATTCTGGCCACTGAAAAATAAGTGCAGATCCAATTTGCATTTTTTTTGAAACTTAACATCAGAACAGTGTGAAAAACTACACATTTTGTGTGGGGTTTTGTTTTTTAAATTATTTTGCATGGTGTGTTCTCATGGGTATCACTTTGCTGTAGCATATCTGAGAGAGGATAAAGTGAGTATTTTTTAGGATATTGTAAAATGAAGTCAACTAGAGAAGGTAGGAAGAAGAAGTATTCAGGGATGCTTAATTGTATCAGTGAGGGATCAGAGTGGTGAATCATGTAAGTAGCTTTGTGTTGTTTGATCCTTTACACTTCTGTTTTCCTGGCTATAAGACGAGCAGAATACAAGTTTGCTGTGTGAAGAACTTCTGGCTCACTCTGTTTGTATGACTGGACAATCTGTGTATCCTTAATTTTTCAACATTGTCATGCTAGATTTAAATCATTGATGAAATTTAGCAAGTGGCTGCTGTTGGGAAAAGGCTCACCTGCAATAAAAGAAAGGCAGCAGGTACTGCTCCAAGAGCTATTGCAAAGTCCTGAGTTATTCTTATCAGATTCCTCCATGTCTGAGAGGGCTGGCTGGGATTCACTGGCATTCTCCAGCTTCTCCTGTCAAATGGTGTGTGTTGAAGTGGTTTCCACTGCTGCTTAAGAGATCTTCCTAGAGGGACAGTTGTATCAGCTCTTGTATTGCTTGGTGAGTTCTTAGAAGAGAAGCCAGCACAGCAGATGCTCAAGATGCTGATACTGATCCCCACCTTGGCTCCCGCTGGACAGGAGAGGAATTTTATGGAGCAGAACATGCTTTCTAGATGCTATGCAGTCCCAGGCTTCTTCTGCTGCTGCAGAGATGCTGGAGGGAAGACTGACTGCCCAACAGCAGCCTGGCTGGTGGAGATGGGAGATAATGGGGACATAAATTCCCTTTTAATTCCCATGGCAGATCCATGTGTTGGCCAGAGCCAGATCTGGTTTAGGTAGTGGTTGGCTTCTCAGAGCTGCAAGTCTGTGAAGTTGGCTGTCACTAGAGGAAGGTGAAAGTTTCTTCTTAGGTGGATAAATACCTGATGGGGGGAATGACAAAACCAGAGATGGACTCCTCTCGGTGGTATCAAGTGAAAGGCAGAAGTCAGTGGATGTGAACTGAGACAGATAAAAGTTCCTTTAAACATAAGATAGAACTTCTTTACTGTGAGGGTGGCTGAGCAGAAGAACAGTATTTCCACACTCTAGAGAGGCTGTGGAGATAACCCCTTGCAGTTTTTAAAACTGACAACACAGTCCTGGACACCGTGCTCTGACTAACACTGCTTTAAGCAGGCAGAATTGGACTAGATGTTCTCCAGAGGTACCTTCAAACCTCAGCTATCCTGTGATTCTGTGATTTTTTTTCTTTCTTTTTCATCTTTTATCCATCATATCTAAGTGTAAGCCAAAATTTGGACCATATTTTGCATAGATACTTGATGCTTTATGTGAGTCTTTTGGATCAGTTCCATTCCCTAGTAGCAGCTTCTTGCTCTTTGGAAATTTCACTCTGAACAACCTTTTGCCATAACTATCTTTTTCCCCCCCTGACCTTGTTACTTGGTCAAAGGATTGAAATCTATTGCTTTGTTGCAGTATACAGTGCAAACTGATGTTACTCAGGCAATTTGGGATTGAGGAAGGCCAAGGTGAAGCTGGAACTGAACCTGGCAAGGGACACAAAAAAGAGCAGGAAAAGCTTCTATAGATATATTAACCAGAAAAGGAAGGTCAAAGGAGGTGCTACGCCCCTGATAAAAATTGGTGGAAAACTGGTAACAACAAATGAGGAAAAGACTGAGATACTCAGCAATATTTTTGCCTCAGTCTTCAATGGCAACCTCTCTTCCCACACCTCTCAAGTGGATGAACAGCAGGATGGGGACTGGGGGGGCAAAGGACCTCCCACTGTAAGA
>VXAZ01001738.1:32727-52434 GCA_013399875.1 Gymnorhina tibicen | reverse complement strand
AGAGCAGCCCTGCCCAGAAGGACTTGGGGGTGCTGTGGGTGAGAGGCTGGACATGCCCCGGCCATGGCACTCACAGCCCAGAGAGCCAAACGTGTCCTGGGCTGCATCCAGAGCCCCGTGGGCAGCAGGGGAGGGAGGGGATTCTGCCCCTCTGTTCTGCTCTGCTGAGACCCACCTGGAGCCCTGCATCCAGCTCTGGGGTCCCGGCACAGGAGGGATGGGGACCTGCTGGAGCCAGTACAGAGGAGGCCAGCAAGATGGTCAAAGGGATGGAGGATCTCTCCTGTGACAAAAGGCTGAGATAACTGGGGTTTTTCAGCCTGAAAGGAGCGGGCTTCACAGTTTTTTGTGGCCTTCCAGTATCTGAAGGGAGCCTACAAGGACTATTTGCAAGAATGTGTAATGACAGAACAAGGGTGAATGGCTTCAAACTGAAAGAGAGTAGGTGTAGATTAAATACTGGGAGGAAATTCTTTACTGTGAGGGTGGTAAGGCACTGGCACAGGTTGCCCAGAGAAGCTGTGGATGCCCCATCCCTGGAAGTGTTCTAGGCCAGGCTGGATGGGGCTTGGAACAACCTGGTCTAGTGGAAGGTGTCCCTGCCAATGTCAGGGGACTTGGAACAAGATGATCTTTAAGGTTTCTTCCAACTCAGGCCATTCTATGATTCTGTGATTCTGTTTGATACTAGCAGATATTTAGGTATTTCTGTTTTCTTTCTTTTTTCTTTTTTTTTTTTAACTTATTTCTCTGAAATCTACTTTTAGTAGCTCTTAAAATCTACTTATGCTAACCCCCAATTATACACTTACTATACAGTTATTACAATTATTAATTATATACCTGCTTGAGATACATAATATTTCATGTACTAAAAATAGAAGCAAGCAAAACCCCCACAATATCTGTCAAAGAAGTGAATATCTGGTTTATATCCCAGTCTTATACAAAAAGGAATGCTGAAAAATATTGTCCAAATTTAATGTTCAGTAGCTGGCTGCACAGAAAAATGGGAAGAGGTCCATTAGGGACCTGGGAGATGCTTAGCTACAAATTAGTAGAGGCCTAGGCAGTCCTCTAGAAGAAGTATCACTGATTTTATGCCCTGTTTTTATACACTTCCCTAAACATTTTTTGTTAACCTCTGCTGCAAACAGGTTAGGGGTAGGTGTTGGATCTGTAACGGCTACTCTCAATTTTCATGGTGCATGTTAGTGCAAAATTGACTGCATGCCCATGTATATGATTCTGCTTCTTCGTTGCTCCTCTATTAAATCTGGGTCTTCTGCCAAATGTCTTCAGAAATGTTCTCAGAGCTGCTGTATAATTTCTCATTGTCTCCTCCATGGCCTGAGCTGTACATGTCCATCTCATCAGGCATCATCTGTCTGCTTCCAAGAGACCACAGCACTGCCATAAAACGCTAACTTTCCTGTCTCTTAATTATGGAATACATAAGCATCTCCTGCAGTGTGTGCATCCCCCTCAGAGCTGTTACGGTCAGGAATACTAAAATGCTGGCAGCCTGGCTTGTTTGCAAGCTGGTGTGATTATCCAGAGGCAGCACATTTGTAGATGTCCATTTGTGGCATGATCCTGGGGATTTCTAAACGATGCGTGCCACCTGGAAGCGCCTTACTTGGCCACTTGATGGCACTCTTAAATATTTAGTTGGTTGCAAATGCTCTCAAACGTGCCAGTTTCGTAGAACAGGGATAGAGGAAACAGACCCTCAAGTATTAAACAGTGAAATACTATCAGAATTGGAGCTTATGTCAACGAAAACAAGAAAAGCAGGGGCAAAAGTTCAGCTGATTGTGCCAAATGCTGCCCGGTGTGTAACAGGAGGATTAGCACCTGTCTGGCTTCCCAGCTCCAGAGTGTTCTGCAGAGACAAGTGCTTCTCTCAGCCTTTCCTTATGGGAGAGGTGTGCTCCATCCTTTTGATCATCTTGGTGGCCTCCTCTGGACTCGGTCCAGCAGGTTGAGGTCTGATGTGCTGAAGACCCCAGAGCTGGATGCAGCATTCCAGGTGGGGTCTCATGACAGCAGAGCAGAGGCACAGAATCCCCTCCCTCAACTTGATGTTAGCTTTCATAATACACAGCCAGCTGCACTATTATTATTTACACTGTAAAATCATGCCCTTATGAGCATCTTATTTAAAGAAGAAAATTTAAGGAAGAATTATAGTGTGTGCTAGACCCATGATGCAAAAACCTGTCTGATCAGAATAAGAAAACTCTGCTTTCATATAGAGTGTTGCAAACTCAGCCAAGTCGCATATTCCTTCTTTTTTTGCACTGCTCACCTGCTCACCTCACTCTCAGGGGAGATCTGAGATGAAACTCAGATCTTCCTGCTCTTTTCAGGGAAGTGCTACATCTTTTCATCCCCTTCTCCCCTGTTTTTGTTTGCTTTTGAGCCTCTGCTTTCACATGCACTGACAAACAGTGCATGGTTCCAGGCGGTTCCTAAATACTCATTTTTGTTGGCCTAGTTGACTGTGGTTTCTCTTGTATTACTCTGCCAGACTGTATTTTAGAGTCAGAAAGGCTATCTATATCTATCCATCTGTGCTTCTGAGGTGTGTCTCGCCTCTGACATGTGCAGGGCCCACAGCACATATTAGGACTGCAACAAGGCCTCAGGATATGTATAAATTACAGCTTGCCTCGTCATCTATCAATTTTGTCTTGTCTAAAATATCTGGAAGACTTTGAAATTCTGGTTTTGTACCTCTCTTAACCAAACTGCAAGTTCTGTGCTTCCTAAGAGCATCAGCTAAAAATGTTAACTGGATCAGGAGTAACAGGGATTAGTCAAGCAGCTGGTGAAAGGTGTCAAGCAGAATGTTAAATTTGACATTCAAGCATCTGAATCAGCATAAGCCAAGATGATCTATCATTTGCCTCCTCTGCACTGGTGGACTTGCTCAGCATTTGCAGATCTTTGCAGTACCAACACTGCTAACTGGAGGGTACAGATTTCCTTGAGATAGGAAATGCCTGTGCTCACAGAGTTCAGGCTAGTGCAGGTGGTCTCAAAAGGGGCGTTCAACTTTCACTGACAAATATCAGAAAATAAATGCTGGTGGAATTATCATCTGAGGCAGTGTCTCAGAGCGGGTGCTGTAGTAGCCCTGGAGCTAGGCATTGTTTTCACTGGTCCTCTGGATGGGAATATAAACTCACAACAGATGAAACGTGTGACTGATGAAAAGGCAGGTGAAGCTGTAAATCATGATGGGAACAGAGCTGTTGTACAGTGATTAATGTTGTGGTAAACTGGAATTATTCAAAGCAAATGCATTTTAATGCTGTCAAATATAATATTATATTTGTAATAATGTGTATTACCTCTCTAGACAAAAAGGAGCATTGTATTTTGGAAGGCAGCAATTCTTAAAAAAAAAAAAAAAAAAAAGGAAAAAAACCCACTTTTGTGGACAAGTAAGAAATCTGAGTCCCCAGTGAGGTATCTTGGCCAGGAGGCTGAACATTTCTGGTGTGCAAACAGGGAATCCTGAACAGCAGTAGAGATATTTAAACATTAGTGAGACTAATACTGGAATATTATGTTTGATTCCAGAGCCAACACTTTTCAAAGCATGCAGAAAAACTGTAGATAGTTCAGAAAGAAACCCAAGTTGATTCAAGAATTGGAGAGCATGCCCCAAAGGGGGAAAGAGAACAACATCCAGTTGAAATTTGGACTCACAATTAATTATGTCTGGCCCTTGCACAAATCCTAGCCATGTGATATCCTCCACTTATCTCTGGAAAGTTTCTTAATATTCTAGTCTTCTCCACGTCTGCTGAGAAGTGTCTTTCTCTTTGCAGCTGTCAAGGCAGTGCCTTTTACTGGTGTGGCAAAGTTAATGTTAGTTCCTGGCTTTTTGCTAAGCAGCCTTCTCTATGCAGTGCTGGTGAAAATAAATGGGATTTTTGGGTTCAGGCTGTGATGGTTATCAAAAGTATGCTGAAATGTGACTAGTGTTCAGTTTTTAAACTGTCTTGATGAAGAGAAGCAGCTGATATGAAAGAAGTCCTTTATCCCGTCAAGGTAGGCATAGTAAGAATTAGCAGTGGCAAGCCAGGTAAGTCAAGTAAGGAATTAGGTGCAGCTTTTTAATCATTCAAAGTGATTAAATGTTGAAACAAGCCGCAAAATGAAACAGTGGCTTCTCTGTCTTTTGAGATCTTCGTATGAAGTATGCATATACTAGCCAAAATGGAGTTATTAGGCTCAAAACAGGATATGCCAGTAACATTTTTGGATCTGTGAAAAAGAGGAGGCCAGACTTTCTGGCCTTGAGTTACAAAGTAATGAGTTCTCAAAACATTTTCTTTTGTGGGAAGGGACTGTTTTGAAAGTCCAATATTCATATTTTTGTCGCCCACAAATATGGTTCACAGCCTGATTCATAGTGATGCAGGGTATATCAACACAGCATTGTGTACACAAGTATGATGTACTCGAGTACTTCTGGGCATTTAAGAGAATAGGAACAGAATGAGCACCAGTGATCCTAATTTAAATTTCCCAGGGGTCCTGGGATGTGGTCTGCTTGACCAGAGGCCTCTCAAGTCCCAGCTCTGTTCCCTGTTCTAGCTTGCTGTAGTGTCTTTGGCAGTCCCCTCCACTGCCCTTTCTCATTCTGTAAAAAGGAGTGCTGCATAAACAGCCTTAAAGCACTCTCAAGTGCTATAAAACTTTGAGATATTATTGTTACTCCTGAAGAGCTTTGAAAACACATTCAGCACTTGCTCAAACTCTCTGAGCTCTTGGAAAGATTTTTCAGAACTGATTTTTCAGAACTGTTGGCATACAGTTAAGCTCGAAGTGCCAGCTGTTTCCTTTCTTACAGCACACCAATTCTGCAACTGCAGCAAAGTGTGGAATTGGCACAGCTTTTAAAAATAAGCCAGGAGAGAATCTCGCTAGAGCAGTGCAAGGTCATTCAACTTGTTTCACAGTGGGTTAGACTAGCCTATGCTCAGTGCCCTGCTGCACAAGGTTTGCTCCCTGATTAAAAAAATTGTATTGAAAATTCACTAATTTATGACTTGCTCAGTCATCTGTCTATGCCACGCATACAGAAGCACAGGAATATTCTTAGACTGTGCTCAGGGTTTTGAAGATTTCCAATTTGCTAGGGAAAATTTGCTGGTCTTTGTTATTTGTCCTCTGTGCTTTAAATATTGGAAAGACAAATAAAGAGCTGCTCTGTATCTTTGGCTACCAAAATTTTTGTCTTTGAAACTGATCTCTCCTCCACAGAGGAGCCTTCCTCACCAAACGTAGAGCACAGCCAGCCCCTTCCCTTGGCTTCTTAGAAAACCAGTCCTAAAGGATAGAGCCCCAGCCAGCCAGCTCATCAAAGCATGAGTGTATCTGCGAGAGTAGAAGAGCTTTTGTAGCTGTGATGCTCAGGAACAATCAGCTGTTCACAAATGTACTTCATCTTGCTTTTTTTTCCCAGATGGGCTCTTGGAGGACACAGGACAGATTTTAGGCACCAGTAGTTCTTTTTAGCAAGGTGATATCTTGGTCCAAGCCATATCAGTGAGACAGCTGGCAGACTTGATTTTTAGAAAGCCATCACAGGATCACAGTATCACAGGATCTAAGATATAAGGCTGGAGTGTTTTGGGTTTTAAATCCTCCAAAGAGAAAGTAATTTGCCAGTTTTTCATACAAGAAAGCATAGCACTGGCTTCTTGTGTAGTAAAAACTCCAACTTTAACTCATGGCCGTGGATGGTACCCACATTGAGATTTATTATGTGGCTGCAGGATTTACCCTAAACATTGTGCTTTTTAACTTGAGGATGCTGTTGCCTTGAGCATAGTGGTTCAGCCACTAAGCATTTTGGAGGAAATGGAAGAAAACCATGTAATGTATATCTCATGGCTTTGTTCATGAATGAAGAGGGAGAGATACAAATAAATTTTTTTAAAAAATTTGCCCAGCAAACAAAATACTTTGTACTGATATTGGATATTTGCTGATTCTTTTAAATTCAGCTAAGGAGTAATATAAACGAAAAATCTGTTAAAACAGGCACTTAAACATCAGAACAAAAGATTCAGATGCTTTTCAGATTATTGCTTTGCATAAACTATTTGGTGATGTCACAGTGATATTCAGGAGTACTTTTCTACCACTACAGTATTTTTCTGAAAAGGGTTTGGGGTGAACCTGTCCAGCTTTAAAGACAAATGCAGAGAAGTATTTTAGACAGTGGTCGTAGTTGGTTTGAAACCTATTTCTGTTTGCATGTGATGCTTGCAGGCTGAGTTCTCCTTGTTGAGACCAGTAATCATGCTATCTGCATCTTTCCTTAGCAAAACTTGTCTTCCTACTTACACTTGTTACATGTCACGGTCTAAAATTTAACCTCTGCTCAGGTGAACACTGAGGGATCCTCATGGCAGTGAGAGTCTGTTCACTCTCTCCTTCTTGCTCTGCTGTCTTGTGTCTTCCTGTAAAGAGAAAGTCCTGCTGGCACTGATTATCAGAAAAACTGTCCAATATCTCTAATATCTCCAGCCCTTGTATCTCAGAAAAAAAGCTCCAGTTTGCACTTCATGGGTCTGCATGGGGCAGTCTGTACTGGTGCATCCATGAGATGCACAGCAGCTGTCTCAGGTCTGAAGCTGCTGCTTTCACTTCCAACAGAGGTTCGCCATTGTCAGCCCTTGGGTCTGCACCTTTTGCTTGGCTGTGCTCTCTGATCTTTCAACATTGATTCACCCTGCATCCTGAGAGTCTGGTTGCCCAATGTTTTGGGGCAAAGTGCAGTACTCTGCTTGTTTTTACTGAAAACCTGTTTTTACTGAAAACAGAAACCTTTCTCTAGAAAATGCTGCTCTTCAAAGCTATACCAGAGAAGCGCTGCTGTGGCTATGTACTGTGCTTGCCATTCTGAAACATTGAATATCACTAGTGAAATAAGCCACTTTTTTATTATTTATTGAAGAATATGTTGGTATGTCACAGGTTAGTACTCTGGATGAGAATTCACCCTTCATTAAAATGGATTTATATGCCTATGCTCAGCAGATTAGTGTTTTACACAGGGGTTTATGTGTCATGCTTCATTGTTAATTGTGGGTTATTCTCATCACATTGAATTTTGTTAGGACTAAGCTGTACTTTAGCAATCATATTATTCAGCCTTATGTGTGGTATTCACACATCTATGATTTAACCCACATTCCTGATATTTGATAACATAAAAGAGACAATGGGCAGGATTCAGCTCTTAGATTAAGGTGGGTTTAACATTCAGTAGTGGCCACTGCAGTCAGTGGAGCCTAGAGAGTAAATCAGCACTCATAGAAAACTCCCCCTTAAGATGCTACTGGTACTGATGGTAGCAGGAGCTTGGACTCTGAGTGCACAGCCAGTGTACACAGACCTGCATGTGGCTGTTGTAATCTGCAAACTGGACCCTCCATTTCACTCTGCCAGAGCTTCTTCCCAAGGCTTTGCTTTTCCCCTGCCAGACTAACCCCCAGGTAGACTTGCTGAAGCTGCTGAGCTATTTCATCTGATGAAGACCTGCTCTATCACCTTTAACTGAGGAATGTGGGTGGACTCTGCTCCTATCAGATCACTGGGGAGAGAACCACCTTCAAAACCCAACTTACATCTTTGCTGGCTGAATCACCCCCTCTAGAGATGTCTCCTCTGCTGTCTGTGCAAGGAACATGGGGGCAGCTCTTGAACCTCCTCAGCACAGTGCTAACAGATAGAAAATTATTGTATGCTATAGATCTTTTTGGAATATGCCTGGCTGAGCAGCTCACTCCAAGAGAAATAAGAGCATGAAATAGGTTGGATTGAAAGGCTATCCAACCTATTTGACTTCATTCTGCTCTGAGCCACTCCTGGTGGTCATTTCCACAGCCTTTCCAAGTGTTTTTGCTTCTGAGGTGAGCACAGATTCATCCTTATCATTCATGGACCTCGACTAAATATCAGTTCAATGACATTACCTGGCTAAGAACAAAGACAATTCTGTGAATTAAAAGAACTGGGAAATCTCTGATGGAGGAAGTAAGTTCACTTTCTTTTCAGCTAGAATTCTAAGAATAAGCTTCCCTTCATCCAAAAAAAAGTTAGAAATGTTATTTGGGGTCAGATATGTTTAAAGTAATGCCAGTTTTGGAATCTCACCTTTCTGCAAAATAAAGAAGCCATTTTCCCCATCTGTCCCCAGTACAGAGAGACCTGTGAAAAGATTCTATTTCGACAATCTCATACAAAGCAGCAGTAATAGTTTTGTTGATGTGTGTTTATTTACTGGTTCTTTGAATGCTTTTTCGTGGCCCTGTTACGCATGAAGTACACAATGGCTGTACCTGCATACTGACTTGGAATCAGCTTACTTCTAAGGAGAGTTCTCTAACGTTAGTGTTATCACTGGAGTGCACATTTACCAAGACCTGATCCTGTGGGTTGGACAAAATTTTAAGAAAGGTAGGAAGCACTTTTAAAAGGAGAGGACTGTTCTGAAAACAGAATGTGCAGTGAGTGCTTGAAGCACAGAAAGCAGTAAATTTATTTCCCCGTATACTGTGTGCCTGAGGGCATTGGCAGTAATAAAAAGCACTAGATGGCTAGGATGCTCTCAGAGGCAGCATTGTTTTCATAGATTAGCAAAGTTCCTTCTTTGTTTCTGGAGAGCTTATCTACATCAACAGCTTTTCTTTCCCTTTCAGAGAATTTGGAAATTGTTTTTTTACATGATCGAAATACCCTAAGAGTTGCAGAGACAGTCAGGGTATGATAAGAAAACACACAAAAGAAAGATAGTCCTACTGAGAAAGGGGAGAGCTAATTTTAGGCAGCACAAAGAAAAGGTGAAAGTAAATAGAAAAAAGATTGGAAAGTCTTGGCAAAAAAAGGAGCTTCTGCACCAAGCAGGGAGATGTTGGACATAAACAGAAAATAAAGCTATAGTCACTTTTACATTATCCAGTTATGAGTAATGGCAATTGATATAATGCTTTACAGATACATTAATGAAATGTTTTTCTTTGAAAAAGTAGTAGAGACTGAAATATCAGATATTGCCAATAGAGAAATTGAAATGGTGCTATCCTTGGTTCTGCCTATATGTCTGCAGTGTAGTGAAATCCTAGCCCACAGAAAGAAGTGTAATCCTAGCCCAAAGAAAGAAGTGCCCACAAAATTCTTTCTTTCCTCCACACTTCTCCTCCAAGGCTTCACAGCTCTCTCTCCTTGAAAAAAGCCCACCAAAACAGTAGTTTTTCTGCATAAATACATTGTGCCTATGCCCTGGGGGTGGCATATCAGTGGTGGAAAGAAAGTTCAGATGTAGGCACACCAGTATGTGTGCAACAGTATTTGGTCCTGTTACTGGTACCTTTGCATTCAGGTAGGCTTTAGGTATAGGTGGGAGCTGTCTGTTTCTACATTTCAGTAGCTGAGGATCCTGGAAACTGATCTAACATCTCTTTGTCAGATGACTTCATGAAGCAGGGCCATGGCATGCTCCTGCTCTATACCCTGAAGAACCCCTCCTTCCCAGAGTACTCTTTCAGCAGTGAGAGTGGCGTCATGTGCCTGGACTTCCACAGTGACCACCCCAACCTCCTGGCAGTGGGCTTCTACGACGGCAACGTGGCCATCTACAACCTGAAGAAGCCAGCCTCCCAGCCCAGCTACAAGAGTAGTGCCAAGTCAGGGAAGCACACAGAGCCAGTGTGGCAGGTAAGGGTGCTGTTCCTTTCCTGTGACTGGGCTTTGAATTGGATGGAGTTTGGGCACAGCAGGAAAAGTCCTGTATGGGGAAAGGTGCTGTTTTAGTACATGTGATTGATTAAGTTGTATTTCAAGCTAATTTTGAAATATGCATAAAGGCAAAGCAACTGCATGAATCCTTGGTCCTCACCAGAAACGAAACATGTGAGCAAAAGTTTGCTATAAACAATTATTTCTCCTTGGTTTTCATTATTATGAAAACTTCTTTTTTGAGAAGGACTGGTATCCTCTGTATGTACCAGCAGGCAATGCTATTTGTGTTCCAAACAGAAAATCACAGGACAGCAAGTGATGAGCACCGCATAAAAACAAGTAAAACAAGTATATCGTCCTAAAAGAGAGCTCTGTTGGGCACAGTAAGTCCAGGGGCAGCTGCCTGTGGAACTGGCTGCCAGCAAGATTCAAGACACACTACCTTGTAGTTGACCTTTTGGTTGACCTTGAAGTACTCTAGTGAAATTCAGAGCTGTGATGTGCAGGTGATGTTCCTAAACTAATGCCACTCCGGCATCTGTCAGAAAGAGCCACCAGATGGGTGGTACTGTGAAGGGTCAGGGTGAATATGTTGCTACATTCAGCTAATTAGCTATGTCTGTGATGTAATCTGAGCTCAGATTGAAGCACTGGAAGGTATATGTGCTTTTGATCTTGTTTATAGCAGTAGAAGTGTGGCAGCACATATTTCAACATGGTCTGTATGAGCCTGTTGAGGTGCAGGAGTGTGTCTTTGGTTTAGCCTGGGCTAAAGGTGTTGCTGCGGTGACTATTGCTGTCACCTGACTTAGGCTGGCTGATACAGTCACACGTCAGTGTTCCTTGAACTTTGGCACGTGCCTTGCATGGATTGTCCCCCAGCTGTGGCTCCTGGTTATTGCATCTTCCAAAAAATCAAGGGAACCTGATGGGACTGCAGATGAATGTGGAATATGCCAAGAGCAAGACCTGTACTTGCTGTAAACAGAGAGTCTGTGCAAATGTAACATTTCAGAGAAGACATGAATTTTATATTTCCTGCCTGTCTGTCCAAAGCTTTTCCTCAGGCAGATATTTATAGCTCTTCTAACAGGTTAAGATAGTAGCCCGGACATGGGTTGTTACCATAATACAATCTGTCAGGTATGCACACACACACACACACACACACACACACACACGAATAAAACTTCTGAGCTTTTCCCACTGCCATTTAGGCTTCCAGTAAAAAAGCCTGGCCAAATAGTAAGTGCTACATGAAGTTTTTCATGGTCTTGCTGCAGCATGCTATGGGAGGGCCCAGCTGTTACTGCACATTAGAGACACAGAAATCCCAGATCATTTGTGCCCCAGATGATGTTGGAAAGGACAGTGTATGCTGAAGGGGTGTTATTAGCAGCCTCTTCCCTACACATGAGGAGCAGATACATTCAGCAGTGGAGGCAGTCTGTATGGGGTTTTTAGGGGTAGGTTTACGTGTACCACTTGGCAGCAGTGGGGTTCAGAAGTGAAAAAAACCATTAGGCACTCTAGGAAGATAGCTCTGAAAAGGAGAGAAACGACTCCATGGGTATGGATAGATGTGGCTATGAGTAGACTGTAGTTCCTGCTTCTTTATTTCCACAGTGCTTGAGCGCTGAGAATCATTGCTGTTAGTTTTCTTCGGCAGTAAGAAAATTTCTCTGAGCAACCTGGTCTAGTGGAAGGTGTCCCTGTCTATGGCAAGGGGGTTAGAACAAGATGGCCTTTAAGGTCCCTTCCAACCCAAACCATTCTGTGATTCTATGATTAAAATGCCAATATTTTTACTAAACTTTACAATTTTTAACTTGGTACAAAACTAGCAAGCAAAGTTAGTAGTTAGGTGATTGTTAGGTGACAGCAATCTGAAGAACTTGTACCTCTGTTGGAAAGATCTGAAGTGTAAGCATTAGTCAGTATCAGCCAAAAGGTTTAGAAAAGGTTTTTGCTCCATTCGGTGTGATGAAAAGCAGCATGGACTATCTGTTAGGCTGAGCCATTTGATTGTTATTCCTCATTCAGCATTAGATGATTCTAGAAAGTGATGCCTTTTTTCTCATATTTAGCTCAGAGATCTCATATTCTCGCCCACCAACACTGCACTAGTCTGAGGCCCAGTCTTTGTCTAGATACTAGACCTCAAAAAAACCCCCCTTTTTTGTAAAAAAAGTGAACAAAGTAACAATGTTATCCTGAGCAATTAGGAGCTTTTGTTCTCTGGACTGCCTGGCTTTTTTCTTTTGAAACAATGCAGCCGTTTCACAATGGAAACAAAATGGGAAGTGGGTAAAGCAGACTGACAGCTCTTTTCTTGTGCTGTTTCATCTTCAGTGACTTAGTAATATCTCAGTTCGTTTGCACAAAACAAAGCTGATGTAATGCTCCCATTGTTAAGAGCAAAATAAAATAAAACAAATTTTCTAATTCTGTTACCTAAGAAAGGGTTTGTCTGCCTGATACCACTCCCTATTTTTTTAAAGAGCACAGCAATGGTTTCTTATAGATTTGGCAATTGTCTCCCATGTATTAAGTGCTATTGCATTTTAAATAATGGAAAATTCTAGCCTGTTTTAAATTACACATTTCTAATTGCTTATTACTAATTGGTGAGGACCCAAATCCTCAGAGAGGAATCAACAGAGAGGAATAAACACGTACATAGGCATGTGAATGTGTATGCATGCAGTGCAATGTGGATAATACCACCAAAACTCAGGTGTCACAGGAGCACAGAACTAGAAATGGTCTCCCAGGTCAGAGAATTCAGGCCTCTACCTCTGAATGTAAAAACCAGCTTAAAAGGAGTCACTTCCTATAAAGCTGTGTCAAACCTGTCATGTTCTGCTGGGAAAAAGCCTATGTGGCATTAACCTAAACCCCATTTTAATCAAAATAATGCTCGAGTAGTCAGAAAAATCCTCACACTCCCATCATCTCTGAGTAGGCCTACAAAGCAAGTCCCTGAACAGTGTATTTTTTTGAGCCAGTGGCTCGATCCCAGAGCTTGGCTCCAGAGGTTAATGAGGTTGGCCAATGTGGAACTGCTGGACTAGACTTTGGCAGCCAGAGGCCACAGGAGAGATGTTCTCTGGAAAGAAGTGACATCTTGCTGGGAAGGGGCTCTCAGCATAGAGCATCTCCTTTTTCTAGCTTTAAAATTTTTTCTTTCTCCTTTCTTTTTAAAAAAATAATGATTAGGGTTTATTTACAGCTGAGAAGAGTGCTTTTTCTCTTACCTTTCTACACTGGAATATACTAAATATTTTAGGATTGAAGTATTTGGAAGCTGGAGCAGTTCAGAATCAGGAATTCATAACTGAAACTATGTGTCAGGGTTTGTTTCTGTTATTCAATCTCCTTCCTAAAACACTTCTTATTTGACAGATTTGTTTTCACTGTGTGCTTCTATTTTACTTTCACATCAAGCCAAAAGGACACTGTTGCTGCTGAGACTAGTAAAGAGCCAATACTGCTGCAGAAGGTAGGAAATAATTTTTTATTTTACTTGCTCACCATCAGAGTTGCTGACGAAATTCCCACTGCAGAGTGTTGACCCTAGGATCTGCAAATGGAACATTTCTTTTGGTTGTGCTTCAAGCAAATCTCAGCTCCCATAGGCATGCCCGTGTGGACACCATGGTTTGGAATTGCTATGGAGACATCACTGGTTAGAAACATAACTTTGTTCATTGTTGATTTACTGAAGCTGATCTGGCCTCCCTGAGGAGCTGATACCATGGAGCTTCAGATGGCATCCTGAGAGAATTATTTTCTGCCCTATATTCATGCGTGGGAAGAGAAAAGGCTGGCCGCTGCAGGCTAATTCTTCCCAAATGCCAGTCAGGTTAGATGTGAGGCTCATGGTTTGGATGAAGAAGTCAAAGCAAGACAGTAATAGCCTACAAACTGCCAAAGGAAACTGAAAAGAGTGTCAGCTTGCAGAATAGTTTTCCAGCAGAACTTGTGGAAGTCCCATCTCAAGCGTCAACCTGACAAAACACACCTGAAATTGCTCGCTGGAGTTTGTCTCATAATTGTGTGATCCCTTCTACTTTTCTATTTCCTGTATTCCAATCTAAGTTCTTGAATAAATCTACACTGAATTTTGCAGTTTGTGAAGCCATCCCAGACTCATTAAAGCCTTATTTTGCTGATAGAAGGAAATGAAAATCCCTTTAAAGTTAGCACAGCCTGCTGTTCTTTTACCCCATTCTGTGTTTCTGCACACAGCTCCCACAAAAAAGGTCTTTATGGGAAGCTGACCATATTTGCTGCACTTAGGAGAAAAAAAAAGCATTTTTTTCATAATCCACTGTCATACCAGCACATTGTTTCATTTCCGATGACGGGCATTCTCCTAAATCTGTCATCTGCAGTCAGACAAACAGATTTTGCAGCTTGCATTGCCTCTGAGATGTTACTGCTTCACATAATATTTTGTTCCTTTGGCTTCAGGCAAACAAATTGTTTGATGCAAAGGAAATAAAAGAAAAATATAAAACAGAAGGTTGCTATCAAGGTCAGAATAAAGATCAGCTGTGTCAGAACAGCCTCAATGCCCCTTCTGTTGCCTTCACTTAGAAGCACAAAATAGGTGTTTGCTGAGGGTAGTTTGGTGAAAAAAATCTCATTCAACTCTGTGATGATACTGCTAGCTGATAACTCTAGAGGAGAAACAGAAATCTGGAGAAGAAAGGAAAGCAACAAAGACCTGAAGCAAAGGAATCTAAAGCCAAGATAGGGGGGGAGAATGTAGCCTGAAGGCAAAATAGAGCAGAAACCTGATTGTGAGGATCATTTAGCACCCAACCTCTACAGTAATGCAAAGCAACTATGTTTCTTATGTTGGGTCAGTTCAGTGTTTGCACAGAGGACCTTTCTCTTCATCTCTAGCTTTCTACTACATTTTTCGTGCCACCAGCCCTGCCTTGCATACCTGGCCCAGTGCAAATAGAGCAAAAAGTCCAATTAACTTCTGATGTCCAAGGCATAAAAAGACCACTCTATCTTCACCAGAGAGGTCACTTCACTCATTCTGCACTTGCATAGAAGTAGTGAAATAAATAGCATAGGCAAATTTGGTAATATAAAATAACATAAATTTATTGAATGGCCGAAATATCGGAAACGCGATGCCACGATCGAAAAGTCACAGTTCCAAGCCCGGGGTTGGAACTGGGTGAACGCAGGTTTTGACCTCTATCGCGCCAAAACCTCCCTTGTTCACAACTGCTGCTTTTTGCAGTGGGCTTATAGACTATGTTTCGCGCAGAGTTCGGAGTTTTGGAGATTAAGTTTTATTCAACATATTCAAAGAAGGAGTTCTATTCAAAGAACTAAGGTGGACAAAAGCTCATCCTGTCCTTGATTATTTTGTATATCACCGGGGAGTGTTATCAGATGTCTCTCGATGTTCCATATCTCGGTTCCGATCTGCTCGTTATCACCCGGCCGGGGAGGAGTTCTCACACATCTGAGTTCTGATTGCCCGTTAGCACTTGGCCTGGGAGGAGTTCTCGCCGATATGGATGCTGAGAACTCTTCTTTAGAGATGTATATGTTCAGGTGGTGCTGTATGATATTTCAGCGTAATTCAGATCCTTTCCTGGTAGAAGTGAATTTCTTACTTTTGGANGCATTCGGCTGAGCCCAAGAACACCCCCCCCACCAGGATTCAAGACACAATTTAACAGTATGATATTTCATATCTGAGCATGAATTAACCGATTCATTTATAACAGTAGGAAGCAGTGGGAAGAACATCCATGGACCAGTCAGCATGCATTTGGAGTCCAGAGATCTCAATCTGTCAGAGGCTTCCTTGTTGGAGCAGTCCTTAGCTGCAGTCCCGATCCCTACACTGAATTCTGTGTCCAGCTGTTGCAGCAGCAGTTGTCCTGTCTGCTGAGTACCTAACACTGAGTTCCTCACTGCAGCACCATAAGGCATTTAGTGACTGAGAAGCATCAGTTGTGTTCCTGCCCTCTCCTGGAGGGAGCTGGGGTGGAAAGACTGTGCTTGGGAAGAGTTGCCATGTGCTTGCTGTAGGGTCAAGATCAGCAGCTTTCTGGTTGTTCTCAGTCACTGTGAGAGCTCACTACAGGCTGGTACTGTACTACAGGCTCACTACTGGAGGAAATCCTGTCTCCCACAGAGTTAACGTCCACCATTTTTTGGAAAGGCTCTTCTGAGCCACAAAAATTCATTTGGAAGCTTTGGGCTCATTTATGCATAGTAGAGATGGTGGAAATTTCAAGACACTCCTGTGGCAGAAATGCTGGGTAAAATCTTTTGCAGCATGCTTGTACCTTGTCCAAGACAGGTGGACACTTTTTAAGCCACTGTAGGTTAGGAAATGTAAACATCCAAATGCTTATTCCTAAATGTCTTTGACAATAATGAATAAAATCCCTGATAGTTTAACTTTGACATTGTACTTTTTGAGATGGTATCTAACTGTGTTTTCTGGAGATTCAGAAATTATTCATGGTTATTTTTAAATTGTGCCTTGGGTATGGATTCTTTTGGGTTAGAAATTGTCTAGCAAAGTGTCCATTGCAGATCATGTAATGTTTATCTAAAAAATGAGCTCTTTTTGCTTTGATGCTGTATTTCCCTCTATACTTCATTCAGATGCTGAACTTCTTTTCTCATGCTTCCTTGCTAAATAGATTCTTCTCTCATGGTACTCTTACCCCTCTTCCTTTTACTTAAGATCCGAACCATCTTACTGTGGGTTTTCAGGTTGATTATTTCTTTTCTGGTGTCTCTAAGCAAAATACAAGAAACTTTCTTTGCCTGTTAGTTGCACTGGGGCAAATTTGTGGAGAAAATTTCACTTATAAAATTTAAAAGTCCCTTCAAGCCCTGGGATGTTGGAAGATGCTAGCCTGAGGTTTAAAATATCAGAGAAGTTGTAATGCATTTGTTTGGTTGCCTGGATCTTTGAATTCCGTTCTGCTGCTTTATAGGGTATGTATAAATACACTGATGTGTCTTAATGGCTCTTACACAGCCTGTGGAACAACAGAATGCTGCTTTGAAGAGGATGAAGTAGAAGTAAGAGAATGATAGTGGCAGAGCTAGAGGCAAATTGGGCAGGGATGGTGCAGGCAGGGTCACATTGATAAATAGCAAGGTGTAGGGAGCTGGGGCTGGCCATGACTCCCGCCCTTCTCCCACCCCTGGAGCCATAGTGAGCTGCCACAGATTGATGTGGCTTGTGGATTGTCCGGGGCTCTCAGCATCCAACAGGCCCCAGGAGAGTCTCTCCCCATCCCTACTGCAAGTCCACTTGATCCTGTGGTGATGGGAACCTCCTCAGGCATATTGCAGACACTTTCTGATCAGGCAGCTTGGGGGTTTGGATGTGAGCCTGCCTGCCCTGTGTGTCTGCTTTTCCTGCACACAGAGTGGGAAACATCATATTCTGTCTATTGTAAATTGGGAATATTGCGCCATGAGCACAGTCAGAATTGAAACCAAGAGCTGTGGATTGCAACTGGTTAAATACCCCTGAGCTTTGTTGGTTGCTGGCACACATTGCTCAGCTGCATGCTGTGTCTGTCATGGGAACACAGCCACTGATGGGACAAACAGGTGACAGTCTAATGTCTGGTTCCTCCCTCCTTATCTGTTAACATGCCAGCCTAATAAATTCACTGGGCAGTGCAGTGAAGAGAACAAGCACGCGGATTCCTAGTGAAACACGGTACAAAGCAGAGCATTCAAATCCCAGGAAGAAAACAAACTGAAAGTAGGACCAGCCTTATCCAGTGCTATTTATAACAGAGCTCTGCTTCCTTCAGATAAATCTAAGTCTCTGAAGCATGAGCAATGCACAAGCCTCAGGCTGGGCCTTTGCCTTGCTTCGGTGGCACTCCTATGTCCATTCTCTCTGCTTACTGCTGAATCCCTCCCACTATCACCAAATGTGCTCTTTAGTAGGAAAGTTTTGCTACCCTTTTTCTGTACCCAAAATTTGTGATGGTCTGATGCAGTGGGTCTAACTCCTTGCTCCTCTCAGCTGACATTGCACTCCTGAGTTCACCGGGGCTCAGGAGATGGAGCCTGGTCCTCTGAGTCCCAGGAAGATCTTATCAAGGTGGAGGGCACTTGGTCTGGATGTAGGAGAGCAGTGTTTTTCTGAAGATGAGTGTTCATGGGACTAAATATGATATGGGAGTTTATCTTAGAGTGTTTCCTCTTTGCTGTTGAGCTCATCTAGTTGCTTTTCCTCAGCCATCAGGAAGTTTTCAAGGACTTTGGAGGAGAAAACCATGAGAATGCTTGTAGTAAAACTTGTAAGTAGCCATATGCTGCTAGAAGGAGAGAAATAATTTGCAAAATTATTAGATGGGAAGTTCCTGCTATTTCCTGTAGCCAGAACAACCATATTCCACCAGATAGGCCCAGTATTTGGCAGTACCCATAAATAAAGTCATCATCTAGTCTCATGTCCATGATGCAGGTGCCTGACAGCCTGGAGCTGGGGGCTGCTCCTGGAGCATCCAGGCAGTGCTGGGCCGTGTCTTCTATTCCAGGGGGTTTTGAGATGCTTTTCATTATCATAGGTATTCTGAAAGAATTCTTCCTCCTGCATCTTTGCTTGGTGAGATATGATCCTGCCAAGCTGGCTGCCTTGGTTGCTGCCTGATTTCTTCGTAGATGCAGTACCTGCCTTTGTTTCAGTACCTATTTACTGTTACCAAGCCTATCAGCCACGCTGACTCTCCTAACTGCCATGCTCATTATCACAAACAGACAGTGGATAAAGTAAGGAGTCATCTGAGTAAATCATTGCCTCTGCTGCAGATAGGATGGCAGAAGGTCCTTTAGGTCAGAGTTGCTCATTAAAGATGTAAGAGAAATGCAGGAAGCCTGAACTGAATGAGAGACATTGGAATCGTCGAGCACTTTGATATTCATCAGATGTCTAAATCATTTCCTCTCTAAGGCAAACACTACAGCCAAATATTTAAATATTACTGAGTCACCTTAGAAGGAGTTACTCCTTGTAGACCTTACCTCTTTAATGACTTCTGTCATGGAAGCAAGTTTACTTCCTAAGCAAATTGAACTGATCCGTTCTGTCTTGTTGCATGATTTAATGGTAAAATGTCAACAAATTTTTCTACAATAGACTGAACAGCACTGAGAACCCTCCTTTGCTTAGCAGCTCCCTTATCTGCAGATTCCTGTCATAGCTGAAACATTTGCATTTAAAAGAAAACCCAGATTTTAAGATAGGAACACTTTTCAATGAATTTATTTTTAAGTAACAAGTAATTTTCCTTTATGTCTCCCCATCAGCTTTTACTCCCACTCAAAAGACTTGTTTGTTATACAAAGCAATCTCATCTATTGCAGTGAACAAAGCAGTAACGGTGTGATTGAACATGACACACAGTAAACATGTGAGAGGTGAGACTGAATTTAAAATAAAACTGAACCTTCCTTTCTGGAACTGGGGAACTGTTTGTGAACCAGAGATATGAGAAGCGGCAGAGGCCTTTACAGTGTCCTCTTCTTCCCATTGAAATAAATAGGATAGCCAAATTCGATAATATAAAATAACATAAATTTATTGAATGGCCGAAATATCGGAAACGCGATGCCACGATCGAAAAGTCACAGTACCAAGCCCGGGGCTGGAACTGGGTGAACGCAGGTTTTGACCTCTATCGCGCCAAAACCTCCCTTGTTCACAACTGCTGCTTTTTGCAGTGGGCTTATAGACTATGTTTCGCGCAGAGTTCGGAGTTTTGGAGATTAAGTTTTATTCAACATATTCAAAGAAGGAGTTCTATTCAAAGAACTAAGGTGGACAAAAGCTCATCCTGTCCTTGATTATTTTGTATATCACCGGGGAGTGTTATCAGATGTTTCTCGATGTTCCATATCTCGGTTCCGATC
>VXAZ01001738.1:0-32476 GCA_013399875.1 Gymnorhina tibicen | reverse complement strand
CCCCCCCCACCAGGATCCAAGACACAATTTAACAGTATGATATTTCATATCTGAGCATGAATTAATCGATTCATTTATAACACCATCATGCTATCACAGATGTTTTGTTATCATCCCTGACGTGTTTTCTTCAAACTGAGACTGGGCAGTCTAGCTGTCTTCACCAGTACTAACAGACTGGAGCCAGTGCCTTCTGTGTCTAACATGGTACATACTTCCTAATACATGTGAAAATATTTCTGTGCCACTGTAGTATCGCTTTGCTAATTCCTTTGCCAGCTGCTGATCCTTTTCTGCACTACTATTGCTTAGCCAGAAATTCCCTAATTTCTACATGTTTAATGCTTTCTTCTTCCTGTGTCCCTCTGCCCTTGTCTTTATCACATTTCACTTTATTATTTTCAGATTATGTCTCCAGTTTTTCAAGATAACTTTGAGTCCTTATCCTAACGGAATTCAGTGTCTTTCAACTGCATCATCTGCAAACGTTCTGTGTATTTTGCAATTCAGTATGCAACTTACTAATGAAAATATTGTATAGAACTGAACCCAGGATAGTCCCTTGTGGGAACCAGCTAGAGATGTTCTCCCAGATGGTCAAGAAATCACTGACTAAACTCTGGGAAATTTATTTTCAAGCACTCATCCTCTTCATAGTAATTCCTTATCTTTCTTCTGAAGACATCACAGGGAGTATACCAAAAGCCTTAAAAAATTAAGGATAACAAATCTACTCTTTCTTTTAGACCTGTTACCCTGAAAAGGAAGGAAATGAATTCTTTTGACAAGGTCTTTTCTTGAGGAGACCATATTCACTGATTCTCATTTTCTTATCCTGTATGTATGGATGGATGACTTAATACTTTGTTCCAGTTCTCAAAGTTCAGCATTAGGCTGACTCATCCACTGTCCTTTAACCTGTCCTTCAAGACAGGTTTGTTTTGTGTTTCCTGTGGGTATTTTTGCCCTGTTCCTGTCCTGCAGGACTTCTCCTCTCTTCTAGTTTGCATAGCTAATTGCTATGAAATTCAGAGATTGCTTCAGCTGCTCCCTTAAGCACCCTAGGCTGAATTTCATCAGGTCTTACAGAATCAGATATATCTGCTTGTGCTCCTTAAAATTGATTTTGTTAAATGTCTGGTTACAGTTTATCTTTTTATATGGCACTGAAAGAAGGACAGCCTTAATACTTCTGTTTTACTTGTAGCTCGGTGTGGGACTTGCCTTCCTTTAAACAATAAATGGTGTCCAGGAGGAAGAGGCTTAGATGAGCCTTTCTGGGATATCTGATTTTGCCTCCATGCAGGCATCAGCCTCCTGGCCTGAAAAGTCACTTTCCCCTCAAAAGAGTCTCCAACATCCTCCCTATGGAGGTATCTCAGGCAAGCAGCAGAAAAGTGTCCCCCAACTCATGAGGGGGGACACTCTTCACCGTGAAGTTCCTGAATGTGCAAAGACTCTCAAGTGTGACAGTGGCAGCCCAGCTCTCACCATATGGCAGGCCTCATTCTTCATCTCTGGGGTGGCTTCTCCTCTTTAATTGTGGTTTGGTTCACTGTGCTTATACCAGCACTTTGCTAGAGCCCAGGGGTGTAGATGTGGACAGGAACTATGCTTTCACAGCAGGGTTTCTGAGAAAAAAAAAAATCAGGACTAACATCTTCTATGACAATATTGACCACAACACGCTTTTTAAAAAAGTTTTGAGATCTTTCATTCTTACTAGACATTCCACAGCAGAAATGCTGTCTTGTTTCCCAGGTAATAGACAAGAATGGCAAAAAGTGCAGATACAAACCAGCAATCTCTTTTGCTCAGTGTGCGTCAGAGGGCAGGAGCCCTTTATGCTGTACCCTGCCATGCTGGCTCCCGCTGGTGACTCCGTGGTTCTGGTTCCCCTCACTGAGGGACCAGCTGGGCATACAAAGGTTCCTCCCTGCCTGCCTGCCTGCCCACCCATGTTTACCTTTGGCAGGAAGTCCATACTTACAGATAACCAGAGCACAGCTAAATCTTCTCCACAGTGGTATCATATGCTCCCAGTGCAAGCAGAACCCAGGAGCTCTTTCTTCACCAAGTATGGACTTAGCCGAAGAGTCTGACTGTGTTTCTTTGACCTTTGACCAGGCTGCACTCAGTTATCACAGCCCTTTAAAATCTTCATTATTGCCTTGAGTCAAAATGAGTCATCTGGACAAAGCTCAGTTTTTGCTTTTATCCCAAATAACCATGGTGAGGAATGAAGCTTTCTGTCTTCCTTCCTCCCACCTCTAAATAGGATATCTTGTACTGCTGTCCAAGTTGGCACTAGGGAGGGGCTCCAGACACTGCCCTGTTCCTCACTTCTAAATCTTGCTCTTCCTGTCTCTTGAGGTATAAAAAGCGATGCTGGAGTTACTTTGCTTGTGAGTGAAGTACTCTGTACTTTCTAGATGGCCGAGTGAATAATTTTGGGGTGTCTCTTGTGACTGATTGCAGGAGAGCAGCCTTGCATTTCGCTTATACTCCTCAGGGTGCCTGGCCTTGGCTTCTCTTATGGTAGCTGGCAGAGGATCTTCTGTGAGGTGTCAAGGTCCACTTACTGTGTCAGGCATGATAAGCAACAAATGCAGAATAGCTGGCAATGTCCTTGATGGAGGACATTTGGGAACTTTGTTGTAGATGCACTGCTTTGTCTCAGCAGCAAGGAGGGACAAACTGTTTGCTCCAGCGAAACAGAAAGTCAGTGGACTCTGGATAAGCTGAGTGTTGATGCAGACTTTCACAGCAGCAGATCCCTTGGCAAACAGCATAGATAAGTGACCCAGGGAGGAGAATAAACAAAAAAATGGCGATTTGTCATCGATGGGAAAAGAATGTGAAAGATTTCTTCTCTGCTGGTAATGACTTGATTTTTCTGGATGCTGTTTTGCTGAAAGTTCTGTCAGGAACCAACAAGAAACACATTTGAGGGTGACAGAGTGAAGAAATAGAACTGCTTCTTAGTTCAAATCAGAGACTGCTGTAAGGGAGTCCAGGAGAATATTTGCACCAGAGCACAGGGGAAATCAGACTGGCTTCAGAAGATGTGACCTGTGGAGCAATTTATTGTAGATCAGCACTTCGGCATGAGCCCTCAGCATGATGCTGAGGCAGACTAAAAGGCAGGCTAGCTGCGAAATGCAGAAAGTGTCCACTACACATCAAAGGCGCCCACAGCTGGACTAACGTGTCCAGGTTTAGATGGGTATTCCTGGTTGGAGTTTGGTCTTAGTCTATCTCTGCACAAATCCATACGCTGTTCATCTGCCAGCTGGTGACCTGGGCCATTGTGTGATGGATGCAGCCAAACTGCATCCGTGAGGGTTTGTGCTCTTGCTAAATCACAGCACATTTTCAGCTCATCTACCTCGAGAGAGCCCCAGAGCTCTTCTGGCACTTTGCTTTGGCCCAGGCTTGTGCATACTGAGACAGGAAATGTGGTTTGGACAGCGGGTTTGTGTCTGTGCTTGGCTGCCAGGTCAGGCACAGCACGAGAGAACTGAGGGCTGATTCCCTTGCTCAAGGAGCAGATGTTTGCCAGTGGGAAGCCTTGATTAAAAGTCTTTAGCCAGTGTGAATGTAAGGAGAAGTGTCTGAATCCCACTGTGTACCTTGTGTGACCAAGGTATGGGCAAAAGAGGGTGGCTGGGAGAGCACAGTGGGGCTGGGGAAGCACTTGTGCTCCTGTGGTACACACCTGGACTTCTACAAGAGTCTGTGGCTCTGTTCAGCTAAGGAGGCAGAAGAGTGAAATCCCTGAGCTGCTGGGCTGGGCAGAATGGCAGAGTCTCTGAGAGGGGCCTGTACAGTTGCATCTACAGCTCAACAGTGGCTTACAAAGAAACGCTTGAGGCGCAGAAACAAAGACGTGTCTAAAGCTGAGTATTAGGGAAAAGAACAAACATGAATTAATAAAAAGAAGTGAATGTGCAAAGTGAGCTGTGGTTATCCTGCATCATAAAAGGGAAAAGGAAAATATTTGGGAACCATATAAGTAGTTAAAGGAATGAAGAGTATAGACGTATTAGCAAAGCAAGCTTTCAGCTACTACTGAGTGGTATGAATAAGGATGAAATATTTGATGCCGTATTGTTTAATCTTACGGTGAGTGTCTGAGACTGTCTGCTTAGTGTGCTTAATGTAACGAGAGGATAAAAGCACAGGTCAGAATAAGGAAAAAGCATATTAAAGAATATTTAGGTAAGCTCTTGCTCATCAGCAAGTTCAGATTAAACATACCCTGGAGTACTTAAAAGAAATAGCCAGACCAATTTCAGACCATTACATGCATTTCAGAGAGTCTTTGGGCTGCATCTGTCCTGCGGTTTAGGCAGCGGCTGGGGTTTATGTGCAAGCCCATTTACAGCTGAGTGAGTACCTTGACTCAGAGGCAGGGATGTGCTCTGGGGCATGGATGAGGGGAAGCACCACTCTGCTGTCACCTATGGACTCACACCCATCATGTACCTGTGACACTGGCAGACTGAAATATGATAGTCTACTCTCATCGATCCCCAAACACTTTTCAGGGAGGCTGTAGAGCCAATGTCTGGCAAAAAGATATCTGCAGGTGCTTTCTTCAAAGGGCCTGTCCTTAAATGCAGGAGGAACAGTGACACAGACAGACTACCAGAGCCCAGAAAACAGTGTCTGGACAATTCACCCAACTGGAGGCATCCAAAGCCAGCCATAGGGGGTCAAAAAGTGTGGGTAACAGCACAGCAATGCATCAGGCTGAATGCTGGCCTATAGGACAAGCACAGCCAGGGAAAGGAGGTAAGATCTCAAAGGGCCAGAAGGAGTGGAAAAATGTCTGGAGGAAAATGATAGGATTGGACCCAGGGAATTACTGACCAGTCAGACCAATTTCAAAGACTGGAAAAGCACTTCAATAAATGGCAAAACTGTTGGTAAATGTCTAGATAATACAGTGATTCAGAGAAGCTGACATGGATTTGTCCAGAATAGATTATCAAGCCAGTATAATTTTTTTTCCTTTTTTTCCAGAGAAATGGGCCTCATGAATAAGGGAGAGGCAGTCAAGGTTATCATCTCTATCCGTCTTGACTTGACTAAAGCTTTTGATCCAGGCTCACACAGTGACATACTTATAACCAAAGCAGAGAAATATGAATTAGGTAAAATCGCCATAAAGAGGCTGCTCAGGTGGCTCAGGCAGTGTGCTCAAAGAGTAGTTATACAGAGCTCGCTGTCAGACTCTGAAGGTGCTTCAAGTGAGACTCTCCAGCTGTCACTTCTGGTCTTTTTTTGATCAATACTTTCATTAACAACTCAAATTACAGAATAGGGAAGCCCCCCTGGGAGGACAAGGCACTTTGCAGCACATGATTATGTTCAAAATTATCTTGATAAATTGGAAGAAAGGCCCAAAATCAATGTGATGAAATTCAATAAAGACAAGAGCAAATACTGCATTTAGAGAGGGGAAATTAAATGCACAGATACAAAATAAGAGATGGCTGGTTAGGCAGCAGGGCGCCCAAGGCGAAGCATAGCAGATCACCACCAGTGATCAGCAATGCAATACTGTTACACAAAGATATGTGTCATTTTAATTAATTAGCAAGAATATAAGAGAGAGGAGGTTGTAACTCCTGCCTCAGGTTAGTCCTGTACCATGTGTTTGCAGCTGCAGAGCCAGGCTGAAGGGGAAGTACAGGAATGGTGAAGGCTTGGGTCCTGAAGGCAGACCTGGAAGCAACAGTTGAGGCAACTGATTTGAGCTGGAGAGGAGGAAAAAGAGAAAGTAACAGTGGCACAACCTTTTCTTGCCCTTTTGAAGACTGTTATAAAAAGGGGAATAAACTGTTGTTCTTTGCATCCACTGGGGAGATGGTAAGGAGTAATTGGCTTGACTCTTGGTAAAGGAAATCTTCTGTATAAGGGTAATTAAGCACAGATGTATCTACAGGGAGGTTGTTGAGTACCTGTTGTTGTAGACTTGTGAGAGCAATCTATGTGAATTGTCACCAGTGGCAGGGGAGTGTTTGATTTTGCCTAAGAGAATAGATATGCTTTTTGGGTCCTTCCAAACCCTGCATTGCCATGATGGCTTTGCCTAGGAGTGTACTGATAGCCAGGCTGGCACTGGAAGGAATTTGTCCCCGGGTCATATCGGCATGGACTTTCCTCAGCAGCCCAAGGAGATGTTTGCATGCCAAAGTCATCTGAGTGTCTTACTTGGCCAGTTCATGTAAGGGTGATCTGGGGAGAATTTGATAATGCCCTTGTCTTTCCTCATCTCTACCTGGGGCAGACTTTATTAGTTCTTTTCAGGCACTGAATGACAAAAATTCTGCCTTATTTCACTAAGGGCAGGTGTCAGCAGGGCTGTGCTACTGCAATGCTGACAAAGGACTCCTTGAAGGATAATTAATAGAAAGGGAAGGAACTGCTCATCAGTCAGTGTGCGTGTATTGCATGTGGCACCCCGCACCTGAGTTTTGGCAAGCCAAGGGCAAGCCAGATCTGTGTTTGCAGTAGCTGGTGCCTGTACCACACTCCAGTCAGCCTCCTGGTCGGGGTGATTTTGACCAATGTATTGTGTCAGTGCTAGTGACTAACAGCCTGTGTCCTGGGAAAATGGATCAAGCATTATTTCTTTCATAGGAATGACATCAGAAACATGGGCATTTTCAAACCAGATTGGATAAATGGTCTAATCTCCTTCTGGACAGGAGCCATTATCAGCTGCCACAGATAAAAATGATAGTATTCTCTTGCTAGAAATGAATGGATTATCACTCTGCTAGCCTGCTGTACATAGTAATGAACATGAGGTCTTAATATTTATTTTTCTGTATAAAAATAAGGTTTTGAATAATCTCAACTTCTTTATAAATAAATGAGCTTTAAGAACTCAAAAGAAAAAGTGATAGGCTGTTCTTACAACAATGAGTTTCACACACTAATTTTGCACTACAAAACATAGGTTAAAGATCACTGAAGAAATGGCTCGCTTTTGTTACAGTTCTCATCATGATCAGGGAGAGAAAATGCTTGCTGCTTTGTATTTGCTTGTCTCTGCTGTTTACACACACTTTCCTTTTTCATGTGCTTCTTTACTCTTACTGTATCATAATTGAACTTTTGCTCTAAATTGTTTCACACAGCCAAAATCCTTGGCTGATTATCACATGCTTCAGGGGAAAAATTAACTTCTTGCCACTGTGCAGACAGTTGCCTGGCTCTCTCCTCAAATGCTCCACCCCTCACAGCATGGATACCGCTAATGACAGGAGGTTGTGCCATGTTGACAAGCCTCTGGGAGCAGAGAAAAGGCCAGTTCTGAGCAGATGCCCGATTTGATTGCAGTATCATGAGGACTAATTACTCTAATAAGCATTTATGGGATTCAGAGATCAGGAAGAAAAAGATCACAAACACAATTAAGGTGTCAGAGGTGTTGAAGGAAAATTGAAAGTATTAAGTGCCAATTTCTGTTTTCTGAAATTCAAGCTAACATAACTGAGAGCTGCTAATAGTCATCTGAGGGCAAAGCCTGATGTCCCTGAAAGGCTGTTTTTCAAGATGTCTACAAAAAGTACCTAACTTAAGTACTGTTCACTGCTTTGAATAGAGGAGCAAGAGTACCCCAAGTAAATCAGCCTACTTGCTTTTTGGGGCTGCTGACTCCACCCATCCATGTAATGGATGAAAAGCTGTGACACCTAACTAACAGTAGAAAACTTGAATAGATCCCCATCAGAGAGAGGGTATTTGGAGTGGGCAAACCCTGGGGTAAAGCCCTTTACTTTGGGAATGTTGAAAGGAATTGACTTGGGAAAATCCCCTGTGAGCTCATGATAGCTCTTACGCTGTTTGGTCACCTCCAGATGAGGTTTCTGCAACACTCTGTGTTAGTGTAGACATCAGGACTCAAAAGTGTCTGCACAGGATAGTGGACTGGGATAGGGATGGACTACAGCTGCTGAACCTTCATCCATATATTTCCCAGTGGTGTGATGGGCTGGGAAGTTTTTCTCAAATATTTGGGAATGCAAACTGAAAAGAAAGAACATGAGTTAGAGGAGAACTGTGTAGGACATGCACATAAAAACATCTTACTGTCAGACAACTTTGGAGTGACATTTAAAAAATCTTTTGATTCAAAATATGACCCTTTTTCTGTGCTCAGCATGAGGCATATTGGACATGTTTTTGTAACCAGTTCCCCTGAGCTCTGCATTTCTCACCTTGAAGTAAAACTCCTCACTACACCAACTCCTTCATCTGAAGCAGCTGCTGGTGACTGTCACTGTCAGCAGTTGCTCATGATCCCAGGGAGATGTTCCTGGAATAGATATACCCAGCACATTTTGTGCACAATGGGTCAGCCTTGGCAATCACTGTCCTGTTGAACCTGCCCTCTAATCATTAACCTTTTTATTCTGGGTTACATTGAATTATGCCATTCCTTTAATGCCAGATAGCAGAAGTAGTTTCACATGGAGACTTACAATTTCACCTGTGCAAGGATGTTCAAAGGTATATGCCACTCAAGGCTCTTCAGTTGTGTCTTACAGGCATGAAACTGGCATTCTGAGGTATTCTCAGATGGATTCCTTTTACATTCTGTTTTTCTTTCCTCAGAACAGGAAGGAAGCATGTTCGGTAGAGGGTTAACTACTCTTTGCCGAGTCTCTTGCTTAATTTTCATGCTTCACAGAACTTCACAGTATAAACAATTTTATGAAAGAGAATTAACAGTTTTTCCCCAGGACCTGTCATAGGAATACCCAATCTGTGTAATTAAAGTATTGAGAATGCTGTTTGTTTTCTGGAATAGGTACGAGTTACATAAGTGGTCATGGATAGAGTATTTGGTAAGCTCTGGGATAATCATACCGATTTATCATGTTTATAGGATGATGTTTAGGGAACTTTATCTGCTTGACTGCATGGATGGGAAGAGATATACCTTTGAAAAGCTTCTCAGAACCTTCTAAAGTGCTTGTCCCCATGCTGAACTGACAGATGCCAACAGGAGTGTGTGCTGACAGACCCAGTGACAAGTCATTCTTTTCCCTTCAGTCTGATTGAATTTCCAGATCTGAAAATCGAGCGCTCTTAATGCTTTTGGTCTAACTGAAATGTCTCTTCTAAACTGTAAGCCATTTATCTGAATTCTAATCTCTCCTGCTGAGCTGTCACAGTCAAAAGGCAAATCTCCTTACCAGGCAGACAGATGCTCTGAAGGTGTAGGGAGGATTTCAGTTTAAATGGAGAAGTTCTCATCTCCCTGAAACAGAAGTGCCCCAAGGACCCATGCAGATGTTGCTTGCAAGGTCTTTCCTGCACCCCACACAGGGACAGAAAGCTAATTTGAGGTTGTCTGGCTGAAGGGTAGTCATATGGCACTGCACTTGGAGTAATTAGTCAAATGTGAAGGGCAAGGCTAATGCTTGGGGACCTTTGTGTGGCACCACTGGTGGTGTTTGGAGATGTCTTAGGGATCTCTGGGATGGTGTTGTGCCACAGTGTAGAGCTCTAGTGCATAGCTCAGACGCCTCACAAGGCCCATTCTTGATGGCAGTGCTCCAGTGGTCATGGGTAGGTGCAGAGTCTCCAGGTGAGGGGCTTTACCCCCTTGCTGGAGCATCCTGCAGGAAAGTGACTGACAGGAGTGCTGGGGACAAAGCTGCTGGTGGAGGTAAGTTCACAGCAGCAAGCCTCCTGGGTGCAAACCAGCTGCTCTTCAGGAAGGATTTCAGAAGACCCTGCTGAAGCCATGGGACTCTGTCCTGCTAATGCTGACTGCCCTGTGCTGACTGGGACTGTCTTCTTGTTTCTTCTTGTTTTTAGGTCAGGTGGCAGAAGGATGACATGGACAACAATTCCAACTTCTTCTCTGTCTCCTCGGATGGGCGGATTGTTTCGTGGACTTTAGTTAAGGTAAACAGTAGGTGTCAATTTCTTTTTCCAGTCAAATTATAACCAATTGCCTGAAAAGTTTGGTGATTCATTAGTGTTATTTTTATTTCTAATGAGCCAGGTTTGAAAAGAAGTGTTAGCAATACAGCTGGTGCAGTCACAGCTGGATCTGGGGCTCCACATTAAATTCTGAAATGAAGCAGGGTCAGCCTACTCCTTGTCAGGACCTAACCTTCATCCTGCCTGCACCTGTAGCACCCCATGGGCCTGAAAATGAGAGATCATTTTCCTGCTTGGCAGCAGCAGGAGCTCAGGACCGGTCCTTGTTTGCAAACTTTCTTTGTCCCAGAAGGGTCAGCTTGACACAGAACAGAATAACCTGTTTTATTCCACAGCTTCCAGATTCTCATCCCCAAAATGCTCTCCTACAGGTTGCAATTTGGACTGGGAGAAGGTCAATTTAAACTTCTCCCCATGTGGACAGAGTGAGTAGTACAGAGTAAGCTTGCATTTGCAGTGGGATGGCAGCGTGCTATCAGACAGGCAGAGACAAGGTTTCTCCCTGCCTTGACATTGCCAACTCACACCCAATACGTTTTAAAACTAGTTTGCATGCCCTGCCTTTGTTCACTTTTCCTTTTGAAGTATGTTGAAATATGTTGATAGAAACCTAGAATTAATGTCCCAAAATTACCCTTAGATTTATGTCTCTGAATCCCAATATGTGGGTTTTTATGCTGGCTATTTCATTTTACATTTGAAGATTTCAAATCTCTTGCTAAAAAAAATAATTGCATTGCCCTGAATATGAGTTTGAAGCAGCTGTCCCATTATTCCCCAACAAAAGAAGAAATTTCTTTGCATCTTAGGATGCTCATTTTTCAATCTGTTATACCAAGGCTTGCCTGTTCTGAAGTTTTTAGGCCTTGCTGCCATGGCAGGGATTAATTTCTAGCATTTTATGTAAATCTTAGCCTCATGTTCAGGAACAGGAGCATCTCCTAATGAACAGTAAGCACAGGCAGATGGCATAGATTTTGAAGTTATTTTTTTGTACACCTTTCCAGGTTCATACATGCAGCTTCAGAATCAAAATTCCCTTCTGCAAGTGTATCCCAAGTCCTTCTCCTGAAAGAGCTCCCTGTACAGGCACAGACTAAGAGTGTCCCAGCACTCAGCTCCTGTGTTATCCCCTGAATAGGAATGCCCAAAAGATTTGTGTTGAAGTGGGCAGTACATGCCTGCAGCCAGGCACATCCAGCTGAGGTGATTTGGCAGGGTACACATACCAACTGAGCCCCAGTAACTGAGTGTGCTCGGCATGGTCCCCTTAGGAGGCAGGAAACACTGGGGGAAGTCTCTTATTTCACAGAAATGCCACAACTGGCACAACCTAAGAGTCTGCAGATGGACCCTGATAACAGCTCACACATCACAGGGTCTTTTGCACCAGTGCTTAACTGTGTTTCCACACCATAATCTGTGTTTTTTCTGTCCCTTGAGCACATAGATATTTCTTTCTAAGCATCCTTGGTGTGTGTGGCGGTTTAGGCCAAATTCAGGGAAATGTCCAAAAGGAACATCTCCTCAAAGGAAGGCAGGTTACAACCCATCCCTCCCCCCAACCGGGTTCAGGAAAAAAGATTTTCCTCGGAGGAAAGTGAAGGAGAAAATAAAAACTATTTATTTAACAAATACACAGGAAAATAATAATAATAATGCTAAATAATAAAATCTCTCGCTCTGGAGAGAAAACCTGAAAGATTTTAGAGTCCTTCTGTAGGTGTGGTCTCTCTCCTCCTCCTCGGAGCTGGGTTGGCGTGGGGGGCCCCCCTCCAGGCCGGTGGAAGGTCCCCGGTGGGGTTCTGATGTTCTGGTGTTCTGAACAAGTCCAGAAGAGAAGAAGGGAAAAGCCGAAGTCCCAGGAAAAAACCTCAACTCTCCGTCTCTCTCCGAAGAACCAGAGCCGAAAAGCTGACTGAAAAGCCAGAAGCGATGCTTCCTCTGCTCCTCAGCAGCAGCAGCAGCTAATCTCTGTGTCCTTGAAGCACAAACTGTTTTGAAAAGTTTGCTCAGTTTTTTTTTTCTCTGTCTCTTGCAGCCAGTTTTAAAGGCATAGAAAGACTCAGGAATCATGTCTGGGCATAGAGCAGTGGTAGGGGATACAACAGCACAGTCACCCCAAGACAGTATGACTTCTAAGATCTGCATCCACTTAGCATGTTGATGTTGTCATTTCTACTTATTCCGTGCATTACTGTAATGAACTTGGCCACACCCACGTGAAAAGACTATTTTAAGGTTTTTTTGGGTGAAATTACCTCTGAAATTGCCAGAACCAGTATGCACCTAGTATGTACCACCTCTAGTAGGCAGGGGTGGAAAACAGCAAAATTTTAGGTGCTGTCTGCTTTGGACATTTTTGCGGGGGGGAGTAGAGATTCAGCAGGGAGAACAAGAAACAGGATGAAAAGAATGTTTTGCTATAATCTGTGGGTTTTTGATCCAGCTAGGAGAAATAGACAATTCTGCTTGAATTCCAGTTTTATAAGAGCTTATTCTGGGTTTCATTTAGAGTAAAACTGAAGACATTCCAGAGGTTTTCTATTCTACAAAACCATAGTGCAAATAGGGAATAAATGAAAGAGTGCTTCGTTATTCTTTTTGACAGGACTATCCAGCAATAAAGCTGCTTCAAACACTGGTAGCTGTTTGACACTTCCAAAGCAGAGAGCACAAAGTGAATAATTTCATTCTTTCTTCCAGCTGAATATTTGGCAAACCACACTCAAGATTTGGATAGAAGAGTTGTCAAATGTTAGCCAGGGACACTTGATCTGCCTTGACCATAGTGGTTGTCTCTGTTAGAAAGGGGCACAGTCACTTTGGGCACATTTCTTGAAAAAGCACGTGAGTTCTGTGTACTTAGACTGTCTTGACTTGACCTTGGGTCCTCATAAAGGTGTAAAACATCAAGGAAGGATGCAGGACTTCTGCTGCTGGATGATTCTACTCCCCCACATTGCCTATCAAAAAGGAGAAATGTCACAGTCACTTCAAAGAATTATTTGGGATGCAGCATGGCAGTGCTTCTCTGGCTGATGCTCAGCAATCCCAGCTTTGATTAGTAGTCGTAGTTCACCCCCTCGTGTGTGACCTACAGCTAAATTACTGAACAGCTCTGGGCCTGCTTCATCACTTAAGGCTGATAAGAGCTAAGAGGAAAACAACAGCTGTAAGGCCTGATTCACTAATGCTTACAAAGTGCTCTACAATTATTAGGCAGAAGCAACATATTATTGCTCAGTATTCCTGGAAGGCCAAATTGTCAGCAGGCTGTTTACCCAGAGGAATATGTGAACAGCTCTGGCGGCAAAGAGCCCCGGGAAGAGAAGTGTTTTTCATGCTGTGAAGCTGGGCACAAGATAAAACCAGCACAGCAGGGGAGTCTGCACCAACAGGGTCCTTTGGGAAGGAAAGGGGCTGCAGAAGCTGTCCATAGGGGCCTCTGCCAGGTGAAGGTGCTGGGGGACATCTTCAGAGGAAGGCTGCAGAGAGGCGTGTGCTTAGAAAGAAGGTCTCTTGAGGTTTGCCTTTCTACTGGAACACAGAGATAGTGTACTAGCATATCTCTGGGCCTACCCAGATCACATGTCTGACACATTGGGTGTATCAACATGATCAGCTGCAGGCAGCTGCAAAGCTGCTCTTCAGACCAGACTCATGTCTTGGACAGGGCACATGCTCTCTGGAGAGTGGGCAGAGCTGGGAGCCTGAGCAGGGGCAAGTGCCTGCTCATCTTGTCCTGACTGCACTCCCAACAGCCCACCACCAGTCCTGTTTGGATGTGCAGTGGAAAATGCTCTGCTCCTGGTTGCTCTGGGCACTGCTCTTTCCAATTCTTGCACATGTACACCAGCAAGTGTGGCCTCTTTATTAGCATCACTCCTGCCTTTACCCACTGGATCAGGCTTGTAACCAATGTGCAGTAAGAAGAGTCACTAGGGTGGAGCTCTGCAGGAGTCTGTCCTGCTTCTTGCTGCTCTCTCAGAGAACAATTTATTGCCGTCAATAGGCCAGAGCATGTGGGTGTGCAGCAGTGAGAATTAGTGAGAAGGAAGTACATTACTTTATGGGTTTTGACTTTTGCTGAATCTTCTGTAAATTTTTACCCCCAGAATATGATAAAAATGTCTTACAGAACGTTGTCCCCTCTCAGCTGCAGTACTGAAGAGATGCTCACATGGTCTTCTCCCACATTCCCCAGCATGGAGATTCCTGGGGTTGACTTTGCCAGGCAGAATCTCTTTTTTCACCTGAGTCCTGCTCTGGGCTAAGAGAAGCTTCAAATACAGCTCAATTCACTGAGCTAAGAAGTTATGTTTTGTTCCCACAGTGCTTCAGTGGGATATTTGCAGATGCATTATGCTATCCAGTCCACAGCTCATACTGGTCACTAATCATTAGTTGTTTGTTCTGTTTATCACATAATCAGAGAACCACAGAATGGCTGGGGTTGGAAGAGACCTCTGGAGCTCCAGGGTGTTCTTATAGTCAAAACCAACTCCATTCTGCAGTGGTATTTTAACTCCCAAAGCTAGTCTGAGAATGTATGTTTCCCTCTGGTAGTTTCTTTATATTTATCCACATTGTGTCTATTTTCATCTGTCTTCTGTCTCCCACCTCGATTGTAAACTCTTTGGGACACAACCTTTTGGCCCTGTGTTCATGTACCACCTTGCACAGCAGTGTCATTAGAGCTCTTTAGAGCTGTGCTGAGAACAAAAACATGGGGCACTTTTCCCTTGGGGTGAACTGCTTGCTAGATGTTACTTGAATTTCAGAGCCCATGAAGTTGTGAGTATTTTGAACTGAGGCTGCTCTGGGAATAACAAGAAGATGTTAAGAAGTAAGGACTGGCGAGATGATAAGTTGCTATTCATTAGCGTGGGGCTTTAGTTAGCTCCATGAGAATATGAAATATCCGTCTTAAACCACACAGAGTGATTTAACTAAACACAATAATTTAAGCTGACTGTGTCAACCTCCACTGAAAACATTGACCCCGAAACTCAAAATTTTCCAGGTCAAGTGCACATGTTGAGGTAATGTACCAGTGGCTCTCAGTTCCAGCGCACCAAAGCAGCAGTTTCCTGAAGGTTTTATGGAAAGCAGCATGTTAGCAAGCTGCCAAATATTAAACATTAAGCAACTTCTGGACAGCTTTTTAAAATTCCTCCATAAAATTTGCCATTTCAAAGTACTGAATGTCTCTGTATTGTTGCTGCAAAGCATGCTATTCATGTGGAATCTCCTCTGCCTGCAGAATGAGCTGGTTCACATGGATGTCATCAAGCTGTCAGGAGACGGAACAACGATGCAGGGGCCAGAGGGGCTGCAGCTGCAAACACTTGGTAAGAGCCCAAGTCCTTGCCATGCTGATTAATTACTGACACAAAGCCTCTAATCAGTCATTCTGGGAAATTAAATTGGGAGCAGGGTGTTGAGATGGAAAGGAGCTACAGGAGGGTTACGCCTCCTTGCTTTCATCATGTAGTAGGGCAAAGTCTGTCTGGAGCAATGGCCACTAACTGAGTCAAGTTTTGCT
This sequence comes from Gymnorhina tibicen, assembly GCA_013399875.1. Classification (NCBI taxonomy): domain Eukaryota; kingdom Metazoa; phylum Chordata; class Aves; order Passeriformes; family Artamidae; genus Gymnorhina; species Gymnorhina tibicen. The sequence continues at coordinate 16,953 of VXAZ01001738.1, read as the reverse complement.
GGTTACATATTGCCTTTACTTGCATAAAAAGATTAATTGAACATTAATTCAAAAAGCATCCATTTTACTGGGCTGTCTCTGTGTGGGTAAAGCACATAGCTGTATAAGTCAAAACTCAGTTTTGTTCTTACTGTCAGACATTGATCTGGACTGGCAAAATCAAGGTGAAAAGCAACCTCTGCCGTTTCCTAGGTGCACAGTTCACCCAGCCAGCTTTGGGATGAGCCTTATTGAGTTTGGGCTCTATAAAAACATGGCATCTATTCTGAGCTACTATGTTAGGCTCCCTCCTCACAAAGTGGAGTCAGTGCAGTCCTTCTAGGCTGAATCCTCTCATCCTGATCATCCTGCGCTTGAGATAGGATGGGATGAGTCAGCTCTGGAGGTCCTGAATGACACAAGGAAAGTCCTTGAGGAATCCTCTTATCATCCTTCTACACCTGCTTTTGGCTGAGAAGATGGGACTTGTGTTTGGAGCAGGGCCTTGCTCTGCATTTAAGAATTGCTGTGTTTCTAGGCTAGTAACTGCTGAGCAGTCTGTGGGAAATGTTGCAGTGCCACATAGATTGCAAGAGAGCAGCTAAAGCAGCACACTGTAGAACTGTCAGGGGCTTTGGGATTATTTGTTAATGTTACTGGGAAATGGATTTTCAAAGACTTGTCTTGAATATTTAACAACCTATTTGAATGTTAAAAATGCAGATGGTATTAGAGAGTTGAAATTACCGTAACAATTCCTTCGAGAACTACATTTTGTTAATGTTAAAGACATAATGCTTAAGATGACTGCCTGTGCAGAAAGTTTCTGTAACTGTGTGCTTCTGAGCCTTGTCTGCTCCTTCCTGTTTCTCATCTGATGATTGCTGTGGGTGTCCCTGTGGTAGGGACAGCCTCAAGTAGCTCTGACACTCGATGGACATCCCATTTTCTGCTCAAGAACCCTGCTGAAATTTTCTTTCACCAACATGTGAACTGGCTTTCTTGGATGATGATGCATCTGCCTCAGGAGCAGAAGCCACAAAATCTCAATGAGTCACATCCTGTTTGTGGTTGACACCTGTTTTAAACATAGTTCAGAATGTTGCACAATTCAGGGCTTTTGACATTAACAGGATCCTTCTGTCCCTAGCAGAGGATTTCTCCCCAAATCACATTCTTTGCTATTGGCTTTACTGAATTGAGCCTGCTAAGTGGATTCTGAATTAAAGGTAAAAAGAGCACAGGAAGGTATGATGGGGTGTTTTCTCACTGGGCTCTTTTATGCATAGGAAACCACTTACATTTTTCTAAATACTAAACAAACAGAAAAGATCTGTTCTTTCCCAATAGGAGGTGGGCCAGATCCTGACAATGTTTACATTTGCACCAGGCATTTTCAACTCTTACCAAAATGAATTCTAGGCTAAAGTGGTTTTCCAGTTCCCTTCTGGTTCTTTCAGTGCCCTTTTACATGTCTCTGTGGTGGCTGTTCAAATTGCAGGTCTTGTGGACAGTCACAGCTTGGAAAGTTTAGCAGAAGGGGTGGCTTTGATTTCTTTTGGGAGCTTCTGGCTAATAAATCACTTCTGAAAACTCAGGCAGTGTGTGTTTACCATAGGCAGAAAGCATGTTCTGGCCAGCTGAACCAATTCTCTGTGTGACAGACCTTTCTTTTGTTAACAGGCAGTGGGACATCGTTTGATTTTCACAAAAAGATAGACTACTTGTTTCTCGTTGGTACTGAAGAGGGAAAGATCTATAAGGTAAAAATGATTTCTTTATCCTTTGTTTTACATCCCCTGACCCATGTGTGTCTTTCAGGCTCATCATCTGAACTGTTTGCTCAGGTGGTAACAAAATACAGCTTCAGAGCCTGGTCGTGCCCTGGGATGCCTGTGGTGAGCCTTAGACCAGACCAGCACTGCAGAGGGTCACAGGGAGCTCTCTGCACAGACTCAATTAAGACCCTGTTTTGCAGAAACGTTTTTCATGCAAACTACATCCCAGAAAATGCTTTGCAGATTGCGGCTGTGCAAGTGAAGGGCTAAATAGGATCAGAGCAGAAGTTAAAAGGCATTGATCCTCTGTCCTCATGACTATGGGGAAATGGCAGGAAAAAATATCAGCTCCTTTCATTTTTAGACCTGTTATCCTGTGAGCAGTGAGGCTAATGAAGCCATATTTCCTACAGATTAGTGTCCTGCAGCCCTTCCCTTCCACAATCAAATAGAATCATAGAATCATTTAGGTTGGAAAAGACATCTAGGATCTTTCTAGATCCTTTTCCCAGTCCCACTTTCTCCTTGCTTTCCTATCTCAAGTCCATTGCTACATCCTCAAACCTTCCTCCTCCTGGTCACCCCATGCTGTTCCCAGCTCAGTGATGCCACCTCCATGCCGTAACCCTTGGTTCCTGCAGACAGTGCTGGCTACCTCCCCTCCAGTGCCCTCCTGCTGCCTGGTGCCTTGGTTCCCAGTGCCAGGCAGGAGCTGTAGCCAGCCAGTTCCAGCCATGTGGTGAGGCCAGCAGCCAAGCTGTATTTGCCCTTCCCACACTGTGGGCACTGCCCAGATGTTTTGTATTCTGTGTCCATTGCTTTTCACAGAATGTGTAAGACCTTAATGTTACCACATCCTACATGCAGCCAGATTTGGCTGAAAATGCCAGTGAGGGCAAAAGTTGTTTGTGAGGAGAGATGAGCACACAGAAGGACACAGGCATCATGTTTTCTTGAGAAATTGAGTTAAAAATAGAAAGTTTTGAGTTCTGCTGTATTTAGCCTTAAAAATAAAGCCAGTAGCTCCTTCCTAATACAACTGTTATTTGCACAGCATTCCTCTGAGCTGGCTCTGGGGCTCTGTTAAATCTGTAGCCACAGCCCATCATTGTGGGGGTTGGACAATCAGCAGGAGGCTGACATGCAGAGCAGATGCATCCAGACATCCCTAGAGGATGATGTAAACTCCTTCCCCCATATCCCACCTGCAAAATGAACCTGAAACAGAATAAGGACCCAAAGGAAATCGTATTTTGAAATCAGTATCAATCATTTAGGCAAGACGTACTTAACAAATATGTATCCCTTGCAGAGGGATGATGCTGATTGAAATCTCTCCCTCTGCCAGGCAGTGTCTAGGGAGGATTTCTGAGTAGTGCTCACTTGCTTCGGACAAGACAGGTGCAGAAGGGAGGTGGGAGGAGTGGGCAGCTGAGCTGTTGGGCAGTGGGAAGTGGGTAGGTGCACTGGTTTTTTGTTGATGCTTTCAGGGCAAAAAACATCCATACAGTCATGAACAGATGTTCTGAGTTGTCTGGTCACTCACAGGAGTTGGTACCCTGGGTATTGTACTCTAAATTGATGGGTACTATTGTGTCTAGTCCTGACCAAAAGGCAGTAAGGAACCACAGGTTTTAACTTCCTCTGTGGTTGGGTGAGTGATGGATGTAGCTGAGTGTGGCAGTGGATGTCAGTGTGAGGTGGGGGCTATCAGGAGAAATATTCAGGATTGTGTCCTGGCTGAGTTACACAGGAAACGAAACTCTTCATTGAGGAGCACTGGACGGGAGAGAATTTGGCATTGGAAAAGCTGTAGATGTTTCTGCCTTGCATAATCTTCAGTGGAACTAGAACTAGGATGGGACTTTAACATAAGAACTGATCCTAGCTGTGAAGCCACGCAGATATTTTAGCAGTTCTTGAGTGGACAAATGTAGAAAAATACTGTTACATAGCATCTCCTGTTTAATTGTCAGGGTTACTGGTGAGCAACACGCTTGCATTGGTGAGCCTCAGTGAAACTCTCAGATTGTGCAACACACCCTATAAAATCCTGTTGTTCCCATGGGCGGGAAGAGCCGATCTTCAATCGGACTGTAGGGGTTAACACAGGGAAGAGAAATCTTGTGTCGAGCATGAGCAGGCTTCCACAGTATCTACAAAAAACATGGGGAAGAGTGCTTGCACCTTTAGCATTCCCCAAGAGTTTGCTACAAGAAGTTTCAGAAGTTTTGGGGTTAGCTGCTGCTCCAGACATTTCTCAAGGACTACCACGCACCTTCATCACGTACTTTATTGAAACACTGCATATCTGAACCCACTGCTGGAGCTGCCTGTGGACTGCCTCCCGCAGCCTTGCTCCACTCGGATACTGGGAGCAGGGACAGTCCCACAGTAGCCTGAGCAGCTCTTGGGTCCTGTGGCTACACTGAGCAGGAGTGAGCTGCTCAGTTCTCTGTGCTGCACTGGCATGGTGAGTGAGAGGGACAGATTCCTCACATGCTGTCTGAGTGAGGGAACAAACATGGGCTGCTCTCCGCATGGGCCGAATTTTAGATTATTTATTAAATAAATAGGAAAATGAGTTCCAGGGAAGCTTTTTTTTTATTTCCTCAGAGACCAGGCATGCCCACAAATAGCATGATAATATGTTAATTCTTTAGCTGCAGAACAATTATGCTGAAGTTCTGAAAATGGCTTAGTTAATAGCGTTTCTGAAGCCAAGAAATCATTATCTAAATTACACACAGACCTATCTATTGCCCTTTTTTGTAGAGGAGAAACTGTTTCTGCATTAATATGATTCTGTAATGCAATTCTGAATGCTTTTTTGCATATCTTACTTGCTGTTTAGGAATTGTTCAGCTTGGTATCAAAAAGTATGGTCTCTGAGATGCGTATTGAAACATTTTGACTTTAAGTCTTTGGTCAGAAACAGGCCTTCAACAGAAAAATTGTGAGGACATTTGAATACACTCATGTAAGAAGGTTTTGGGTTTTTTCAGTGTTAGGCAGTTTTCTTGAGAGTGTAACAAATGAATATAATAAAACCTAATGCAAGACTGACTAGAAAAAAGGTTATTCTCATTTTAAACAAAACTAATTTCACCCATACTCATTCTCTAATACTATGTACCAGAACATTTGTATCTTTCTGTTTGGGAGAGGATTATTACTATTATTATTATTATTATTATTATTATTATTATTATTATTATTACAGATGACAAAGGATGCTGGCCATTGAATCCTTATCACATCTCTTGAGTTTTCCCTGAAAGAGGATGACAAAATGGTTTCTGGACAGGCTCTGACTTCCAGTGACCCTTTAGTAATAGAGAGATCATTCGCCTCAGTGTTTAGTCTTGCTTTGTCTTAGGCAAAGTTGTTTTCCTTGTCTGGATATTTTATGGTTTGAGTTCTGTTCCTCATTTTCTCACCACCTTATCTTTGGGGCTTCTGTCTGTGTTCTGTCTGGTTGTCTAGTTCCTGGACTGGCTGTACTTTTCATCAATTGCCACAGGTTCTTTCTCTTACCATTTCCTGCTGTTCCTCCAGATGTGTTCATGTGCCTCAGCTTCTACTTGTAAGCCCGTCTGCAAATCTCAGCACTTCTGTTACAGATCTCTACAGGCAGTCACTGAGCTAAAACCAGGAGAGCCTCTGGTGTAGCTGGTGACATCCTGTCCACCACAACATGGGACACGTTTGTGTCAGTGGTTTCTGAAGAGCATCTGGATGTCCCGAGATGCCTGGAAGTGCCAGTGTTGGGCTGCACTGTCTTTCTGTTGCCAGATACATGCCTTCTCTGAAAAAAATTGCTTTTGGATTTCTGAATTGCATAGATTCTCAGTGTTCCTGTTAGTGAACTGAAGAAACCCTCTACCTTATAAGGACACAAATAACCATCCATTCACCGTGTATGTGGGAGAGTTTTGTGTCAGACTAACGTCTAGCGTAAACTGAAGTGCTAGTTAACTGAAGTGTTAATGAAGATTATTCATAAGTTTTGTGTCCTCAGAGTTCTCCTTTTCTCCAAGTATTCCTCCCCCGTGTTTTGTAGCCTTATCAAGAGTCATCTTTGACTGGTTTCCTGTATTGCCGTAGATGTACTTTTGCTTTTCTGTCTCATCATAAAAATACTGTTTACCATTCAAACACATCTACCATCATTTAAGTAGGAGAAAAACACTTTCAGCAAATTGGAGCAGTGCTCTAGAAGATCAGACAGGCCGCACAAATTCCTTCTGAATCTAGTCATCCTCTTCAAAACTCTCCTGTCAGGACTTAGGTGTCACATATTCCAGTGGTTTTGTTTTCATCCTGACGTATCTAATAACTGTAGGGTTCTTGAACTGAATAATAGGGAAAGACTTTACCAGCTCAGAAACTCTTTTTATTCGTTAAAGTCATACTTCTTTTTTAAACTTTTTCTCAAGTTTGTGGTGTTTCTTCAAAATGCATCTTGGGAAGAAGCAGCCCTGTCTTGCACTCAGAGACAATGATAAGGGTTGTGGTGAATGTGGTGCGGGGCTGGCAGGCACTGCCAGAGCACAGTGGATGCCTTTGGGTTAAAGCACACGTGCAAGGTTCATTTCTCACAAGGGACACGGGTGGGAATATGCCCTACAGAAATCTTTTTGCTGTTGATTTCATAGAAAAAAATGCAGATCCCTTTCTTGTCATGAAGACTGCAAAGCCAGTGCTGTGGATCAGCACATCCCAGAGTGTGGTGGATCTCCTGTACCAATGCCCAGAGACCTGCACTGATCAAGGGCGCAGCCCCCACAAGCCTTTGAAAACAGGGCGCTGAGCATTACAGTTCTGTTGGAGACAGACAAATCTGGCTAACATCTCGCTCTTCAAAGTTCTCAGGTATTAGGGACCTTCAATCCACACACTTGAAAGGATAGATGCATAAAGCAGCTTCTCTCTTGTGTTAATTACTTGTGACCTGTTCTGTCTGTTTCCAGCAAAGTGACTTTCAAAACAAGCCACTGATTTTCCTGATGGCTGAACATTAAGAATTATGAAGTAACATTATGAAACATGACATTAAAGGAGATCTCTGTCCCACAATTAAATGCAGAGACAGCAACACAGAGTATGCAACAAACTATTAGCAAGCTATAGACACTGTCAGTAAATCCCAGTGGGACATGAGCCACTTTCTTGTTCCAATTCCTACCACAACAAGCCTCTCAGGGATATAGGAGTTGCTACTGTGGGAGTGGTTTAGCACCCTTACTCCAGTACCTGCACCAGTGAACAGTACCCAGACAGTAAGTGTCACTTGTAATAAACAGTTAAGCCTTATGATTAGTTGGATCTTTGGTTTGCAAGGATTAAAGTCATGTAACACTTCAGCAGTCCTGCTACTTGGGCAGATGATGTGGTGCTGCATTCAGCAGGGAGTAATGAAAGGTGCTGAAAAGTCATCGTAGTGACAGTCCTGAAGCAAACCAACAGAAAATCCTGAAACCAGCTCCAAGCTGCTGTATGGATACAGCTAGTTGGTGAGAACACAAGCAAAAGGACATTTCATGTGAGATGGGGTCCTTGCTAGTGAAGGAAACCTCTAATGTGCTTGGAGGGAAGGAGGTTTGGGGATGATAACCTAAAATTTCTGTGTACAGAGAACTGACAGGATCAAGTCCCCTTGCAGCCAGTTAGATTGTAATTTCTCCCTGCTTCATAAGCTCACACATAAACTGACTTTTCCAAGGGTGCCAAATGTTTTCCATTTCTTGCAGACATCTTTTGCAATTCAGCAGCACCCACAGCTGTGATGCTGCTGGTTGGACCCTTGCATGTGTGTGTAGGCATTGTCCAGTTCACAGGCTGCTGTTGGCTGCCATTCAGTGGGGCCTGTCAGGGACACACCTGAGTCCTGGTCAACCTCTGTGGTTCTCACATCCCTCTGGGAAGTCTCAAGTGGTACAACAGGAAGAACTGCAGAGTTCTGCCATGGGGCAGTCTCTCTGAGTAGGCTGTCTAGGCTGGTGACAGAAAAGGACTTATGGCATGTTTCCAAAGTCCTTAGACTCAAGAGGACTGATAGGACATTCTTGTGCTGAGAGCACTGTTACTGGAGGTTTTAACTGTGACACTTCAAATGCACACAGTGCTGCGAGCATTTGTGCTCCTGAGCAGCACACAGTGCTGTGAACACACAGTGCTACTGAGCAGCACAGGGATGTTCTCCCCTGCCTTTCTTGTGAACCTTTTACACAGGAGAAGCACAGCAGGAGCCCAGGCTGACAGGAAGGCAGTGTAGTTTCCACAGTGGAGAATGGTCTCTGGGGCCTGGCTGTTTAAATCCAACCAGACAACTTCAATTTCTGTCTCTGTGTGTTGCAGAGGGGAGCAGGAAGTTGTCTGCAAGTGGGGTGAAACAGCATGTGCTAAATCATTGATTTTCTGTAGCACCTCTGGCTACCAGTCACCTCTTCCCAGCCAGCCCAAAAGATCCTGAGAGGCCATACAAGTATTCAGAGGCATCTTTCTACAGGCATTTAAGCTTCAGAAGGTCTAGCTCTGATTACTGAGTTGTTCTTTCCATTGCAGTGTTCAAAAAACTATTCAAGCCAGTTTCTGGATGTGTTTGATGCCCATCACATGGCTGTGGACTCAATCAGCTGGAATCCCTTCCACTTGAAAGTCTTCATTTCCTGCAGCTCTGACTGGACAGTCAAGATCTGGGATCACACCATCAAGTAGGTCCTGCTGGGTCCTGGTGTGGGCTAGCACATGCTGACATGCTGGCAGCACATGTTGACTCTGCTCAAACCTCAGTCTAATTTCCCTCCCAGGTGTTGATAATGCTAATTGCTTTTTTTTTTTTTAAACTCAGAGTTGTACTCCCTAGGTATGAGATACAAGACTTGGCATCAGCTGCCCCAGGAACTTGTCAAGCAGTGTAGCTCAGCACAGAGCCTGGCTGCTTTACTTCAGACCTGGCTTCCTTCAGGCAGGACCTACTGTGGCAGAGAAATGCTATAGAGAAATGTCAGGGACTGGCTTCTAGCTTCAGGGGCCAGAAACCTTCTAAGAGCCAGAGAAGCAAAAAAAATTGGAACACTTTAAAATATGGAATGAAGTTCAGGGTTAGTGGTTAAGGAATGTTTGGTTTCAATCAGGAAATTGATTTTGCTGTAAATCAGTCAGAGTCACATATTTCCTGTTGCCAATACTGCTCTAATATTCAATGTTGTTGTCGGAAGTCCAGAAAAGGGAGATCATTTTTTCCCATATGATTATTAATATTAACCAGAGAGACTCCATCTTGCTATGTGTGTTGGGAAGAAGCTTTCAAAATGCTTTCAGAAAGAAAGAAAGAAATATGCTACCTCTCTGCTCATTGCAGCAGGTCAAATCCTGACCCATTTGTATTGGTGCTCATCTTTGCTTTGCCTTTGGCTCAGACCCTGCCTGTTCTCTGACACAGAGAAATACCCCATCTGCCACTTCTGCGACATCCAAGTGTTCATGGCTCAGTGTTACGCTTCCAGAGTGTCATGTGTTTACATGAATACTTTTCTCTGTGTCTTTTTTTATAGGACTCCGATGTTTGTTTATGACCTGCGTACTGCTGTAGGGGATGTTGCGTGGTCTACTTACTCCTCCACGGTGTTTGCTGCAGTCACCATTGATGGCCAGGTGAGAGGCTGGGAGCAACACTGCTATGATTCAAGCTGAGAGAAAGTCAAAGGAGATTAGGGCTGAGTGTGGGAATGGGCCAGCCCAATCCTGGCCAAGCATATCAGGGAGCCACCAGCAGGAACCCACCCTCTCCTATGCTTCCCTGCCTTTGGCATACATATCCCTGGGCATTAATCTCTCAGTCCTTCTCAAAGCAGGTGTTGCAAATGCATACAAATCCCTCCCTGCTGTCCTGTTAACCATGTGAGTGCAGGTGTGCAGCTTGCACATGGTACAATTAAAACACTGAACTTCCTTGATGTGAAATCCCCAGTACATCCCTCCGGATGCAGAGATGATGTTCCACATCAGAACTCCCCTATATGAGCTGACATCAGGGCATTGGTTCCGAATTTTCAAGGTGTAGAGAAACAATAGAATAAAGTAGTTATATACTTACACTGATATTAAAAAATCAATTATAGTAATATGCCCAGGGTCAGCCAATAGAACTTTGTTCCAATTAAATAAAATCAACATTTTTCCACCATGTGTGGCTGTCTCTAAGAGTAATAGTTTGGTAATGAACTCCATAGACCAATCCTAATATTGACATGATGGCAGTTATATTTTTGCCTCTAGCCATCCATTGCAGTAGCTCGGATGGTTAATATGGGCTTGGCAAATAGCCAGGACATGTAGCTATCCATCAATACTGGTTTAGTACTGAATGAGCACATTGCTCTGTTACCATGGGCTTTATGTTTAGCTGGTATAAACTGGAAAGCCTGTGCAGTTTGGCCAAAGTTACTCTAGCAAAAGGATGACCTTTATGTATCCCTATCATTGAATCGATGCCTTGGCTACTTTATTGTAGTTTAACCTTTATGTTATAGCAAGAAAATAATTTCACTGATACACTGGCTCAGGCTGTGAATTTGTCTCTCCTAAGCAATAGGAATCTCTTCACTGGGTCACCTGATCTCCCTGGAAAGCTCAGGATGCCACAGCCTACAGAAAGTTGATGCTCTTCCCTCACAGTCACAGTCCTTCTTTTGTGGATCTGTCTGTCCCCAGTCTCCCATACACCAAATGAAGGGCCTGCATGAAGGCAGCGAGTACATTTAGTGCATCAGGCACATCCTCTGACTTGTTTTCCACAAGTGGCATCGTGTGTGCAAGGGTTCTGCTGACAGTCACAGCTTTGCTTGAGTGCTGGGGTGAGCAGGGCAGAGAGCTGTGGGTACCCCAGCTGTGTCCTGGTGCCTAACTGTGGGGAAAAGGATGGAGACATCTGCAGGCAGGGATGCATCCTGGGCAGCATGAGCAGATGGAGGGTAAACACTGAGTGTACTTGGATTTTGTATTTATGTGGTCAAGTTTTGGCAGTGATAGTTCGTCTCTAGCCACTTGGGTTCATTCCCAGAGCTTTACCTACTGCAGAGAAACTGCTGTGGACTTGGCAAGAGTTTGTGCCATGGGGTCTTCCCATCCCACCCACAGCTTGTCCTAGCCACATTAGCCATGGCATCCGTGGACCTGGAGTCCGTATAAGGCTACTGATAAGGCAAAAGCCTGTTTGAGTTGGCAGCACTGCACCTAGGGTGTCTCACCTTGGCTATCCTTAGATCTAATTCAGTAATCCTAAATAGACCTAATTTAATAGGATCTAATTCTGCTTTATGCCTTCTATCCCAAACTCTGAGAGAGTGGCCATCAACCAGGAGCAGCCCAAAACTGGGCTGCCTAGAAGGACAGGTCAAGCCAAGAACTGCCTTCCCATTGCAGTAGGCTGGCCAGGACTGATGCTGATAGAAATACTGAGCCTCTGTGTTAGCTACTAACCATGCTGGCTGCAGCAGGGTGTGTCTGAGACATAGCTTAGTCGCTCTTGTTGAACAGAACCTTCTAGATCTGCAGTGGAAGTGGAATAAATAGTTGTTTACAGCCGTTTCTATTCTGGACATATTCCACTTTGCAGCAGAGAGCTCTTCTTGTGAATAACTCAGTGCCTCGCAAAGGGCAGGCTCCATTAATGCTGGGAAAAAAAAAATCTACATTAACAGGATGTTCTATGATTCTCCAGAACAGAAAAATACAGGACATGAAGCCAGAAAATAAAACATTAAAGGCCTCCTGTTTGCAAACAGCCTCTGTCTTTGCATCTGCACATAATCATACCTGCAAAATTTGAAGGTTGCCTGGAGGTGGCTATAAAATCAAGCCTTAATTGCAGTCTTCAAGAGATACCTGGCACATTCTTTAAACCACTTTTCCTTATTCAAGCTGATGCTACATGTCCAAAATGTCCAGACGTGCATGAACCCCCTAAGACTGACTTGTAAATTGGGGCATTTTTGAATATAAAAATCTCTCAATCCCCATGAATCCAGGAGGTAGGGATTTAATAAAAGCTGTAAATATCAGGGTCATTATGATAAAATGTGTTTGTTGGCAGCTGGGCATGTGCTTTGGACAGCACTACCTCTTCATAAATAACCTGAGTGTGCACATTCTGCCGCTGGTGCAGTGGATAGTAACTGCTACTATTACTCTCCATCATGTTCTGGTTAATTTCCTTAGTCTCCTGCTTTGCTTGCTGATCATTTTATTTCAGAAAGATCATAAACAGAGATTCATAAAAAAGAACACCTTGTGTTGTAAATGGTAAAAGCCTGACAGGAAGAAAAAGGCTAACTGAGGTGAGAGACCTGCTTTGGAAATAAAAAAAATTGGAGGTGGATTTGAATACCTGGACACTTACATTTAGGGTACAGGAAATGTAGGGATATTCATCAGCTTATTGTAAGAACAGAGGGCAGCATTTGCTTTTGGGAGTTTGCTTTAAGTCCATCTTAAACTTATGTTTAAAGCAGGAAAAAAAAATTGAAACATGTAAAACTGGGAGTCATACCTGAAATTTCCTTTTGGTCCTCAGAGTTGACCCTTCTTTAGTCAGAAGGTTAACTTCTGTGAGTCTCTTTCAAACTGAATTCCCTTCTAATCCTATGACCCTGTGAAATGTCCTGTGTGAAAAGGAGGATCCCAGGGGTTTTACCACAGACTTTTACGGAGTGCAAGTCCATTTGCTCTCATGTTTTTGTGGGCTGTGTTCTTCATTACAAGTGCAGCAAGAGGAAGGTCATGTTATAACCATCTTTAGTAAATATTGATGGCCTCAAGATAAATGCCGTCCAAGTGTTCGCTTGGCAGAGAAAACTGGTCAGACATACGCTCCAGGGCTTTTCCCCATTAGTGAAACTGTTGACCTTTCAAGATGTGAAATACTTGAAACGACCCAAACCTTCAGGAAGTTAGTTAATGGTTTGTGCTGCTGCTCAGGAAGCAAGTGTGCTCTTTCCTGCTTGTATAAACCTATCTTACTGTTTGTACAACTGTTTTGAATGAGAAGTCTTGAAGACCAGCTTTCTGTTGTATCTCACTCACAGGATAACGTGCCAAGGTTATTCTGCCAGCTGGTCTTGATGCCCATCCTTTCTGAGCTAAGAGAGAAGCACTGGCTTAGTGCTGGCACGCGTGTGAGTGTACACAGAGCAATTTGCAGGAAGTTGCTGCCCATTTAGGATTGACTGGAAGCAAAAGCCAACCTCCATTTTTAAAGCATGAATGATTTTGCAGACAAGAGGCTTGTTAAACCTTTCAGGTTTGCAAATATTTCCCTGGGTATTTTTGACTTAGTCCTGCCTCTCCTTGTAGGGCATGAACCAGGGGTGCCAGCAGGCCTCTCATCTGTTGATGCTTTTGCCTGGAGGTGTCAGGACAGTGAACATGACTAGAGATGCCCCTGCTGCATCTGAGTCTTTCCTCCTACCCTTCTGCAGTAGCCCAGGGGGATTATCCATGCCTTATGGGGCCCCCACTAGCTCTTCAGGGTTGGGGCATGGTCTTTCCTGGCTCTCTGCATTGTGGCAGGGCAATTGAAGGGGTGTAAAGACACTAAATGAACATGAGTCTCTTTGCCATCACCCAGAAGGACCTTTGAGTAGGCTGAAGTGGGTAGGAGCTTTCTTAAAGTGGCTTTGAAATTGTATTTGCAGTGTAAGTGGCTGTTTCTTGTAAAACTCTTCATTTTCTTCTGCTGCAAAACCTAAAAGGCTCATTCTTATTCCCTGCTGAATCTTTGAGGTTGATGTGGACTGCTGGAGAGTCAGCTTTAGAACAAGGACTGGTGGCGTGTCAGTACTCAATGAGATAGATGGTCAGAGTCCCAAAATTAATGCTGTCTTCACTTTGTGCCAATTAGACTGTTCCCCATTCTCCTCCCCCTGCCACCAGACTCTATGTGCATCAGCATTTCTCTCCACTAGCAGCTGTTTTTAGGGAATAAAACTGGCCTGGAAGACTTTGGTTTGCTATTGCAGGCTCTGAGCCCTCACTTCTATACTGATGCAGTCCCCATCCCATCATAGCATGCTCTAGTGGAGTCCAAGCCTCAAAATGTGCATCAGGCATCTCAGGACACTACTGCTCACTCACATCCATCAGCTACTGATTGCAGGTGAGGTGACTTTATCAGCATGGTAGTTGGTTTCAGTGCAAAGTCAAATTTAAACCTCTTTTGTTGATGGCTTTGCAGGAATTGTTTTTTTAAACAGAGGCTCACAGGCCAGTTTTTCATTACTAAAGCTATTGCTCTTTCAGGTTATGAAATACAGCATTTTGACAAACTGATCTGCTGAGATTAACTAGTTCATTCAGCCACATAGGGACCAGGTTTGCCTTTTTCTGCTTCATGGATGTGTGAATCAAAAAAATGACTTCAACAGCATCTCAAAAGATTTTGTGTGTTGATTCATCTGTTAGACTTTGCATAAAAACCTACTGGGGGCATAGGGTACAGCAGAAGAATCTGCAAGAGTTTGTAAAGCTGCCCCTCTCTGCTCTTAATTAATTAATTAATTCACTGCTAGAAATGGCTCCTCACTCAGGTTTGAATTTGCAAGTTTTGACTTTTGTTGTTTTGTCCACTGAGAGCCTCCAACTGTCTGTCAAATCCTTCTGTACAGAGATAGCAGCCCCTGAACCTTGATCTTTATTCCTTGGCATTTTATAATGACCTGCAATCTGTGCGGGTTCATTTTAAATGCCAGTCTCCAAACCATGACAGTTCAGTATCTGCCTTGTGAGCAGCTTTGCTGGCATGCCATGGGGCGCAGGTGGCAGGGAGCAGTGGCTGCCTCTCCTATCAGATGTGGTGCTGCCCTTTCTTGTGCAGCTGCCTGCCCTTGCCCATGCCCCAGCCTCCAGTGCTGACTCTGCCTGACAGGACATAGCCAGGACCCTGCCAGCATGTGGAGAGATGGAGCTTGGTCATGGTGTGCGAGGACAGTTTCAGCCTGACATCAGGGACTGGGCTGTGGGTCACAGCAGAGAGAGCACAGGGGGACTGGCACAGATGGGTGTATTCAGGTAGCTCAGCCTTGGGAGATTTGCTCTGGGGCACTTAAAGGACTGGATGAAGCTGTCTCCCTGTTCCTTCTCAGGTGTTTGTGGTGGATGGCAGAGTAGGGAAGTGTCAGAAAAATGGAAGAAAGTCTCTTTGCCTGGTATTCAGGATGGTGACAGCGCAGGAGAGATTAGGCAGCCTAAATAAGCTATCCAGAAAGATCCTGTGACAAATCATTGGTTTTACTATTTGTGAGCACTGGTAGATCAAGGAGCAGGCAGTCCAGTAAGGCTTTACTAAGGCCATGTCACATAAAACCAATCTAATGTTCTTAAGAGTAACAGGCCTGGTAGGTCAGAGGAAGGGGATGTAGCACATGCTTACAGGTTGACTTCAGGAGCACTGTTTTATCCTAATCACCCATGCTTTCAGGGGAGAGCCAGGCTGGTAGAACTGGTGACTGACAAGGAATTTAGCTTGGCTAAACAAGCGCTTTCTTGTAAAACAATGTCTTGGGGTTTCCAGAAGAGGCCAAATGGTCCTCAGCTTGTCGGAATGAATAGCAGCTCTTCTACATGCTGAGGCTTTGATTTCTTACTGACTTGTGGGAACTGAGTCAAATCACCTAAGGCTGATGCTGTTTTCCTACCATGTCAAATCGGGAATGACCCAGTTCTTACTGAATGAGGAAAAGATGAGAGATGCAGCCCTACAGTTGAGTCAGGTGACAGGCGTTCTTTTCCCTGCTGTGTCACGTGCCCTGAAGCAGCGAGCTGGGCTGCTGCAGGACAGAGGGATGTGCTTAGCCCGCTCCCATACCTCAGAACATGCAGCCGGCTCCTGGCTGGCTCAGCCCAAGAAGTAGCTTTCACACATGCCTGCTCATCCTCCAAAGCTACCTCTGAACACACCTGTAACAGAGCTGGAGCCTGTTCTTTCACCAGTAGCATGAAAGTGCTGTGAAAGGCCATGAATTTTATGATCAGGACCACTGAGGACCAGGATTCCTGTGCTGGCATTGCAGAAGCAGGGAGGCAATGAATGTTTTCTGAGTCAGGTCTCCTTTTCTTCTGCCAGGACCCTGACTGCTCCGTGTGTCAGAGGGACCAAGAACTGTCTTACAACATTCATTTGTAACTGAAAAATGTCCTGCTAGAGAAAATTAACTGCATTGGAAGCTGTTCTTGCTACAGCGGCTGTATAGAAATCAAGCAAACTAAGGTCTCCAGTGCAGGGCAAGCTCTGCCTGCCCAGTGCCTTTGGCATGCTCCAGTAGCTGTCATGGTGCTAGACAGAGTCTGGGGGTGGCCTGCCCACTTGTTAAATGTATTACCTGAGAGTTTGAAACAAATAATCTGTGGAGTTTGCGAATGGATGAGGGATCATGATTCAGTCAAGAAAATGAGGTAGATCAATCAAAAGGACAGTGAAAGCCAAGCACTGAAAGAGATGTCAACTGGTAAAGGGCAGCATGGTATTAAATTATCCCTCACCTTTTGCTCTTACACTGATTTTATTCTTTGTTGCCAAGTTACCAGGCATAACTGCCTTGTTCTTACACACATATATATTTCCCCCAGTCTTGGTTCTGGTTGCCATCAGGTTGTTTTTGAACATGCTAGCATTATCCAGCCCACTGCTGGGGAATGAAGGTTTGTAAGGCTGGAATAAAAGGACAGGAAAGGCTCCAGCCATGGCAGATTCAGCAGGGGTTTGAGGACAAAATAAAGGCAGTGTTGGTCAAAGTAGCTCTTCAGCTCCCTTCTTCATGGGCCACAAAAATAGAGCAGTTTGTTCTGCTGGCAGAGAAGTTCTACCAAGGGTTCTGCTTCCCCCTACATGCCCTTGCATTTCCCTGCGTGTTGCCTCAGGTCAGGGAGTGAAAGGGATAAGGACAGAGGGGTCCAAGTCACCCCAGAGGTGCTGAGCAGATGAGAGCCTGGGCTGGCTTCCAAGATGTTAAGTGCAGTTTGTAGAGCAGGTGGGGAGAAATAAGTTCAAAACTCTGAACGTGGTTTGATGCTGGAGCTGTGGTTCTTGCCTTGGACGTGCACTGTGCCATGCTTGCAGAAGACCTATGTGGAGCCTCAGTGTGGAACAGCTGGATTTTGGGAGGTGGAATGCATTAGTGTCTTGGTTTTGAAAGAC
>VXAZ01001737.1:62178-151791 GCA_013399875.1 Gymnorhina tibicen | reverse complement strand
TGCAGGAATTTCTGTTTGTTCCTCATTGTGATTGTAATTTACTGGAAAGGGATTTGATGGCTAAAGTGGGAATGCAAATTAATATTGTGAAAAATGATACAGAGGCTAACACTGTGGTAACTTTGTGTCACATGTCTGGCAAGGCCTCTGCTGAAATAAACCCAGAAGTGTGGGCAGCCCCAGGGAAATATGGAAAATTAGATATAGAGCCTCTCCAAATTACTTTGAAGCAACCAGGACAAGTGATGTCTAAAAAGCAATACTCTCTTTCAAGGGAGGGAAGGAAGGGGTTACAGCCTGTCATTGAGTCCCTGCTAAAGGCAGGGCTTTTGGAGCCATGTATGTCTCCCTGTAACAGTCCTGTCCTGCCAGTTAAGAAACCAGATGGAATGTACAAAACGGTGCAGGATCTAAGAATAATAAATGAAATTTTCAAACCAAGGCATCCCACAGTTCCGGATCCCTATACTATCCTGAATCACATCCCTTCTTCACATGAGTATTATTCAGTACTGGATTTGAAAGATGCTTTCTGGGGGTGTCCAATTACAGAGGACAGTAAACAGTATTTTGCCTTTGATAGGGAGCAGAAGGAAGGAGGGAGAATGGTAAAACAACAATTGACATGGTCTGTCCTCCCGCAGGGATATACAGAGTCACCAGTTTTGTTTGGGCAAGCCTTGCAGAAAATATTAAGAAAGTTTACTCCACCCTCAGGAGTTAGGTTGTTGCAGTATGTGGATGATTTGCTTTTATCAGGGGAACAGGAAAAGGTGGTTGAAGAGGCTACTGTGAAGCTGCTTAATTTTATTGCTAAAAAGGAACTTAGAGTGTTTGAAAAGGAAGTGCAATTGGTAGAAAAAAACTTAAATATTTGGGACACATTTTGACTGGAGGTCTACAGTGTATTGATCCAGAAAGAGTACAAGGAATTTTACAAGTACCATTACCTCAGACTAAAAAAAGAGTTATGGCAGTTTTTCAGGGGTGGTGGATTACTGCAGAGCATGAATTGAGGATTTTTCTGTTTTAGCCAGACCTTTATATGATTTTTTTAACCCAAAACAATCCTAATATTGTGGCATGGACACCAGAAGAAGAGCAAAGCTTTAGAAAATTAAAAGACAAATTGGTTAATGCCCAAGTCTTAGCTCTTCCAGACTCAGAAAAGGAATTTGAGTTATATGTGGATGTTAAACAGGGCCATGCTAAAGGAATTTTGGTACAAGAGCACGGGGGAACACGGCGGCCTGTTGCTTATTTTTCTAAGCTGTTAGACCCAGTGGCCAGAGGCTGGCCTCATCGTCTGCAGAACTGTGCGTCCATGGCTTTAATGGTAACTGAGGCCCAAAAACTGACAATGGGAGAATATCTGATTGTTAAAGTTTCACATCAAGTTAAAGGTTTGTTAACCGAAAGAACCTCTAAGTGGATGACCAGCGCTTGGTTATTACAGTATGAATCTTGTTTAATGGAACAAGAGGACTTATAATTGAGAAGCAGTGAAGGATTCAACCCAGTCTCCTGTCTGAACAGCCCTGAAGAGGAGGGCCAGGAAAAAAACCCATGACTGCATTCAAGTGATAGATCTCTAGACCCAGACTAGGGCAGATTTACAAAATACTCCCCAGGCTGAGGGAGAAAATGTGTTTATTGATGGGCCTTCAAGGGTGATAGAAAGGAAGCAAGTTACAGGATACACTACCATTAAGGGAAGGGAATTAGAGGAAGGGAAGAGATTACCACCCACATGGTCAGCTCAGACAGCAGAGCTGTATGTGCTTGTGAGAGCCTGTGAATTATATTGGGACAAGATAGTGAATATTTTTACAGATTCTAAATATGCATATGTTGTAGTCCCCGAGCCACCAGTTGGGATGGCTGGGGGACCAGGGAGCCCAGGAGCTCGGTGGTGGGTGAACGCAGAGATCTGACACCCCCCACAAACTCAGTTGGTAGAATTCCTCCACCTGGTCTTGTGACCTGTGGAATGAGGTCCCTCTGGTTGGTCATCAGCCAGACAGTCACTCTAACCCTGGGTGACACCTCACTGGCCCTCAGCTGTTATCCCTCCCCCTGTCTGTATCCCTTGATAAGAACCTGTGGGGCTGAGGCCCGCCCTCTTGCTACCTGGCCTGCCTGCGTGCTGGTCAGAATAAACATCGGATCCCCCGGCAAGGGCTGCCTCTGGACTCTTTGCTTCTGGTACCGCCTGAGCTAGCAAGCTCTGTGTGAGCGTGGCTGCGTGCCTTCATCGCACGGTGAGAGAGAAGCTGTACGTGAGGTGCCCAGGCACCACCAGGAGTTCCTGAGCCAGGGTCTCTTAGGGACAAGCTGCAGCCTCCTCCACCAGTCAGCCACACTGCGGCATGCATATGGGGTGATTACATGCATTTAGGAAATTGTAAGAAAAAAGAGGTTTATTAACCTGAAGGGAAAAAACGTTAGCTCATGAGAGCCTAATTTCTTGCCTATTGGAGGTGGTGAATTTACCAAAAGGGATAGCAATAATGTTTGTTAGGGGACACCAGGCAGGGTGCTCAGAGGAGGCAATAGGTAACCAACTGGCTGATGAAGAGGCTCAGAAAGCTGCACTGTTGCCAGAAATCTTGAAGATCCTCCCCTCACTCCCAGTAACCCCATCGTTGCCAGAGGAACTGTCTTTTCCACCAGAGGAACTTGAGATAATTAAAAAGAGTGGAGCAGAGGAAAGAGGGGATAATTGGTTTACAAGAAATGGTAAACATTGGATACCAAAAGCTCTGGTCTTACAGGTATTAAAACAACTCCATGAAGGGAATCATTTGGGCTCTTGA
Source organism: Gymnorhina tibicen (assembly GCA_013399875.1). Classification (NCBI taxonomy): domain Eukaryota; kingdom Metazoa; phylum Chordata; class Aves; order Passeriformes; family Artamidae; genus Gymnorhina; species Gymnorhina tibicen. Next base: position 148,975 of record VXAZ01001737.1, on the reverse strand, counting down.
GGCCTGGCAGAAGCCTTCCTCAAAACGTATGCTGCTGTGGGTCTTTTTACTTTGGCAAAGCGAGCTGTTGAAGGTTACTTGATTTGTGCTAAAGCCAATAACAGGATTACAAAGAAAATTGCCAGAGGGGGGAGGTCTTGGGCTGAACATCCCTTCCAAAGATGCCAGGTGGATTTTACTGAAATGTCCCGAGTGGCAAGGTTTAAATATCTTCTGGTAATAGCATGTCAGCTAACAGGCCAGCCAGAAGCATTTCCAACTGCTTCAGCAACTACAGGATCAGTTATTAAAGTATTTTTGGAACAAATAATTCCAAGATATGGGATTGTAGAAACAGTAGACTCAGACAGGGGAACTCATTTTACAGGAAAAATTCTTCAAGGGGTTATGACTGCTTTAGGAATACAATGGGACCTCCAAACCCCCTGGCACCCCCAGAGCTTGGGCTGGGTAGAAAGAATGAATGGAGAAATAAAGAAACACCTTTTGAAGCTGGTCATAGAAAATAAGAGGCCATGGGTATGGCTTTTGCCACTGGCTTTAGCAAGAATGAGGGTCAGACACAGAGGAGATATTCCATTATCTCCCTTTGAATCGATGTTTGGAATTCCCTACCGTTGTAATTCTCAACCTAGTGGCGGGAGGGTAGAGATAAGTGGTGTATATTTTAAACAATACATGGCCAGGATACTGTCTCTTGTGAAATCTCTGCAACAGGAAGTTCGGCTGGCACAGACCCTGCCTTTGGACTTTGCTGTTCATAACATCCAACCAGGAGACTGGGTGCTAGTTAGCAAGTAGGAAAAAGCACCACTGGTGGTGAAGTGGCGTGGACCTTTCCAAGTGTTACTGACCACAGAAACAGCCATCAAGACAGCTGAACACAGGTGGACCCATCACACTCGGGTCAAGGTCTCTGAAGCCCCAGAGATCTGGACATCTCGACTGGAGAAGGACGGGAGGCCGTGACTGATGCTCTGCAGGAGTGGACCAGAAGAGTAGCCAGTGCGTCGACATCAGGGGAAGCCCCATGTGCATACCCACAGACTGTCTGCTGAAACAGTCTGTACGGGCATCCCTCCTCTCAGATCTCCAGTCACTGGGGGCTAATCCTTGCTGTCACTGTTTTCTTTATGTTAAACTGTTTCTATGCCTTCACTCACCACAGGTGGTGCAGAAGACAACATGAGAATTAGATTAGGAGATTAGATTACACCATTAGAATGTTTTTCTTAATAATCTTACCTTTATATTGTCAGTTAGGTTTGTGCCAGAGGTGGAAGAATAGTTTTTTTAGTTCTAGGAGAAGTAGCAAAAACCTTTAACCTTAGCAATTGTTGGGTCTGTGGAGGGCCAGGAGGATCTGAAGGCTGGCCATGGGTGGCCAGCCCAGTCAAACCTAAATGGCGGGTCAGTACCCTGAGTGAGGTCCATAATGGAACGGGATTTTGGGATGAGGAAGGAATTCCATGGTGACTTCATTCTTCTGAAAGAAGCATTTATTGTCTAAGTAGAACAGGAGGCGTATACGTGGGAAATAGTGTTTGTAACTGGACTTTATCTTTGAGTTTAGATTGTTGGACCCCCAACTGCCCTCCTTACGATTTTTCCAAATATCGAGGCAGATGGAATCAAACACACGTTAAGCTCACTAACGGTAGCTGAGTAAAGTGTTCCTACCATAATTATTGAAGGGATTTTGAAGGCTGTAAAGCAGTGGGGAGGGACAGGTTTTGCTGTAAAGCAGTGGGGAGGGACAGGTTTTTTGACCACTTATTTTTAAGCTGCCCACAAGTTAATTCCACAGGAGGACACATGTTGTCCATGACTATCAGTGGAAATGGCAACAGTGGAACACAACTCAAACCCTTTTTAATAAGTTCTGGTCCAGATCTAACAAAATAGATCTGGGATGTAACTGTAGGTGGAAATCTCATGTGGGAGCTTGGAAATGCAAATATTGTGATTCTTATGGTGGGGCAACTATTGTTGGAGGACCATTAGGCCCAGGAAGCAAGCTGTATTTTGACCCACCAATTGATGATGGAAATTGGGAAGGCCCCTTTGCTAACAGAACATGGGCTTTGAAAGGACATGATTGGATTTGTGGCCAACATGCTTATTGCAGATTACCACCAGACTGGTCAGGGATATGTTATGTAGGGTATATTAGACCGTTATTCTTTTTGCTACCACAAGTTCAGGGAAATCAATTAGGAATCAAGGTATATTATTATCTAATTATTATTATCAAGATATGATGATCTAATTAGAGAAAAGAAGTCAATTGATGCATCCCTGGCTGGAGAGAGCACCCAAAAATGGAGAAAAGATGAATGGCCACCTGAGCAATCATACAAAACTATGGACCAGCCATGTGGAATCCAAATGAATTAATCTCAGGTGCCAGAGAACCCATTTATAATTTGAATTGGATAATTAGGTTACAAGCTGTCTTTGAAATAATAACCAACCAGACAGCTACAGCTCTTGACCTTCTTGCCGACCAATCCACTCAGATGAGGAATGCGATATTTCAACATTGGATGGTATTAGATTATCTATTAGCAGAAGAAGGGGGAGTGTGTGGAAAATTAAATGACTCAAACTGGTGTTTGCAAATAGATGACAATGGAAAAGTGGTGAAACAAGTAACAAAGGGAATAAGAAAGTTAGCTCATGTACCAGTCCAAACGTGGAAAGAATGGGAACGGGACATGTTTTCATGGTTGCCTGGTGGACTATGGGTTAAATGAATGCTTTTTTCCTCTTATGTGCTATAGCAACTCTCATCTTTTTACCATTCATGACACCTTGCTGAGTGCAGCTCATTCAGCAGGTGATCAAGGGGATGCAGGTAGCAGACATGCCTACTGATCCAGAAATGGCTACAAAAGGACAGAAAATGATGTCACTGCAAATAATCGCAAAACCAAAAAAAAGCCAGGAACAGAAAATTAGATCAATGGTAACTAAAGTTTGTAAAGACAATTATTAAGAAAATAAGAAGAGGAGGGATTGAAAGAATGAGAAGGAGGTGTCTTTACAAACAAACTGTGGGCCTGCTGGTAGATAATGCCAGATACTGAGAGGTGAAAGAAGCAGTGGGAGGAACCATAAATTCCATAAAAATTCCATAGGAATTCCACTAATTGACACAGACCAGTACTCACTCAAGGCCGTGCTAAATCCCTGGACTTAGAGAAGAAGAACAGAGCACAAGGAAGAAAGTGGGGGGGTGGAGTGGGTATATGTTAGAAGGGGGTTGGTATTAGGCGATTTGGGAAGTCTATACCTCTCAAGTGCCTCAGCCAATGGGGAAAGAGAGAGGGAAATGTGGACGGGAAATTAGGATAAAAAGGAGGCCATGTCCTCCAACAACTTGAGAGACCCCATGGGAAATGCCCATGGCCTCTCCCTTTATTTTAATAAAGTTACAGGACTCCTCTGTCTCCTTTTTGGACACAAACATCTGGTGTTTGTGGATTAATTTTCCTGACATATTTGTGTGTGTCTATTTTTTTTTCCAGGGCTGCTGTTTTCTGTTAAGAGGAACCTCACAAAGCTGTGTCATTTCCTAATTATTAACAGGATAATTATTATGTATACAGTCCAAGTGTAACTTTAAAAAATAATAATCAGGCTGTGGCTATTTTTTAACTCTTAGGGTCACCAGGTGCTATTGGAGTAGGGGCTCCCTGAGCAGCCTCGCAGGGCACACTGTCCGAGCAGGGCAGCTCTGGACTCACTTGGACCTCACATGGGCCATGTTTGGGCCAAATTCAGGGAAACGCCCAAAAGGAACATCCCGTCAAAGGAAGGCAGGTTAAAGCCGCCCGTCCCCCACCAGGTTCGGGAAAAAAAAAAGATTTTCCTCGGAGGAAAGTGAAGGAGAAAATAAAAACTATTTATTTAACAAACACTCAGGAAAAGAATAATAATAATGCTAAATAACAAACCCTCTCACTGTGAGAGAAAACCTGAAAGATTTTGGAGTCCTGTGGGTGTGGTCTCTCTCCTCCTCCTCGGAGCTGGGCCGTCGTGGGCCCGCCTCCGGGCCTAAGGTGGAAATTTTCCCAGTATGTTCTGGTGTTCTGATGTTCTGAACAAGTCCTGAAGAGAAGAAGGGAAAAGCCAAAGTCCCAGAGGAAAAGAAACTTAACTCTCTGTCTCTCTCCAAAGAAACAGAGCGGAACAGCTGGCTGAAAAGCAAGAAGAGTGCTTCCTCTGCTCCTCAGCAGCAGTAGCTAATCTCTGTGTCCTTGAAGCACAAACTGTTTTGAAAAGTTCACGCAGTTTTTTTCTCTCTCTCTCTTGCACCCAGTTTTAAAGGCATAGAAAGGCTCAGGAATCACGTCTGGGCATAGAGCGGTGATAGGGGATAAAGCATAAAGTCACCCCAAGACACCTGCCCAGCCTGGCGCTGTGCTGGGGGTGGACAGAGGGACCCAGACAAGCTCATGGGAAGTGGCTCATGGGAATCTTATGAGATTTAACAAGACCAAGTGCTGGTGCTGCACCTGGGTCGGGGCAACCCCTGGGGTCAATCCAGGCTGGGCATGAGCAGATGGAACAGCCCTGGGAGAAGGACTTGAGGGTGCTGGTGGGTGAGAGCTGTACCTGCCGAAGCCCAGAATCCCCATGCCCTGGGCTGAGACCCCAGCATGGGCAGCAGGGAAGGGATGGGGTTTCTGCCCCTCTGCCCTGCTCAGGTGAGACCCCACCTGCAAAGCTGCCCCAGCCCTGGGGCCCAGCACAAGAAGGACCTGGAGCTGCTGGAGAGAGCTCAGAGGAGGCACCAGGATGATCAGAGGGATGGAGCAGCTCTGCTGGGAGGAAAGGCTGGGAAAGTTGGGATTGTTCAGCCTGGAGAAGAGAAGCTTTGGGGTGACCTCATTGTGGCCTTGCAGTACCTGAAGGAGCTGATGGGAAACACAGGGATGCAGTATTTACAAGGGCCTGGAATGACAGGACAAGCGTGAATGGCTTCAGTCAGAGCATGGTGACAGTAACACCGAGGTTGTGACNGCCTGGAGAAGAGAAGCTTTGGGGTGACCTCATTGTGGCCTTGCAGTACCTGAAGGAGCTGATGGGAAACACAGGGATGCAGTATTTACAAGGGCCTGGAATGACAGGACAAGCGTGAATGGCTTCAGTCAGAGCATGGTGACAGTAACACCGAGGTTGTGACTTCAATCCCGGTATGGGCCATTTACTTAAGAATTGGACTCGATGATCCTTGTGGGTCCCTTCCAACTCAGAATATTCTGTGAATCTGTGAAACTGCAAATTGAAAGAGAGTATGTTTAGATTGGATATTGGGAAGAAGTTGTTCCCTGTGAGGGTGGGGAGACCCTGGCACAGGCTGCCCAGAGAAGGTGTGGCTGCCCCTGGATCCCTGGAAGTTTCCAAGGCCAGGATGGATGGGGCTTGAAGCAACCTGGGATAGTGGAAGGTGTCCCTGCCCGTGGCAGGGGTGGGATGAGATGGGCTCTAAGGTCCCTTCCAGCGGAAGCCGTTCCAGGGTTCACTGACAGCGCTCCCGCTGCGCCGGCGTCGCTTGGGGCGGGGCTGGGCCCGGGCCGGCGGCGGCTGCGCGGGGCGGGCACGGCCATGGCGAAGCACACGGTATCCTCGGCGCGGTTTCGCCGGGTGGATGTGGACGAGTACGACGAGAACAAGTTCGTGGATGAGGAGGACGGGGGCGACGGGCAAGCGGGGCCCGATGAGGTCGAGGTGGACTCGTGCCTGCGGCAATATCCTGAAGGGAGCGGCGGGGGCGGAGCGGGCGCGGCCACCGCCGGGGCGGCCTCATAGGGGAACATCCGCGAGCGGGCACCGCGGCGGACGGGAAGCGCTGGAAGAAGAAAGGGCTGGCGGTGGGAATGGGCTGAAGGGGAAGGGACTGGCGGGGGAAGGGGCTGACAGGACAAGGGAATAGGCTGAAGGGGGAAGGGGCTGGCAGGAGGAAGAGGCTGAAGGGGGAAGGAGCTGGCAGCAGGAAGGCGGCCCAGCTTCCTCCCCTGCCCGCAGCAGCAGCAGTGCCCCAGGGCTGCGCTCAGGGAGGTGTCCCCGGGGGATGCGGGCAGGGGGTTTCCTGTGCCCAGAGAGCTCCCCGTGCCCGCTTCCAGGGCTGCCTCGCCCAGCTGGCCCCTGGTCACTCTTCCCAAAGGCTGCTGCTGGGCTGCTGGGGCTGGATCTGCCAAGCTGAGGCCTGTTCTCAAGGGCTGCAGATCGCAGAAGTGATGGAGAATAGTTTCTCTTACTTGCACCCTCATTCAAGGAAAGGCCTAGGAAGTATTCTCCAGTCCTGGAACTATGCAGCTGCTTGTTGATGTTGCTCCTGCCTCAAATGGCCTGAAAATTGCTGCCTTAGGCTGTACTCTTCTTAGCTGGTGAGGGAATCATTGCATCAGAGTGTTTTCAGTCATGCACAAGCCAGCTACAAGTATGGCTGTCCTGGTACTTGATGTCCATGTACTTGGTGTCTGGTCCTTAACCATCTGGCACAGGGAACATGATGGCTGCACTGCAGGCAGCTCTGAAGAACCCTCCCATCAACACAAAGAACCAGGCAGTGAAGGTAAAATAGCTACTGGCTCACTCAAAATTCTTTCCTGTCTCTGTTACCTCTGTGCCACCAGCTGTAGCTTGAGCAGGCCAGAGAAGCAGGTTTTAGGGTATTCCCTGATGTTGAAACATCCGTGACCACAAGTGTTTTAATCTTGTTCAAAATACTGTAGCTCAGGTGTCACCTGTCCAGGTACCTTTACCTTGGTGCTGGATCAGGTGGGGTTCTCCTACCAGTGCTGGTCATATTTTGTGTGTCCAGGTGTCACCAGGTGCCCGTGTCTGACTCAGACCAGATGTGCCAGCTCACAGATGTAATCGTTGTGTGCTCAGGGAACCAGGGCTGCAGCTGTCACCTCTGACTAATGAAACCACCAGCAGTGAGTGTACAAAAAAGGAAGAATTGGTTTTTATCACATCCAATCAAAATGAAGCCGTTGAAACCTCAGGAAAAGCGAGCCCTCCCCCTGTGACAGAGTGTGGGAGTCTGCTGGGTGTGTGCATTTCTGAATCTACCCAGGATGAATCCTCAATGGCTCATGATTGCAGTGGTGGGAGGAAGAGGCTGATAGATGTGGCACTGCCCAGCTGGTGAGTTCCTGCAGTCATTTCTCCCTGCCCGAGGAGAGGCCCAGGGACACGGTTCCCTGCTGCTCCCCTGGCAGAGCTGTTCCTGCAGCCCCAGCCCTTTCCTGAAGGGTTTCACAGTGCTCTGAGAACCAGCTGTTAGAAATAGGGCTGTATAGCTTTGTTCTCACATTAATTACTTGTTTCCACTAGCCCTCTATTGAGGGATTTAAGGATACACTTGGTGCTGGAATTGAAAAGGGCAGAATGACTGAACATTAATACCTGCCTTGATTTTTAGTCATCTTTGGAACTTTCATATTTTTACTTACAGTCATGTGAGAAGTCTTGCTAAGCCAAGTGATTATGGGATATTAAATTGGGCAGGAAAACTGACATCCACAGTTTCTGTGGGGGGAAGCTGCCTGAAGTGTTTGTGTGATGGAATTATTCAAAAGTCCAGCAACCCTGAGACTTTTTTCTCTCATCCTGCCTCAGTTAGTGATGGATGAACAGGAAGAGCTGCTCTTTGCTGATTACATGGCTAATTGCTGCTATAAGCACGCCACACACATTCCCAGGCCTGAAATGACATCCAGATCAATGGTTATTAATGTACAATATTAACGTTGCCAGTCTGCATCCAGTGTACCTAAGACAGTAGTTGACTGCTTGGAAAACACGTGGCTTCCAGCAGTCGCCCCTTCCAGGCTGCCAGTGACATTTCCCTGGATTATAATGGTTGTGTCACATTAAACACTACAGGAAAAGGCTCTGGTGCGAAGGGGGGCCAGACAAGCACTTGATTGTTATAATTATTTTGGAACTTGATAGATCTTGAGCTTCCATATGAACATTTACTATTTAGCCATAACTTAAATTAAGGGGTGGAGAATTGCAAACACTAACAGAGGCAGAAAAACTAAAACAGGGCAAATGTGTTAAACTCTTTTACATTGTTTATCTTTGGGAGGACGTGTCTGTTATATCTTACTACTACAAGCTCTTCACACACAGTCCTCTTCAGAGTTGTTAAAGAGAAAAATGCTCTAATTCAGTTTGTTTGAGAGAGGAGCAGTGTTTGGCTGCATCTCACACCAGGATGGCTGTGTCTGTGCCTGCCTGTTGACAGGACCGTGCCGAGAGCATTGTGCTGAAGGTGCTCATCTCCTTCAAAGCCAATGACATTGAGAAGGCGGTGCAGTCGCTGGACAAGAATGGGGTGGACCTGCTCATGAAGTACATCTACAAGGGCTTTGAGAGCCCCTCCGACAACAGCAGTGCTGTGCTGCTGCAGTGGCATGAGAAGGTGCGTGCATGGGGACAGCTCCTGCCGGAGTGCCCAGGCCCTGAGCCTGGCAGGAACCCTCTTCCTGTCTGCTGAGGCTCAAGTGCCAGATTCAGGCTGTGACGAGTGTATGGCCTGGAGTTCACAGCTGAGTTATATCTCCTGCCCACTGCTGCTTCCTTGGGTAAACACCCAACAGTTAAAATTTGGGTTTCTCTTAGACTGAGGCAAACAAAATGGTTTCATCCAGTGATTCAAGCAGGCAGAAGGAGACTTTACTTCCTGGAGGGAAGCAAAATTTGCAGCTTGGTTACACAGGGAAATGAAAGCTTAATTAAAGTTAAGTAGCTTTCTTGAAATTGAGTGTGATTATCATACTCTGGCACCCTGGCTGCTGGTGTTTTGTGGAGGGCAGGCAGATGCTCATTTGCAATATAAATGTGATCCAGGTAATTTCATAGACTCCCAGAATGGTTTGGGTTGGAAGGAACCTTAAAGCTCATCCCATCCCACCCCTGCCATGGGCAGGGACACTTTCCACTATCTGAGGTTGCTCCAAGCCCCGTCCAACCTGGCCTTGGACATTTCCAGGGATGGGGCAGCCCCAGCTTCTCTGGGCAACCTGTGCCAGAGCCTCACCACCCTCACAGGGAAGGATTTCTTCCTGATACCTAACCCTACGCCCTGTCAGTTTGAAGCCCTTCCCCCTTGTCCTGTCACTCCAGGCCATGTCTAAAGTCCCTCTCCATCATTCTTGTCAGCCTGTTCAGGTCCTGGAAGGGAGCTCCAGGCTGTAGCTGCCCTGGCCTGGTGTTCATTGCCATGTTTCCCTTCCCAGGCGCTGGCTGCTGGAGGAGTTGGGTCCATTGTGCGCGTTCTGACTGCCAGGAAGACAGTGTAACTCCAGCAGGAAGTGACGGTGTAACTCCAGCAGGGAGCCGCTGGTACAACCCCTGATCCCCCTCCCGGCACAGCCACCCCTGGCCGGCCCTGTCCCCAAGCTTTGCCTTCGCCCTGCTGCTTCCGTCATACCCCACCAATGATGCGCATTGTGATCTCTTCTGTGGTTAAATTCTGGAAAATTATGAAGGTGGAATTTTACTTCAAACAGGAATATTTGGTACTCACCAGCCGTTCAGTGACATGTTCAGTGGTGTAAACAATTCGGTGCTTAGGGTGATTTGCATTTGTGTGTAATTGTGGCAGATTTGGACATGACTCTTCTGAGCAAGTGCTGAGGGACGCAGGACAATGTCTTAATTCTTTTTGCTAGCCAAGCAGTGTTTTGAGCTAAAATCCTGATATTTGAGAAGTGGGGCAGCTATTATTAAACAGGTAACTGGACCACGTTGCCTTTGGTCAACCTCTGACCCTACACCCATGAGTAGGAGAGAAAAAAAACTCTTTTCCAACCCCAGTTATCATTCCAGAGAACTGAGTATTTTCCTTAACCTGCTCAGGTTCCTTGCAATCAGTCTGATGCTGGGTCCACAGCAGGAAGGTCACAGTGGGATGGAGTTGTCAATCATGCAGTTTGGAAAGTGGAATTTAAAAGGTTAATGGTCCATTTACACTGGAGCCCAGCCCAGTGAACTCTTCTTATTTTGGGGAGCAAAGATCCTGAGGAGAAGGAGAAAAAGCAGCTTTTACACAGCAAATCACCTTTCAGCAACTGGAAAGTGATTTGGTTTTGTCAAGCACAACTAAATGGCTGCTTGGGGTAGTCTGAGAAACATATCGTGGTATCCACATCCTTGCAGAGCTCCCCTATTTTGTTTTCTGGTTGTGTGGGGTCTGTAAGGATACCAGACAGCTCACATTGCTGTTGCATTGGGCCTCATCATGTTAGCTAGTGGGCCAGTCAGGTTCCCAAATAAAAAGGAGTATTTTAAAGAATTAGGAAAGCCCAGGGCATCCCAGACCACGGATCACCATGGAAGGTTTAGGGCCAGGACTGAAATACATGTTTTAATTTCACTATTTTACTACAGTTCAGTTGTGTAAAACTGTTGGGGACCTTGTGAAATCTTTGCTGATTTTTGATATCTGCTTTGTTTTTGTAATAATAATAAAGACCAGACAATAAATCATCACTGCATGTTTACTCAGTGTCTGACATGCCTTCAATGCAGACAGGAACCAGCATGGTTACCCCTAAACCATTCAGTGCCTCCCTAATTCTCTTCCTAGGATGCTTCTCCTTGCTCACCACCGCAGAAGAACACAGGCACAACCACAGGAGGCACTAAGATCACCAAGTGGGAGACCCAGGCTTGGTACAGAAGCCACAGAAAGCATCCAGGTTTCACCCATAGATCTGTACAGAAAGTCTCCTGGATGTGCAGCGAGGGTTGCATCCTTACAGCTCTGCCAGGGACTGTGATTGGCTTCTCTGGTTCTTTCCGCTTGCCCAGATTTGGGTTAAGACACCAATGAACCTCATTTAAAAAAAAAAAGCTGTAATCCCAGCGAAGTGGAAAGTATTTTCCAAAGCAATTGATGCCAAAGCAGATCAGCTGCCTCTAGATGGCATTAGATAAATGAAGTGAATAAAAAGCGTCGTCTTAAGGTTCTGCAGCCCCCCTTGGGTGAGGCAATGATGGATTTAGGAATATTTACAGAACACGTACGTCTGTGTTTATGTTCAGGGATGTTGTAAAACATGCATTGATGGGATAGGGTAGGATTTGCAGGGGCAGCCCTGCTGGTAATGAGTGACAGGAAGGGAAAAAGTAAATCTAGTTTTAAAAAGAACCTCTTTCCTCCAAATTCTGCCTCACTTGTATTGGTGGATCATATGGACACCACAATAGCAGGTCAGATTCCTGTTAGGGGAAGGAAGCCTTCAATGGAGAACCTCATGCAGGTCAGACTGGGAAGGGTGACAGGATTTGCAGAGCTCTGCTGCCTTCAGCTTTGGCCAGAGCATGTGGCAATGGCACCTTGTCATTCACATCCTGCTTTTGTGCCAGCCAAGAGCTGCTGCTGTCCTCACTTCCACATCACTGTCTGCCATTTGGGAAAAGAGCCAAAACCCCTGGGTCCTGTGCAGAAAGCTCCAACCTGCCTTCCTGGGAATGAGCTGGACATGCTCCTCTGCTCCTCCTGCCCAATAAAACTCCTTACAAAAAGGTCTTCCCTTGGGCGTAATGGGGTTTTTTCTGCCTGAATCAGTCTTTTTTTGACTCTTCAGAAATGATAAACTCGTACGTATTGTTGCTATACAAACTCAAAACACATGCACTGCACCCCAGATGGATTTTGGACATTTCTCTGTATTTCTGACCCACCTATTGGCAATCTGGGTTTGCTGGATTCCAAGAGTCTTCCACAGGAAATGTCACCATCTCTGTTACTCACTTCCTGTTGGACGCTATCGTAGAAGAAATGAGTTTACCTACTGAGTCAGCTTTGGGCAGAGAAAGGGGAACAAGAGACTCGCTCTTGCTAAAAGGGCTGTGTTTATCACAACTCTGAAATCTCCTGATTGTTACATTACAAATACCCAAGCAGAAGGACAGCTGCTGTGAGCATTCCAACAGGGATGATCTCATATCCTTCTCCAGCTCCCCTTGTACTGGTTTTGGGATAAACCTGACCCAGCAGTGCACCAATTCAGATAATTAAATGAGCAGAAAATTATGCCTCCAATAAGGTGAACCCTTCGCTGCTCCATGGGGTCTCCTGTTCCTCACAGGAACCAGGAAAGGCACCTCGAGGGGTGTTTTCACACTCACCACATTGTTATTCCTACCCTTTTACCTGAGCATCACTTCAGCTGTTTGCATCTCCCTCTGCTTTCCTGGAGGTCAGAGAGTCTTCCATGCTCCCGTGGGAAGCCCATAAGAGCCAGCTGGAATGCTGAGGGCACACATGCAGCTGGAGAACCAGAGAGTTCCAGGCTCAGGGTTGTGTTTGGTCCTACTTTGGATTAAAATCCCAGTCTTTGCTGCTCAGGGGCTCGGGTTTCTCCATCAGCAGGACTCAGAAGTCTCATCCCCAGCCTCCCTCCCACTGCTGGAGTTATGTAATTTGCTGGGGAAGTTTTGGTAAAAGCACAAGGGCTGAGTCTTGCTGACACATTTTAAGCTCTTACAAAATACACATCACATTGCTGCTAGATGGGGCAGAGGCAAAGTACTTCCAAAAATGCGTAAAAACCATGTGTGGAGCAGCCAGCTCCAAACCTGTGAGTCAGCAGCAGGTCAGTCCTGCTGTCACCGCGTGCCCCATGCTTATCTTGACCCTGTGCTCTCAGCAGTGCTCCAGAGCCAGTTATGCTCCGTTGGCCCTAAAACGCCTGGACAGAAGTGATGTTGGGCTGAGCCCTCGGGATATGGTGCAGCATGGCCACTGCCCCAGGAACCCCATCCACAGGCAGCTTCATGTGCCCTTAGCAGTGGAACTCCACACTGGGACAACACGGTGGGGTCAGGAAGGACCAAGGGTTTCCCAGGCAGTAGGCCTGGGCCCTACTTCACCTCCCCACTTGGGCAGACAGGGGAGCCCCAGCCCAGATGTGCCTGCCAAGAACCGTCTCCAGGAACCGCTTAAAGCCCTTCCCCCTGCACTTTGCAGGGCACCCAAGGGCTCAGCCCAGCGCTCATCCTGGGGTTTTGCAACGTGAAATTTGACCTGATGAACCACCCAGCTGACAAAATCCATGGCTTTTAATGTAAAAACCAGAGGAGCAAAACCCAAGTAGGTGAGGAGTGGCTGCCTGAGAGGAGCAGGTGCACCCCATGGAAACCCGCTGTGTCAGAGGCAGCCTCTGCCTCACTTCCCCATCCCGGGGCTGATACGAGTGAGGCCAGTTCCTGCCAGGCTTGCGACATTGGCGGGCGGAAGGCGGAAGGACCGGCCGAAGGGAGCCAGAGTGGCCGAACTGCGCCACAAGGAAGGACAGGGAGAGGGGCGAGACTCACAACACAGGGGGATCCCACATCCCACTCCCACCACGCCATGTCCCTGGTGGAGACGATCCGGCTTTGGCAAGAAGGGGTGTGTGCAGGGGACAGGAAGGAGTGGAGTGCTGCCCTGGATGCCTTCACAGCCGTCCAGAACCCCCCTGCCAAAATCTACTTTAACATCGGCTGCATCCACCTTGTCCTGGGGAAGCTGGTGGAGGCAGAGGAGGTAAGGTACAGCCCCTAGGGCTGCTCATCCTCTCACCTCTGGGACCTGCCCAGATAAATGGACATGGTGGGGAAGGAAGGAATTAAGGATCATGGTCTAAGGGATGGATTCGGGGCCTTTTAAAGCTGTGAGGAAGAGGGACAGCCCTGGGCTGCCAAACCTGTTCTGCCAGTGAATTGATTCAAAGGAATCTACTCCACAGCAAGGTGCTGTAAAGTAAGGCACACCTTTATTGGCCAGGCCAGGAGCATGCAGGGGTTAACACCTCCATGTGCGTGTCCGCTGTGGTCATCTTCCAGAGGTTTTTTATATGTTTACAAGTTTGTCATGTCATTATGCGTATGCCAGTTCGTCATTATACATTTACAATTTTGTCATCCACCCTTGCTTTGGTCACTTATGAAAAGTTACAGTCCTAAGGGGTCTTACATGATTTGTGGTTTTCTTATCTTAGGGTCACAAACACAGCACGCTATTCTTAATACATTTATCACATCTTGCTAATACACACTTAATTCTACTGTTACACACTTTATTGCTATATTAGTTAATCTATTATTGTGTATTGATTATGTCCTTATTCTCCTACTACATTTTTCTACCCTTTTGTGACAGTTCCTGTGTTTGTCATTAAAACGGCAGTGAGCATGCTTTCTTCCTGCTTATCGCTTAGCCCATAGGGGCGGGCCTTGGTTCTGTNCTTATCGCTTAGCCCATAGGGGCGGGCCTTGGTTCTGTGGACAAAGCGGTTAGCCAAACCCATTAGTCGCATTTCCTTATCATCCCAGTTCCACTCGGGTTAGTTTTTTTTTTCAAAAGCAGTTAGCGTTAGGCATAGCATCTCCTATTCACTTATCATCATAGCCCTTTTCCAGGGCTAGGCTTCCTGTCTTGCAAAAGCAGTTGCAGTCAAGCATAGCAGCCAACACCCAACTTTTACTAATCTATACTTTATACTAAAGCACTTATGCTAAAAGGAGTCCTATGTTTTGTATGTTAAAGGAATCCTGTTATTTAAAGGAGTCCTGTGTATCAGAATCAGAGGTGAGGCAGCAGCAGTGATGCATGGCTCACTGTTCACCCTCCCTCTCTCCAGGAGGTGCCCATGCTGACAGATGGCTCCATCTCAAAAAAACCCGGGAGCCTGGTACAGACTCTCCCCCACCCAGTGCCCAGTGCTGCAGGGAGACACAGCCCGCAGAGCCCAGCTCAGGCCACTCGAGGCAGGACAGGTACAACTGCTCTATGCCCTCAGTTTTTTAAAGGTGTCCCCTTTTTACCCCCCTTTTGCCCCACTCCCACCTCTGCAGGCGTTCACCCGGAGCATCAGCTGTGACAAGCACCTGGCAGTGGCTTATTTCCAGCGGGGGACTGTGTTTTACCGGAGGCAGAAGTGAGTGGAAGGGTTTTGAGTTTCATTTTTGCTGCTTACAGAGATGCCAGCCTTCAGCTGAGGATGGCCCCAGGCAGGTTGGTGCCCCAGAGCCCAAACCGAAACCTCTCGAGGTCAAACAGGCTCCTACTCTTCAGCCCTGCAATCCTGGGATTAACATGAGCCTCAGAACCTCTCTCCTCCCCTGGGGCGTCTGAAACACTGCAAGGATAGAGGGGAGACCCGACTGAACTCACCAAGTCTGAAAACAGGCTTAGAGGCAGGTAGGTTGCCACCACGAGCTGGTGACACCTTCATCCTCTGTTCCACAGCCATGGAAAGGCCATTGAGGATTTCAAAGAGGCACTGGCCCAGCTGCGAGGCAACCAACTCATTGACTACAAGATCCTGGGGCTACGCTACCGGCTCTTTGCCTGTGAGGTGAGACACAACTGGCCACCAGTTTTGATCCCAAAGGTCTGTTCTCCAGCATGAGAAATCTAAAGAGGAGACAGCCAGCCTCTCTTTGTACCTTGCAAAAACCAAGCAAGTGGGTGCAGTGCCACTGCCCCGCTGCCCTTTCTTTTCCTTTCCTCCTGGCAGCAGTCCAGCTGCTCCAAGAGCTCACTCCCTTGCTCCCATCCCTCCAGCAGATTCTCTATAACATCGCGCTGGTGTATGCCACAACGGAGAACTGGGAGAAGGCTGAGGAGCACCTGACCCTGGCCATGAGCATGAAGAGCGAGCCCCAGCACAATAAGATCGACAGAGCAATGGAAGCCATCCTGGTACGGAGGAGTAGGTCTCACAGCCCCACAGGGAGAGAGGGAAATCCCACTGACAGTGTTGCCTTTCCCTGGGCTTAGAATTAAAAGCCAAACACTGTTAGAGGGGAAAAAAGGGTTTTACTTCTGTATTTATTCAAGGATCCTTTGGCGCATCACAGCTAGGTAGAAAGCACCCCCGAATGCACACCGAGAATGCCCACCCGAAAGTGCCCACCAGGATGTCCACCCCAAGAATGCACCAGGGTGCACCCCCCAACCAGTGCACTGCACTGCTCAATGCACACACGCACACACACAGATGCACAAAAAATGCACCCACACGATGATTCGCGTATACAATTATAGACCTTGCAAATTAGCATATCTATCCAAGATTCCCCAAGGAGACGCTCAAGAGAAGCCCCCATCCTGAGGAACCTTCCCACTGGATGGGCCTATCTTAGTTTACAGAATGTGTTCTGGAGAGGACCTTGGTGTCTGGGGCTTTCTGACCCAACTGCGAGGTTTCCAAGATGTTTGGTCTCTTGGCCCAACGGAACTTTGGGTCTAAGCTAGTTATCAGACTTAGGGAATTACAAGTATGTGGGCTAAAAGCACTAAGGATACATGCAAAGCTCTATGAAAGGGTATATGAGAAGGGTATATGAGAGGGGTATATGAAAAAGCAAAAAATCATCATGGCATCAACAGCACATCCACCTTTTAGCAGGATTAAAATGCAGTGGCAGTGGATATTGTAGTGTCCATGGAACTACATGGGAGGTTCATGGGAAGAGCTTTGGGTCACTGGGGAGGCAGGGATGGGAAGACGGGATTCAGTGGACCGTACCAGGGCTGGGATCAGGCTGTCATGGTGGTGGTCTGGCTTTATGGAGCAGACCCCAAGCCCAGAGCAGAAAGGACATTCATCAGTCCCTGCTCTCACCTCCAAAAGCTCCATGACTTGTCTGTGCTTCAGAAGCAGAAGCTCTGTGAGCTGGTGGCCATTCCTCCGGGGAAGCTGTTCAGGCCAAATGAGAAGCAAGTGGCTCAGCTGGAGAAGAAGGACTACCTGGGGAAGGCAATGGTAAGAAGGCTCTATATTATTAATTCAGGCCAAACCCGTGGGCTGAGAAGAGCTGTTGACTGCCTTCTCATCACCCCTCTGAGCTGCTGCCTGGTAGGCAGCCAGAGACAGGGAGCTGGTCTCTGCCTCAGGGATCCCTCATATGTGGACAGAGGGATGGCACACAGCGATCTCATGGGAAACAGGGAGTCTGCAAGAATACAGGAGCTAAAAGCATGTTCCTGCTGAGCATGGCCTATTTCTAGTTTGTCTCCTTAGTGAGACATGAGGGGCATGAGCTGGAAAGATCCCACTGGAGCTTCAACTCGAGCCAAGACATTTTCAGGGGTGCAGAAAAGGAGCTATTTAACATTTGACACCCACAAACAACCTCCAGTTCTGCCACCACTCTGTTTGAAAAGGGCTTTTCAGCTCAGATAAGCAAACAAGCTTCTCTTGTGAATGTGCAAAATCTGGTCACTGGGATACCACCCTTGGGCTCAGGTCCTGGGAGGCAGCACTCCTCCAGAAAAGGAACCAGGCACTGGGGAGTCAGACAGCCAAGAGCCAGGCAGTTCCTTGAGTGCCAGAAACATGCAAAAGCATGTATCAACTTTGTAAATTACATTAAGGTCACCTGTAGGAGGTGTGGGCTTGAGCTGGACACTTTGGCTCCCTTCAACATTTGTAATTAAAACAGAAAGGGAAACTTTTAGGTTATAATGCCTCAAACCACAGAAACAGCCAGGCTAAGAGCAGAAAACTTACCACAGCTGAGAGGGAAGCTTTGGTGCCAGAGGCACTCAGCCTGTAGTCCAGGATGCTTAGCCTAAAATCACAGCCCCTCCTGAGCTTGAAGCATCCTGAGGAGCTTGGCCTGGTCAACAGCAAAGGAGGAGGGTGGACATCAGAGGTCTGAGAAAGGTCTATAGGCACCAAGTCACTATCTGTCTTTGGCTGTAGGTGGTGGCATCTGTGGTGGACAAGGACGATTTTTCAGGATTCGCTCCACTACAGCCACAGGTAAGACTCCGTCAGTGACCAGCATGCTCAGTGCAGGATGACGTGGGGTGGCTGTCATCCCACACCTTGCCGAGGGCTATGACCTGCAGTGGGGAGTAAACAGCACCCTTACCACCCTGAATTCTGTGCCATCGCCGTGGGGAGGAGGCGGCAGGCACTGCTTCCACGGATCAGCTGCTCCTTCCACCACCAGGGAGCTCATCCCAAACCCACCCACAGCTGTGGCTGAGGTTAAGCTGGTTCCCTGTACGGGGAAGTAGTGGGCGGGGTGATGGCTGTGTGCAGGGAGCTGTCTCTGACCCTCCCCAAAGGATTCATTAGGGGTCATCTGCCTAAGCCTGAGTGGAGAAGCAATAGCAGTTCTGCTTTCGCTTTGCATCCTCTTGCCCATTCCTGAACTCCTTTGCATTTCCCAAGCCATTTTCCAGATGATGTAGTGGCATCTTCCCGTTCCTAAAGGTGGCAAGAGTTTTTCCAGGAGCTTTTTGGGAGGATATGGGGAAGCACAGCATCATTGCACAAGATAAATTACTCCCTTCTCAATGCAGACAGGTGTTGACAATTTCAGGTCTCCGTGAGCTGACACTAAAATCAGGAGTGAAAAGAGGTTTGTGCCTCTGAAAACCAACTGTATGTTGAAGAATTTGGAAACTATTCTATAGAAGGAGAAAAGCCAGTGATATTCCTCATGGCACTTAAGGCACCTGCATGTGGAGGAAGAAACAGTGTTGGGGTGAGGGCAGGCATGGTAAAAGGCTGCAGGAATTTCTGCAAAGCAAACAAAATCCTCTGGATTACTGGTATTTTCCTTTTTGTCTTCCTGTTGGCAGGCCTCTGGTCCTCCACCCAGGCCCAAGACCCCAGAAGTCCTCAGGTAAGTTGGATGAAGGATGGATAACCGACACAGCTAGGCACAACTCCATCCTGAACTCTTGCAGCCAAGCATCCAGCTGGCCCCCAGAACTCAGGGGGAATGGGGAATGTAGAAACAAGGAGGCAGAGGTCTGGATTCTCCCTACAATGTAAAACAAGAGCATTGCTAATATTCCTGACCTGTCCATTGCTCCCACACCCAGGGCCTTCAGAGGGCAGCCACACCGTGTCATGTACGAGTTCATTCCCGAGACCGCTGAGGAGCTGCAGGTCTTGCCAGGAAACATTGTCTTTGTCCTGAAGAAAGAGAAGGACAATTGGGCTACAGTGATGTTCAATGGAAAGGTATACCAGGAGTGTGATGGACAGGAGGGGCAGACAGCAGGTTGTGGTTGAGGTTCTGCAGAGGCAGAGCCTTGCCAACAGTAATTAAATAAGTTTCTGACTGAAGTCTCTTATGTCCACCCTGTGTTAGGCCATAGGGTTCAATGAAATCTACCCAACCTGCAGAAATTAAAATTCAAGCCTCAGGAACCCTCCTGGATGCAGGGGAGAGTGAGGACGCATCCAGTTGTGTCCTCCAGTAGTGGGTTGCCTTCTTGCCAAGTAATCACTACTCATCTCTCCTTCCCCTGCAGAAAGGGATCGTCCCCTGCAACTTCCTTGAGCCTGTGGAGCTCCAGAATAAGCTGCATATTCAGGTGAGGAGGCCCAGGAAGAGATAGTGTCCTGGGGAGGGCAGATCTCCACATATTCACCCAACACCCGCCTCCCAGTAGGACCCATGTGTGACTCCCTCCCCCTCATGATGCTGGGGTTGGTTCTTCTGGCTCATGGTCACCTTATCATGAGCTCAGAGATCTGCAAAATCTGCATTGGTGGCACCGTGGTGGTGGTTGGCAATGCTGGGGGGATAATGGATAGCAGTCCAAGACCCCAAACAGACTGGAAAAATAGCAGGTTGGAGGGGGGCTGCACAAGGCAGCAGCACCCCAGCCCCTCAGGAAGGGTGGGATTGACAGCACTACCTTCTTCCCATGGCACAGGAGGAAACCCCTGTGGAAGATGAGATCTCTGAGTCACCCACCTCCACTGTGCCGGAGAAGCCGCGGCGGCCGGTGCCAGGTCAGTGCGGGGAGCTAAAGGGATGGGGGGCACAGGGTGACACCACCAGCAGCAGGTTGAGATGCCGTGTCCTCACTCTTTGAGACCAGGGCTAGGGTTCATCTCCATCTCATTCCTGGCCCCATTTGCAGTCAAGGACTGGGATACATTAGAGCGGGAGGCAGAGACAGCAACTGCAGTGCTGAGGATGGAGTAAAATAGTGTCTGTGGGGTCCCTGAGGAAAGCAAGTCCCTCTGTGCTCTTAATTAGCACAGTGACTAATGAGAAAAAGGGCCTGGAGATAGGAATGGGGCAAGAACCAGCTTGGAGTAAAAGATTCCTTATAGGCTTCTCCTTCAAGCAGGGCATCCATGAAAGTTTGAGTGCTGCTTTGAGCTGGGCTAGGCTTAAAGGAGCTGTATGAAGGGGCTTCCTGGCTGGTGCTAGCCAGTGTCCCACATCTCAGGCCTGGGGCAGAGATGGTGACACCAGGGCCACCACACTGCCCCCAGCATAGATGGTTCAGGATGCTGGAAAGCTGAAACAGGGCTCTGCCACCGGCATCCACACTGCTGCAGGAAGAACCCTTTTAGGGTAGAAAATATCACTGTGCAGAGACAGTACTGCCCAGGTGTTGATGTGCTGCACTCTAGTCTGGCTATCAATGACCAGTGTGCAAAAAAAAAAGGACTATGTGGAGAAGACATGGCTGAGAGGGGCCCTCATCCCTGTCTGTCCCTGTCTGCAGGGAGGGCTCAGAGTAGGGACCAGGCTCTGTTCCCTGGGACCCAGCAATGGGACAAGAGATGGTGGGCAGAAATGGATGCCCAGGAAGTTTCACCTGAACATGACAAAGAACTTCTTTCCTGTGCAGTGACAGAGCACTGGAACAGAGACCAGAGAGGGTGTGGAATCTCTCTCACTGGGGATATTCCGGACCCATCTGGACACAGTCCTGTGCCTTGTGCTCTCCAGTGACTTTGCTAGAGCAGGGAGGTGGGACCCGATGACCCACTGTGGTCCCTTCCAATCTGATCCACTCTGTGTGAGAACTAATTGCCAACCCCCTGCTCTGGGGGGGGCCTGAGCCAGTCGGTGGTGGGGAAAGGTGGACCAAAAGATGATGAACAGCAGGAGGGGAGGGCACATGTCCCCATCAGAGCAGCCAGGAGTCCAGGGGTAGAGCTGGCTGTGGCTCATGGAATTAAGGACAAACACCTCATGGACACAACAACCCCAGTGACCATCTTTATGGCACCAAAAGCCATCTTGGATCTATTAGTGGAACCATGTTCAACAGTGTAGCCTCGGGCTCTTTCTGGAATGAGCACAGTTGTGCCAAAGCACTGCCAAAATGTAAATCAGATCCTCATGAAGCGGCTTCCACAAACCTGCATGAAATGACCCTGCCTGAAAACCATGAATTTAGCTTTACAGCCCCACTGAAGGACAGGGATTGCCTTTGGTTTTCAAGGTGGATGTAGGGAGATCAGAAGAGCAAAGACACTAAAACCAGCAGCTACGTGTTTCTTTTTTGAATCCCCCCATGAAAGACATCCCACCCCTCGCTCCCATCCCTGCAAGAGGGAAGGCACAGAGCCAAAACCTCTGCTCAGTGGTTGTATCTGGATCTTACAGATGAACCTCTGTGGCAGATGCCATATCCATTCAAGGGACCACCGCTGGCCCCAGGGTTGGCTGGTGTTTCTGGAGATCATGATGGGCTGCAGGAGGTCTGGCTGTGTGTTTAGACAACGTTTACCCCATCCCACCTGCTGAGCCACCTTTTTCCTCCTCCCCAGACTATGTTCCTGCTACCATGGCGCAGCTGAGAGACACAGCAAAGGTAACATCCTGTGAGCGCAGACCCCGAGGTCCTACAAATCTGCATTTACCAGGTGACTTAGGGCTGCTTTTTGGGAGTTCTCCTCCAGGCCCCAGGTGGATCCAGGGCTGTGACCAGAGTCACTGTATGACTCTCATCTTAGTCAACCTGAGGCACTTGAGAAGGGAGAAATAGGAGAGAGCTTGGCTGGAATGCACATGCTTCTGGGAAGGGTCAGCGTGTCAGAAGGTCACACTGGGAAGAGAGTTGGGAAAATACAGCCATTCCAACTAAAAAAAAAAGAATGAGGGGCTTGGAGGGTGGACACAGCTCTAGTTTGATCACCCTAAAGCCAGTTTGGTGCCAAGTCCCTAATCTGTTGCTGACCTCACTCCTGGGACAAGCCTGGGGCTCCCAACCAGCCAGTGTCCAAGCACAGCTTGGGAGGCACAATCTAACTCAAGCAACCACAGTTTCCACATCCCTGTGCTTGCCAAGCCACATAAAGTGACATCCCGTTTCCTGCCCGCAGGAGGCTGAACCAACTGTCTCCAGCCCCCACGTCCTCAAGGTGCATTACAAATTCACAGTTGCCCTGAGAGTTGATCGAAGCCTCTCCTACAGGGAGCTCCTGGAGCTGGTTTGCAAGAAGCTGGAGCTGCAGCCCGAGCACACGGAGCTGAGGTGAGGCACTGCCAGCCCCAGCGAGCCAGGGCTGTGTTGCAGGGCTCCTCACCTGCATCCCCTGCACACCAGGTACAAGCCTGTGGAGGGCCAGGAGCTAGTGACTCTGAGTGCAGAGAATGTGGAGGCGGCCTGGAGCCAGAGCAAGGACAACTGCCTGACAGTCTGGTGCAATGGCACAGAGGTCAGTGACAGCTACAGGGGCAGCCACCTTCTCTCCCTTCCTGCCTTTGCTCTCCGTGCCACAAGCACAGGTTTGTGGCTTTCAACAGAAGCCAACGACCTCATGAAAGGCAGAGGAGCAAAGCGTGGGTGGAGAGAAGCAGAGCTCGTCTCTCTTGCCCTGGTACAGAGACAGAAGCCAAGAGGTCATGCCCTCACCAGCTTGTTTCCTGCCTTAGGGAGAGGGATTTGTACCAGACAGCAAACCAGAGGAGTCACTGCAGGAGGCAATGCCGGGGGAGACGCGACCAACCCATGTTGTAGCTCAGTACCGTTATGAAGCCACCCAGCCTGAAGACCTGGAGTTTCAGGCAGGAGATGTGATCCTTGTTTTATCCAAAGGTAATTGTGCTCCTCCTGGGACAGGAGAGGGGAGGGGAGGGATCCCCCAGCTCTGGTGAGAGGGAGGGTGGTGTGGCAGCAGCAGAGCCCCTCCAGCTCTGCCATGGGATTCCCATCCACATGTCACTGTTACACACACTTCTTCCAACATATTTTCATCACTCCCGCTTCCACTGCGCCCCTCCCAAACATTTAAGACAGGAGGTACACTTGGGCTGTGTTTTAAGCTTACTGATCACAGTGGATTCTTCCAAGGAGATGCCTCATTTTAGCTGCAATCCCCACAGTGGGAGCAGGCGCTCTCTCCCATTCCTTTCATCTGGAACCTTTTTTCATCTACTTTTCTTGTTAATAGTACAATCTTCCATTAGTCGTTCAGTATTAGTCCTTAGCGTTTCTATGGGAATTGAGGCTTAAATACAGACTAAATCTCAGGAAGATCAATGAAGAATTATATACACAGGGCATGTTCCCCTCCTCACTTGAACCTCTGAGTGAAATAAAGACATCAGGAATAGGTTTTAAAGACAAAAACCCCTTACATTTTGCTATCTCTAGTTTTGTCACTAATCTGTGGTGCCTGGCAGCAGTACACTATCCCCCCTCTAACCTTTGACTGGTTAGTTTTTGCACCATGCAATACTGATGACTCCCCTCCACTCCAAAATCCTACCTTCCCCTTCATTGCTGAGCTAAATATTTCCCAGTTCAAAGCTGGTTCTTGCCTCATTTGGTTCCCCCACAGCAAAATTGTCAGAGCTCGTAGGCTTTACTTAACCCAGGGTAGCAGAGGTTTTGGGGGTTTGTTTTAGGGTTTTTATATGAACGTGGGAAGCAGCTGATGGTATACTTCAGATGTATCCTGGAGAGGACAGACCAAGGTCTCAGATAATTTCCTTGCTCTCCACACTCCCTTTGTTTCCACTCAAGGCAGTTTCCGAGCCCCCTGGTCTCTATTTTGATCCAATTTCCTACCCCCATTTGACATTCCTTCTTACGTTACCACTTTCCTCTCTTCCTCATTCCTCCCTTTCCTCCACATTCCACTCCCTTCTGGGTCTAGCACTGCTCAAAGTTTTATCAGCAGACACACCTTAAAATGGTGATCTCAGGCCTGTCTGCAGCACATGATGCTCCTGTGCATCCCTAGGGTCACAAGAACTGTGTTAATTTTCCCTTCCAGTGAATGAAGACTGGTTTGAAGGCCAGTGCAAGGGGAGGACTGGCATCTTCCCATCTGCATTTGTTCAACAGCCCATCACTGAACACCCAGAGAAGTGATTTCAGAAGAGCTTGAAGTCGTGGAGAGAAATTAAGAATTCAACTGTTGCCATTATGTAGTTGGCATATTAATCCCTGCATCCGAAATGAACTTTAAATGTTATTGCTACTTGTATTAAAAGCTTTTTATATTTTTTTTTATATTTTACCTTTTGCATTGTTCTCTAAAACAGGAACTTGTTAAGAAGTTGCTAATTCCTGTTAGGAGTACATTCATTCCTAAATCCCGTGCTTGCCAAGAGACTTGCCCTGTTCCCCCACGTTCTCCCATGTTATGAGGCTTCTTTATTCCTTAACCGTCTGCTTAATGCCCAAGGACACTGTATCTTTAAGATGGACCCGGAGGGCAGACCCAGGGCCACGGGACCCGGGGTGTGGGTCGGTTCAACGGCTCTGTGCAACAGCTCTGGCTCCAACGGTCTCTGCCATGCTCGGGAGGGAGTGCACTGGGGGCACCGCACTGCTTCTTGGTGGTTTTTTGTTCTCGCTAGCTTCTTGTGTTTTTTTCCCTTCCCTCCCTCTGGCCTCCCTGCCCTCCTTCCCTTCTCTCTGGTCCGGGGAGCCTGCGGGGTGGCCCCAGCTGGTCTGAACCCCAGGGATGGCCAAGCCGTTGAGCGAGGGGACGCAGAGGTCCGCCAGCTTCGCCTGCTGCGAGGAGGAGGACTGGCGCCGGAGAGGCAGCGGGTTTTTTCCACCTGTTCTCCAGTGTGCTAAACAACTGTTATAGCATTAGCTTTCGTGGGTAGTGAAATGTAAGAAATATTATGTATTAGAATATGTTAGGAAATATTATGTGCATGTTAAGAATAACTTTGCTATGCAGATATTTACTAGTTAACATTATAACTAAGGTTAAAGTTACAAGATGCTTATATAGCTTAAGTTATAAGATACCTATATAACCTGAATTATAGCTTGAGTTATAAGATGCCTATATAATCTGAATCATACCTCTCTATACATATATTTTTGAATCATAGCTTTTTATACAATGTAATAGCTAGTATATAGTTAACTAATCGCTTAATGCTTAAATAAACGAAAAGCCAGGTGGATAATCTCAAAAATAGACAAGTACAGCTAGATAAGGAAAACAGCAGGATATGCTAATGAGAAAAACATTTAAACTGGCTGGATCCAGAAAGATCTAGGAACACCATAACTGCGCATGCTTCAAAGACAAAGTTGAAAAGTTCAGATGCGAGGAAGAACCCAGCCTTCATCAGAGAAGATCCCCGAAGACCCTCACGATTGTAATGGGCATGCTCTAAAAGGCAGATCGGGGAGGAACTATGTTAATCCCTTCTTAAAAAAAAAAAAGTAAATTAGTTCACAGGAAAACTATGCATATGCATTGTGGTTTATTACTATGTATAAGGTTAAAGCATATAAATGGGAAGTTTGTGTAAGTATGGGTGCCTCTGGCTATGAGCCACACACCCAGCGCTGTGGGTTTTGCTTTAAGTGACCTTTGTCCCCTATTGTCCCTTATTAAATTTATAAAACTCAAAAAAAAAAAGAGAAGTGAACATTGTTTCTCACATCCAGTTTTGCCTGCTGGGGGGAGGAGGACCAGGGCCGGAGAGTCGACAGGTTTTTTTCCATCTGCCTGGCTCCAGGCTGCTGTGTGGACTCCCCTTCCCCAAGATTGGGGGGACCAGTTGCCAGCCCGTGTGTTTTTTCCTTCTCCAGGCATTTGTTGTATTTTGAGGTTTTTTCTGTTCTGCCCTGTTTTGTTCTGTGTTAATAAACAGTTCGGGGGTTTTTTTCCCACTTTCACCTGCTGTTATCAATTTGTCTCATTGGTGGAGGAAAGGGGCCCTTTCCCTTTGGAGGAGGCACTCATTCCGGAGCGTTTCCTCCTAAAATGTTGTCTCCAAAACTGGGACAAAACTTTGGTGTCCAACTTAAGGGGCACGAGAAAATGGAAAAAAAAACCAACAAAAAAACCCCCATTCTGATTTAAATCACTTTGTATTGAGGTACAGCAGTAAGAAATCACCATGCTGTTTGATTTAATAATCTTTCTCTGGAACCTAGCCATAAGTTCCTGTCCCCAGCTATGGGCAGTCGGGTCCCTGGCTTACACTTTTTATAAGTCAGGAATAAGAATCAGGACCTCTATTTTAATATGCATGGTGTTAGTGATTTCTCGAAGTTTGACTGAAGTAATGGAAACCATTGAGAATGTGTATGTTATGTTGTTTTTCCATTCTGGCCTTGGTAGTTTTCTTTTGGAATGTATTAGTAATCACACCCAGTTTGTTAGGGGAAAAGCAGGGGATGATAATTCCCAGCCCTTCATCTCCTTCTTCCCCTTCAGATCTGGCACATCACCTTTTGAAAGTGTTCCGTTTCCCCTGGATGTCAAAGAAAACACCTTGTTATGTTATCTAGCAGGGTTCCTTTGTGTAGTTTCCAGCTTGTCTAAAATAAGGACTGAGATTTTCAGAGGGGTTGCCCAGACACCTGCCCCAGTTGTGGAAAATTCTGAGTGGTGTGGGGTATGGGAGGACATAGGCCAGACCCTGAAACAATTTTCTGGCCCAGTAGCTTGGAACTTCCCCTCTGAACAAATTCAGAATCCAGCTGAGGTGGGGAAGTATCTGAAGGAGAATTGCAATAACAATGCTGATGAAAAGAAAAAGCTCATTGCAATGTGCTGGGTCCTGGCTAACGCTTACTGCACACTACTAGATACTGTAGGGCAGAAGATACAGCCAGAGGGGCAGGAGAGTAAGCCAGCAGGCACCCCAATCACTCCAGCTGCAGCTAAAACAGATGGGGAGCGTAAACCAATAACAATTGCCCCTGTCCAGAGAAAGAAACACAAATCCATTCGCCCGGTGGATGATGATGGGCAGCCAGGACCTTCACAGCCAGCAGAGGAATCTGAACCCGAAATAATTACTGAGTCCCTGTCCATAAAAAGCCTTTGTACCCTGAGGAAAGATTACACCTGACGGCCTGATGAAACTATATTAAATTGGATGGTCTGAATCTGGGACGCTGCAGACAGTGGTACAATTCTGGATGGCACTGAAGCGAGGCATTTGGGATCCCTGTCACATGATTTAAGTATTGACCAAGGGATGACAAGGGGTCCTTAAGCTCTCAGTCTCTGGACACGGCTCTTAAGAAGTGTGAAGGAAAGACACCTGTTCTGAGAGGATCTCCAGCTGCAGCTAAACCCCTGTAAGACCATGGAACAAGGGATTCAATGCCTGAGAGAACTGGTAGTGATAGAGATCATATTCTCAGATGACCAAACAATTAGGAGCCCTGACATGGTAAAATGTACACCAATGATGTGGCTGAAACTTGCACAACATGTGCCACCAGGATACGCCCCTGCTTCAGCAATGATGATGTGGAATGACGGGGATGAGACAGGGAGTACTATGGTGAGGAGGCTCCGGGCATATGCAGACACTGTGCATGGCCCCACATATGCATGGATCGCAGCTGTGAAAAAGAGTCTGTCAGAGACCATACAGAAAATAGAAGGTAGGATGGAGACGACTCATCAGAAGCTCAGGAAGGAGCTGAAAGAGGGCCTTCTCCAAATCGCATCAGTACAGACCAGAGGCCCTGTTACTAGAAGCAGACATCCCGCAGCTAGGCAGAGAGGGTACACCCCAAGAGCTGAACTATGGTTTTTCCTGAGTGACTGTAGGGAAGACATGAGGAGGTGGGATGGAAAACCAACTTCTGTTCTGGCAGCACGGGTGCATGAATTGAAGGATGGAGGGACTTCCACCAGTAGGGAAGTAGCTTGAGTTTCCAATGATAACCAGAGTTAGAGGGGCCCTGCCTCTAGCCAGGTAGAGGCCAGGGAAAATTGCGTCTTTTGGACGGTGTGGGTCCGATGGCCTGGCACATCAGAACCACAAAAATACGAAGCCTTGGTTGACACAGGCGCACAGTGCACCTTGATCCCATCGAGACACGTGGGGGCAGAACTGGTTTCTATCTCTGGAGTGACAGCGGGATCACAGCAGTTGACCCTGCTGGAAGGCGAGGTAAGCCTAACTGGAAAAGAGTGGAAGAAACATCCTATTGTGACTGGCCCAGAGGCCCCGTGTATTCTGGGCGTAGGCTTCCTCCGAAGCAGGTATTTCAAAGACCCAAAGGGACTCAGGTGGGCCTTTGGAATAGCTGCTGTGGAGGCAGAGGGCATTAGGCAATTGAACACCTTGCCTGAGCTGTCCGAGAATCCTTCTGCAGTTGGGCTCCTGAAGGGTGAAGAGCAACGAGTGCCAATTGCCACCTCGACAGTGCACCGCCGGCAGTACCGGACAAATAGAGATGCTCTGATCCCCATCCACACGTTGATTTGTGAGCTAGAGGGCCAAGGGGTGGTCAGCAAGACCCACTCACACTTCAACAGCCCCATCTGGCCTATGCGCAGGTCTGACAGAGAATGGAGATTGACTGTGGACTATTGTGCCTTGAATGAAGTAACTCCACCTCTGAGCGCTGCCGTGCCGGACATGCTGGAGCTCCAGTACGAGCTGGAGTCCAAAGCAGCAAAGTGGTACACCACTATTGACATTGCCAATGCATTTTTCTCCATTCCTTTGGCACCAGAGTGCAGACCCCAGTTTGCCTTCACCTGGAGGGGCGTGCAGTACACCTGGAACCGACTGCCCCAGGGGTGGAAGCACAGTCCCACCATCTACCATGGACTGATCCAAACTGCACTAGAAAAAGGTGAGGCTCCAGAACATCTGCAGTACATTGATGACATCATTGTGTGGGGGAACACAGCATCAGAGGGATTTGGGAAAGGAGAGAATATCATCCAGATTCTCCTGGAAGCTGGCTTTGCCATCAAAAAGAACAAAGTCAAGGGACCTGCCCAAGAGATCCAGTTCCTGGGGGTGAAGTGGCAAGATGGACGATGTCAGATTCCTACGGAGGTCATCAATAAAATCACTGCAATGTCTCCACCAACCAACAAGAAGGAAACACAAGCTTTCCTAGGCGTCATAAGCTTTTGGAGAATGCACATTCCTGAATACAGGCAAATTGTGAGCCCTCTCTACCTGGTCACCCACAAAAAGAACAATTTCCACTGGGGCCCTGAACAGCAGCAAGCCTTCGCCCAGATCAAGCAGGAAATCACTGATGTGGTAGCCCTTGGCCCAGTCAGGACAGGACCAGAGGTGAAAAACATGCTGTACTCTGCAGCCAGGAACAGTGGTCTGTCCTGGAGCCTTTGGCAGAAGGTGCCTGGTGAGACTCAGGACTGGGATTCTGGAGCCGAAGTTACAGAGGGTCTGAAGACAACTACACCCCATCAGAGAAGGAAATCCTGGCAGCCTATGAAGGAATCCAAGCCGCCTCAGAGGTCATTGGCACTGAAGCACAACTCCTCCTGGCACCCCAACTACCGGTGCTTGGGTGGATGTTTAAGGGAAAGGTTCCCTCTACCCACCATGCCACCGATGCCACATGAAACAAGTGGATTACCCTCATAACACAGCATGTCCGTATTGGAAACCCGAATTGCCCTGGGATCTTAGAAATAATCACAAATTGGCCCGAAGGTGAAAGCTTTGGTCTTACCAAAGAAGAGGAGCAAGATGAAGAGGAGCAAGAACAAATGACATGTGCTGAGGAAGCTCCACCATACAACCAACTGCCAGCAGAAGAAACACACTATGCTCTTTTCACTGACGGTTCCTGTCGCATCGTAGGTATGAACCAGAAGTGGAAAGCAGCTGTACAGAGCTCCACACGACAGGTTGCAGAAGCCACAGAGGGAGAAGGTGTATCGAGCCAACTTGCTGAGCTCAAAGCCATCCAGTCGGCCCTAGACATTGCTGAAAGAGAGAAGTGGCCAAAACTCTACCTCTACACTGATTAATGGATGGTAACCAATGCCCTGTGAGGTTGGCTGGAAAGGTGGAAAAAGGCCGATTTGGCAGCACAAGGGAAAACCAATCTGGGCTGCTGAGGAGTGGAAAAACATTGTCACTCGGGTAGAGAAGCTAGCAGTGAAAGTCCATCATGTAGATGCCCATGTCCCCAAGAGTCGGGCTAATGAAGAACATCGTAACAACGAACAGGTAGATCAGGCTGCAAAGACAGAGGTGTCAAAGATAGATTTGGATTGGCAGCACAAGGGAGAGTTGTTCCTAGCTTGATGGGTCCATGATGCCTCATGCCATCAAGGCAGAGATGCCACCTGTAAGTGGGCACGAGACCGAGGGGTGGATCTAACCATGGACAGTATCTCCCAGGTTATCCATGACTGTGAGACATGCGCTGCCATCAAACAAGCCAAGCGGGTGAAGCCCCTGTGGTACGGTGGGCGGTGGTCCAAATACAAGTATGGGGAGGCCTGGCAGGTTGATTACATCACACTGCCTCAAACCCGCCAAGGCAAGCGCTATGTGCTCACAATGGTAGAAGCCACCACTGGATGGCTGGAGACCTACCCTGTACCTCATGCTACTGCCTGGAACACCATCCTGGGCCTTGAAAAGCAGGTCCTTTGGAGGCATGGTACCCCCAAGAGAATAGAGTCTGACAACGGGACTCATTTCAAGAGCAGTCTTATAAACACCTGGGCTAGGGAACATGGTATTGAGTGGGTGTACCATATTCCTTACCATGCACCAGCAGCTGGGAAAGTGGAACGGTGCAATGGACTGCTCAAAACCACCTTGAAGGCACTGGGTGGGGGAACTTCCAAAAACTGGGAGATGCATTTAGCTAAGGCCACATGGTTAGTTAACACCCAAGGCTCTACCAACCGAGCAGGCCCTGCCCAGTCTGAAACCCTGCATACAATGGACAGAGACAGGGTCCCAGCAGTGCATGTTAGGGGACTTTTGGAAAAAACTGTCTGGATTAATTTGCATCGAGTAAAGACAAACCCATCCATGGGGTTGTCTTTGCTTAGGGGCCAGGTTGCACATGGTGGATAATGCAAAGGATGGAGAAACACGTTGTGTACCGCATGGAGATTTGGTGTTGGGTGAGAACCGCTTGTAATGCTGGAATGCCTATATATGTTTGTCGAATATTGCTGCCACTGTTTGTATATAGCTGTATATATAAATGTGTGTGTTTAGAGTTGAAATGTAGTAATTTGGGGATTAAGCAGATGGTATGGAATAAGGGGTGGAAGGTCCTGGGGTGATGTTATGAGGCTTCTTTATTCCTTAACCGTCTGCTTAATGCCCAAGGACACTGTATCTTTAAGATGGACCCGGAGGGCAGACCCAGGGCCACGGGACCGGGGTGTGGGTCGGTTCAACGGCTCTGTGCAACAGCTCTGGCTCCAACGGTCTCTGCCATGCTCGGGAGGGAGTGCACTGGGGGCACCGCACTGCTTCTTGGTGGTTTTTTGTTCTCGCTAGCTTCTTGTGTTTTTTTCCCTTCCCTCCCTCTGGCCTCCCTGCCTTCCTTCCCTTCTCTCTGGTCCGGGGAGCCTGCGGGGTGGCCCCAGCTGGTCTGAACCCCAGGGATGGCCAAGCCGTTGAGCGAGGGGACGCAGAGGTCTGCCAGCTTCGCCTGCTGCGAGGAGGAGGACTGGCTCCGGAGAGTCGACAGGTTTTTTTCCATCTGCCTGGCTCCAGGCTGCTGTGTGGACTCCCCTTCCCCTTTCTGGAGACTGGGGGGACCAGTTGCCAGCCCGTGTGTTTTTTCCTTCTCCAGGCATTTGTTGTATTTTGAGGTTTTTTCTGTTCTGCCCTGTTTTGTTCTGTGTTAATAAACAGTTCGTTTGGGTTTTTTTTCCCACTTTCACCTGCTGTTATCAATTTGTCTCATTGGTGGAGGAAAAGGGGAGGCCCTTTCCCTTTGGAGGAGGCTCTCATTCTGGAACATTTCCTCCTAAAATTTTGTCTCCAAAACTGGGACACCCCATCCTTAAAAAAGCTTTTATACAGACATGGCAGAAGCTGGGAACACCCACAAGATGGTGCAACCTGCATTTACAGCCCTGCCACATCCCGAAGGGGAAGTGACTTCAGGAAACTACAGACCAGGAAAGCATTTGCTTCCTCAAAACATGACTGCCAACCCCAAGATCTTAGGAGACACCATATAGCCTCATCCTGCTCCAACTCACAATTCAAATTTGCAGGGACTTTAAAACTCCCACCAATAAAAGCAGACACATTTTCTTCAGCGCTGGGAGCCATGCTTCAAAGCTCTTCCTGATCAGTCAGAATTCTGATACAGTAACTTAGAAAGACACAGCCTGGAATCCCAGAGCTTTGCTCCAAAGGTGCTAAGGGCAGGAGCTTCCCCACTCTGGATTCTATCACGCAAGTCCAGGACAACCCCCCTGCCCCATTAACTTTAATATCACATTTCTATTTAAAGGAACTTATTCTGGAGACAATAAACACCTGTCATTTCAAAACCAGAACATCTCTGGAGTTTTCTGTGACACACCTGGAAGCATGGAAACAGTGAACATCCTCATCTGCAGGCAGGTCATTGGCAGAAGGCTCTGTGTCCTCCACCTCCCCCTGCACATGCTGTACCAGGATAATTCTGCAACTAGGGAGGAGCTTTGCAAGCTGCTCCCATCCTACATTTTTAGTTCAGTATGTAAACACACTACACAGGCAGCACAAAACCACAACTGAATTATCTGTACCAAGCCCAAGCCAGAATCACTGTGGTTTATTTAGGTCTCTTTCAAATTAAAAAAAAAAAATTAAAGGGAAAAAAAAAATCAACTTCAAACCTTTTTCTGGTTTCTGCAGAAAAATAATGCATTTTTAAAGGCCTGAATCCAAGTCACACAGGAAATAAATGCTACACACAGACCTGGATGGAGAGAACATGGTTTAATTAAAGGCAAAGCTGATTTCAGCAGCTGCAGTTCTTGCACAGACAGACAGAAAACACAAAAAAAGCTTACGACACAAACCAGTTTCTGTTGGGGGCCCCTTCACCTGCTCCCCCAGGTGCTGGAGGGCAGGTGGGGTCAGATGCATTCCCGAGGCCGGGCGCTCATGCACAAGTGGAATGGTGCAGCTGGGACCTGGCACAGCCGGGAGTGAGATGGTGCTCCTGGTTAGCTCGTCTGGGGTGCAAGAGTCAGTGACGGTGCAAACACGGGAATGTCACAGCTGCCTGGGCGCACAGCTTGGACACACACCGGGAGGGGACACACAGGGTGGGCTGGATTACCACCAGGTGGGAACTTCACTTTTTGGACTTGTTAAAGGAAATACAGCTTTGAAATGCAACACAGAACAGTGATGTTGCTAAGGTGGAGCTTGTGGGGAGCTGCTTGTTACCCCCGAGGGTACTGGGTCTCCTCCGCCTTCCCTTTTTGTATTCTCTGGGGCTGCCCAGACTCCAGCATCACTTCAGCTCCTGCATGTGCTTTGCTCTGCAGCTGAATTCCAGCCCAGAGATCCTGAATCATCACACAAACCCTTACTGCTAAAAACAGCAAATGGACATTGAGACTGTTTCTGTAACTTCCCTGGAAAACCTAACAAAAATGCTGTCCTTTTCTTTAACAAAGCTTCCAGTCTTCAATCCCCCTAATAAATAGCAAATAAAACATTTTTTCCTTTTCCCTTCTGCACCTTTTCATCTATGAACAGCACTGTGCTGTTTTCGTGTGTCCATGGGTGCCTTGGATTTGTTTCTGGCACTGAAAGCCTGGGGCTGCAGCTGGGACAGGTTTCTGCAGAGCTGACCTGTGCCTCACTGGGCATGTGGATGCCCCACACTGTCTGGGCTGGCTGTCGGATACACCCAGCCCTGCTGGACCCCTGATTATTTTCTGCTGTGGTAATGAAACTACGAGCATTCAGCGAAGATGGGAAGATGGAAAGAAAAAAACCAAAAGCAAAACAACAAAAAAAACCCCATTGAAAGCTTTCTACCTACCTATAAAATGAGTCAGGCTGTGAATGCACAGACTAGCCTGCCCTTTGTGGGGCTAGCCCCTATGCTACAGTAAAATGTACAGGAATCACACATTAATTTAAAACCCCATAGCAATTAACTTGCCTTTCAGCAGAGTGCTGCGATGCCCCATGTCACCCCTTACAGCTCAAACACCTACTGAGAGAAGGGCATTTCATGCTGGAGTCTCTAACCCACCCTCTGGGTGAAGCGGTGCCAAGTGCCAGACTCTCTTTCATGAAACTCCTTTGCTAGTGCAGGAGACAGAGCCCCACCTCGCCACCACCCACTGTGACTGGAGCAGCAACTGGGGCTCTCATTGCTACACACTGACTATGAAGCATGTCTGTGTACTGAAGAATTCAGTGTGATCTTACTACTGAGATAGTAATAGAGATGTTTAGGAGTAATTTCAACTACATTCTCAGTCAGCGAAGCAATCATTAATGGATTCCTATTGTATCTCCCCAAAGAGAGGAAAAGGATTGAGATGTTCTCATTGGCTTCTCCCATCTGCCCTTTGCTCTCAGCTTTTACTTCCCACGTGGCTGGGGACATGCACGATGGAGAAGGTGAGAGGCGGTGATACCGGGTTACTGAGTGAGCCAAACAGCAGTTCCTCTCTCCCTCCGAAGGGCCCGGGGATGGGAGAGTTCCTGATGTTGTTTGCTTGCACTGCAGACATTTTGTGCACACTCAGTGGGTTGGTGGAGCACTTACGCCCTCCTGACAGCAAGGAACAGAAGAGAGGGCTGCCACCTGCACAGGACTGTGTGTGCCAGTCCCGCAAACCCAACATGCCATGGTTTATGGAGCCGTCGTAGTAAGGGTTGCCTCCTCTGTCTCAATGCGGCGGGTTCATGGCGCCTTGTCCACGCTGCTGCTTCTGCTTCTGCTGCATCAACAGCTGCTCCAGGGCCGAGGGGCCGGGGTGCATCATGGAACTGGACCAGATAGACTAAAAACAAACAGCCAACACTAGCACCTCCTTGCATTACATAGCCCCTCTGCCAGATGGGAAAGCAGACACCCATGTTCTATATTCTCCCTCTTTATCACTCATATCTGGCTTATCATGAAAGTTAACCAGGCTTCAAAGACCCTCTAAAAAGAGGCTCCCTACCTTATCCTCCTCCAGAACCCTCATTACCATAAAAATTCATCCCACATTAACTATTACTAATTTTAGACTAGTCAAAGCTAATGTTAGAATTTCTTCCAGTTCTGCCAGCCTGGGCTTGTTCCACAAAATACTCAAAACCAGCAAGAACTGGAAATTTGTGACATCTTCCTGCACTGGTGACATCTCCCACACTGCCTGTGTAAGTGAATCTGCAGGAAAAACTTTGGGCTTCTGGCACTGAACTCTGACACTTCCAACAGGCTAACACCCATCACTTGATCGTCCAGCCTGCAGACCCATCCCTGAGCACAGCCCCAGCCAAACTCACTTTCAGGCTCTCCATAAGCACAGCTGAGGAGTCCTCCATGGCGGGAGGCCCTTGGGCTGCCCAGGTACCACTGGGAGCGCTGGACTGGTGCCAGCTGCTCTCTGAAGAGGACGATGTTGCTGGGAGATAGTCCAGACCAAACCCTCCCATTGCTAAAATGGCAGAAAGACAAATTCAAAACGACATGGCAAAACCAGTGCAAAACAAACATCATCAGATGATGGTGTCTGACAGCTCCGTGCTAACCTGGAGCCCAGCACTTGCCTGGCTTATCTGTTTTCCAGCGGTCTGCGACTCGCCGGTCTCTGTTGTCTGGAGTCCCAATGGGTCCAAAGTTGGAGAAAGGAACAGAATTGTGGTTATGGGTTGGAGGGGAGCTTGGCAAGCTGCTGGGATTGGAGGAGTGAGGAGACTGGCTGGCTGGTGTTGAATGATCTAAGGATTACAAGGGAAGAGGAAAAAAGGTCAGCAGAGACAGCAGGAGCCTCCCAGTTTTGAATTTCTTAGTGCTGCTGTAAATTCTGCCATCATCCAGTTTGCTACAATGCTGAAGGTCAGCTTTTATTCCCTCCATTACAGGAGTGTAATGCAAATGCCTAAATTCTGAGTGAAAAATTTACAAGAACAGAATGACTGTTTAATGCTTACCAGAAAAACAAAAAACAGGAAACCTCATGAGGGCTGGCTAGGCAAAACCAGTTTTCCCCATGTCTCTTGAACAACTTGTCCCAAACTAAAAGAATAACGGTCTCCAAGCTTGACAAGCCAACAGAAAAAATTAGATTAGACCTTGAGGAGTTTACAAGTTTACAACTTCAACTCCCAAGTCTAGGAACGTTTTACACTTATGTGAGTCTTAAAGCAATTCAGACCAGAACCTAATAGTGAGCAAAAGAGGAGAGGGAGCATGAAGCAGCCTGTCCACAGGCAGGACGGAACAAATGAAGAGGTGAAGGGAGAGGAAGTTGAAGCCATATGAGCCAAAAATCCTGCTAGAATAAAAGCACTTTGCAACTCCCTCCATTTCACCCACAACAGCTTTTCCTGGTTGGTTGCAGAAGTCCCACCAAACACCTCATCCAGTGCAGATGTTATTTAAAATCCACTCATTTCTTAGATTCAACTAATTCCTCTCTCACACTCTTCTGCACTTTTAGTGAGATTAAAATTACGACATAATAGTTATGGTTTATGCATTTAAGATAATTACTAATGAAGAAGCTGGTTTGCCTTATGGGCTGCTTAACAGTAAAAAACCAAACCCAACAAAACCCACTACTGTTGTATTTTCCTCCACTCTTCATTCACACAGTTTATACTGTAGATATTTGAAAAAGAAAGTCCAGTTCCTCCTGCTTTTTCCAAAAAAAGCAACACAAAGTATATGGATGTCTGAGTTAAAACACTACTCCCAAATGGCTGACAGGAAACTGAGTTAAAGAGATTTCAGGATTTAACACCTCTTACAACATTTATCCTGCTCAACTACTTGAATTAAAATCCAGGTTCTTACAATATATTAATTACAGAATCCCCTCGTATTTCTGAGGATATATAAAGTAAAACAGAAACTTTCAGAGACCTTGTCAAGCAAGTTTGGGGGTTTAATTTAATTTCTAGTTACATATAACTTGCAGTTGGTTTAGAATTAACTCAGATCCTCTTAAATCACTAGACACAAGAAATGCCATATCAGGATTACCTGAACTGGCTGGAAGGGATGGAGACCATGGAGTCCCTTCAAAGAGAGAATAGAGTGAGGTCTCCTGATGGGCAACTGAAGGGGTGACTTCTGTTTTTGTGCTGGTATTCATGTTTTTTCCATACACCTCATTGAACATGCTGTTGTTCGGATATCTTTCCTGAAAAAAACCAAACAATGTAAGAGCTTAGGTGTTAGATTTATTTCCAACACTGAGACTGTACAAAGGAAACAATTATAGTTCAAAATATTTCCTAATTCCTCTTTCACTTCCCAGCCCCATCTTCTCTGACCATTTAATTTAAGTCCACCACATTCTGAATCAGGACAGATTTCTCCAGGCTGGATTGCAAAGTTTTCACAAAATCTTCACATTCCCAGTACTCAGAAAAGTTGTATCAAGACCCTACTCAATTCTCTGGAAGAGAATAAAAACCTACACAGAAAAGCACCCTGAAATGCACCTTTTCAGTCAATTCCACGAGTTCACTGAGAGCAAAGGACCCATGAAGGTCCTTGAATCAGCAAGATTCAAGGGTACATCTGCAGAGATATAGCTAAGATGAATTTGGGAAGAAAACTGATAAAGGCAAAGATTAAGGCTGATACAGACTGAAATTATGCACCCATGTGGATTTCTTTCAGGTTTTCTACTGGCTTAACCACAACAAGCTGAAACAGCAAAAGGTGTTGGGACTCTGGTTCTCACTTACCTGATTCAGAGAAAAGCCACTGAGGGACAGGAAAGATGATGACTGAGACATCAATTCTGATGGTTTTTCCAGCAGGGACTTCTTCAGAAACCAAAAAGGGGAAAAGAGCAGTTAATGCTCAGTGTAGGGACCACGAGGAAAGTGTGTTAACAGAAACTGCCAAAGTGGTTTTGGTCACATTTACAACTTGTCTTGCATTTTAGCTCCAGCATCTTGGAGGACAGGGGAGGCAAGCTAACAAGTGCAAAAATATCAGTAGTTTTTCTACTACCTGTAATTAATAATCTACAAATCAACAAACATGACAGCTGAGAGTCTCAGACAAACCTCACTGGCAGGACAGGTTTTCAAATGCAAAGTCTAATACTCTGATATAACTAAAGGGGAGACTCCTGCCAAAAATACCTTATGGTTGTGTAAAACCTTGTACAAGTGAGAAAACCTTGTATAAGTGAGACAGGACCCCTAGACAGGACCCCTCCCAGTGACCAGAGGACTCCTTCAGACGAGATTAGACTCTTGTATGTGGCTTCTGACAGAATATTTTTTCAGTTCTGAGAGCATCCCTGCTGTAGAGATGTTCCTAGACAGTGAGACCAGCCAAGTGCTTTTTTAATTAGGTTTAATAGTCCAAGCGTCATTTAGCACTCTCTCATTCCATTATAAATTACTTGTAGAGAGGAAGGAAAAAACCCCAACCCAAGTGTTTAAAAGAAAGGTTCCAAAACTCCCCTGGACTTTTTACTTCCATGTGAAGATATTATGGACCATGACCTTTTTTCCATCATCTATGCCACCTCCCTCTCACACAGCTGTTCTTTCCAGCATAATATTTCTTGTCTTTCTGTTTGGTTCTTACTATGATTAAGGAGTGAAAAACTGTCTCTGAAACGAGCCTATTCAGAGAAGAAATAGCTAAGTTATCACTGACACAGAAACCAAAGATAAATTATCAAGCTTGGGTGGTAGACAGTGAACATCACCAAATTCAGAATCTGGATCACCAAGCCATAGAATTAGTAAAATCATAAGTAAAAATGTGTGTGAACCAAAATAACAGCTGCAGTCTCGTTACAAACAAATCCCCTCTTGCACTCTCACCAGCTCAGCATGCCAGATGTTTTTAAATTTATTATTCAAACAACAAAAACCTGAACTAGCATCCCTCTGTCTTTAACAGTCACAGTATCTGGAATATCTTTGCTTTCATCCTGTAAACTTGAAACAAACAGCCTTATTTTCTTGGCAAGCAGCCCCTAGCTTGTTAGATTTTCAAAGTGACAGCTCATTACTTTGAAAGCACATTTTAAAAGACAGACAAAATTCCCACTCTGCATATCCACACGGCTTGCACAGCAAAGGATTTCCTTCCACTTGTCAGCAGACACAACAGTAGGAGCTTCAAAGGAAGCTGCTGTAGCAGCAGCTATGAGTTTCTTAGCAAAGTTATCTAATGAGACAGAAATGAGTGTCTATTTTGCGACTGGCTCCTTGGGATGGCAGGTAAAATAACTGAGGAAGAGACTTAATCAGAGATTTTGAGTAGAGTCTCAAATAATTCTTTGTTACAGCTACTAATCTGAATGAGTATGATTTAATGAACATGCTTGCAGCCATAGTAGAAAGGTACACTGCATTTTCAGCGGCAATTTAAAAATTCAACAGCTCTGAGACCCCCCCAGCTAGTGAACTAGGAAGATTTTAATACAAAAAATGTATGAAAAAAAATCCTCTGTCAAAAATGACTATATTTCTCTAAGAGTTACTGTGTATTTATCTAGTTAATTGCTATTTTCTTCCAAAGCCATCTTTCTCTTTTTTCAATCTCTTCTGCATTGAATAGGGCAGCATCCCCCTGCCTCTAAGGAATTTTTATATGCAGATTATAATCACAAAATCATATCACAGAATGGTAGAATGGCCTAGGTTGGAAGGGACCTTAAAACTCATCTCATTCCACCCCACTGCCCAGGGACACCTTCCACTACATCCCAGCTTGCTCCAAGCCCCATCCAACCTGGCCTTGGACACTTCCAGGGATGGGGCAGCCACAGCTTCTCACCACCTTCACAGGGAAGAATTTCTTCCTAGGATCTCATCTAAACCTATTCTCTGTCAGTTTGAAGCCATTCCCCCTTGTCCTGTCACTACACCCTTGTTTTGATGACCCTGCACAGCCCAATCAGTGCCCCCTCTGCCCTTTAATACTAAGCCCATACAACTGTAGAAGAGCTAGTGCATTAAATGA
Source organism: Gymnorhina tibicen (assembly GCA_013399875.1). Taxonomy (NCBI): domain Eukaryota; kingdom Metazoa; phylum Chordata; class Aves; order Passeriformes; family Artamidae; genus Gymnorhina; species Gymnorhina tibicen. Next base: position 108,846 of record VXAZ01001737.1, on the reverse strand, counting down.
TGCATCATGATGCATCAACACCTCTCCCGTGGACTGTACTTACAAAACCCCACAGTTATTCTGATTCCTGAACAAATTAGCAGGCTTGGATGAAGCTCAAAAGCCGTATCATGGGCCTCAGTGAAAACTAGGTCAAAGGCAAGGCAGGGAAGTGGACAGGAGGGATGGGGGAGAGAAAGGAATTTCACATTTCTTATAATTTCACAGAAAAAAGAGATGCCAGTTAGGCGTGAGAAGCAGCAGTATTACATCAAATACATACAAAGAGGCTTCGTCCAGGAAGAGAGGCGAGAGGCCCCAGCAGAGCTGGGTAAAGATCAGGAGGATTAGAGAAAATCAGCTCTTCCTCCTCCTCCAAGGCAGCCAGACTCTTTAACAGGTCCGGAGGAAGCAGAGGGGAGCTCTTGGGGTCCTAGTGACAGAAATGAGCACAGTGAGACAACAGAAGGCAGAAAGAACAGCCAGAGACAGCGAGGCTAAGCCAGAGCAGGAGAGAGAACAGCAAGAGGAGGGCAGAAGGCAGCATGCAGAGGGTGAGGTGAGAATGGTGCTGAGGCACGCACAGAGAGAACTCTGAGCAGAAATGACCACCAGCCATGCGGCCAAGTGCGCACGGGGAGAGCACCAAGCATCAAAGTGACAGCAGAGAGCTTTAATTAGCGGAACGTGTGCTTCCACTTGCATCCATGCCACATACCGAACCTGTTTCCATGTGCAAGGACAACAAACAAAATCTTATAACCAATCTTCTACAGCTGACCTGTGAGTAATTTAGGTTTCAAGTAGACTTATGTTTGCATCTTCTTCTTTTTTCTACTTGTGGAGTTTAAATCCCATGAGACTTATTTCCACTGGTGATGGCTGCTATGCCAATGCACAGCTGACCAGCCCCCTGGGCCAGTAAAATCTGCAAAGTGCTGGTCAGACTGGGCATCTTGACTTTTGTGAGGGATGCTTAAAGCACAAGCACAGCTTCTCTCTGTAGCACAATGCGCTGGCACCTCAGGAAGGTTTCCATTTTAGGAATGAGGATGAGGCTTTGACCCTGTCTCCATCTAAAAACCACAACCTGACATCAGGGTAGTGGCAGACTCCTGTACATTGTCTAGCTTCTCTCTTGGAAGAATGAGCCAAGTGATCTCAGCTGACCTTCTCCATGTCCTGAGTGCATTTACAGAGGCACACCCAGCCAAAGGTTTAAAAGGCCTCTGTTTAAGCCTCCTTATAAACATCACCAAAAGCACTCACAGATGACTCCAGGGCTGTTAATAAATAACAGATGTTGGTAGGTTTATAAACAGCAACATGAAGCACGACCACATGAACAGAAGTAAAGTATTCCATTACTGCAACCGGGAGCTAAGGAAGCCATTCAGCTCCCTCAGCACGGTGGGATTTTAAGGAAGAACAAATAAAAAAATCCAAGACAAGACTGCTGCTACCTCCTTGATTGCTCAACCTATCGCAGTCTCAGCCATTCAATTCACTATAGCGGTGTTAGGAACTCGCCTGAAGTGTAATAATTCAACTGCAATTATTTGGGTGGCTTTTATGGTTTTCATCAGTTGCCAGACAAGAATTTTCCCCAAAACTATCAGCTGCCTTGTTTCTTGACCTGGCAGATACAGCACAGAGATGGATGTCACGTCCGCACTGAACAAGACGTACATCTACTTGAAACCAAATCTTCAAGAGACTGATCCCACACACAGCCTACTAAAATGGGGAATCCATCCCTTTGTGCTGGTACCCCAGGTACTGACACTCAGGTCTTTTCTAAATAAGCTCACACTGACCTACTTGGAACCACAGGGCCTTCCTGAAACAGGGAAACGCCAAGAGTTGCCAGGAATACCAGAGCCTTGGTTTTCCCCACTTGTAGCATGGATCTTACCTCAAAGGTCATCCTGGAGACAGCATCCTGCTCGGAGCGGAAGACTCCCTGCCGCTTCCCCCTGCGGTCCATGTTTGACTGCTGGGTCATCACCCTGTTGTCAGTCATGCCATAGGAAGAGTCCCAGTAATATTCTGGCACCTTGACTTCTGAGGGGTTCTGGTTATATGGCTCCATCGGGAAAGGCTTCATTTTTTTCTCCAGAGGTTGCTGTTGCATCACAGGAGGCTGTAATGACTGTTCAAAGAGTTTGAGAGGGTCCTGGGCCTGCAGGTAATAGGGCTGCTTTACAGGCATGATCTTCCCCAGGGAGCCTTGGACTTGAGGGGGGTTCCAGAGCTGCTTCGATGAGTCTGTCTGTGGATACTGAGGCAGAGACACAGGATTTCACCAGCGGGGAGGAACAGTTCATGTTACCTGAATGCCTAACTCCATCCAAGCTGTCAGCCTGGCTCACGGGTGATAGCAAATCAGAATGTTTGCTTTTGTGAGTAACACAGACATTCCACAATCTCCATAGGCATCTAATACTCTTAGTCAAGCTTTAAACCAACAGCCAAGTATAATCCTTACTCTAATCCAGTACCTTACAACCCAAAAGCCTACAAACGAAACCTTTAGTAAGGTACTGTGCCAGCATTCTGCTGCCCAGAACACAAGGAGGTTCTCACCACTGGGTCCAGATTTGCCAGAAGGGAGATTTTCTCCAGCACAAGGTCAGCAAAGAACTAAGAGCTGTAAAGGAACTGACACTTCAACCAGTTAGTCAAAAGGAGAGTGAAGGTGGAGGTTTACACTTGGTCCTCATCTCTCACACAAGAAAACTAGAAACGCCTGAGACATACCACCTCCATACCTTGTCTATATCAGAAACACACAGCAAATAGATGACAGAAAAGACATTCCATTCCAGTACATACCTTTCTTTCAGTTACAGCATCATATGTTCACACCCACCAAACTTCAGCTCATTTTCAAATTTGCCCAGAAGTTCACAATCAAAAAATTTTTTAACGACAATTTTGAAAGGTAATCCAGGAACACAAGTCTTGAATGTTGCCGTTTATTTTTAAATAAAACCCAGTATGTAGCACAGGCCAAGTTTACCTGCTGGAATCCGGAGTGGTGTGGCGGGCTCTTCCCCAGGCCCTGCACAGCTTTCGTGGGGGACTGTTGCTGTTGCTGCTGGGCCAGAGCTTGGACCTGTAACTGGCTTGCGGACTGTGCTGTTGCCTGAGCTGGTAAAGATGAGAGGGGTTGCTGGGAAGGAGGTGGTGTTTGCTGAGGTCCCTGGGTCATTGGCCCTGGTCCAGAGGGCCGTTGCTGGCTGTAAGGAATGTGGGACTGTTTCCCACCTTGCACCTGGTTTCCTGCAGGCGAGTGAGCTGTGGGTTGGAGGAAGGTTCCTGGGACAGAAACACCACCTGGGAAGGTGTACCCCGTGCTCATGGAGAAAGCCACAGGAGGGGGGACAACATAGGTTGGAGGAGGAAATCCTGGAAAAGATTAAAAATGTACCTTTGATCACAGTTTGGCAGAGCAGACAGCTCCAGAAAACTTTTAGTAGGGTTTCTCTTCCTATGCTGTTCATTTAGGAAAGGAAGCACTAGTCTGCACACAGGCACTACAATGTCCTTCCTCACCTTGCCATATGCATGGCTGTGATCACACAGGGATTCAGAGTTTGTTCTGGAGTTTTCTTGCAATATTCCAGGGACTGATAGAAGTCAGCCACGGCAGTGTCCGAGGGTCATATGTTTCCACATCCCTGTGTCCCCTGCCCCCCAATCTCCCTGCTGTTTTTGACCCCCACTACCTTTTTCCTTCCTTGCTCTGGGGTTTTTGATGCTTTACCCCCCAAGTTTCCTCCTATTCAAACACATTTTCAGGGACTAAACTTCAGCAGAAACAAATAGAAGCAATCAATACAGTAAGTCTACTGCCTCCTCCCAGAGGACCACCAGTCTCTGGATCAATTTAGAGAGAGACAGATGGTAACCAAACAAATCCTCATATCTGTAAGATCAATTCCTTCCCTGTAGTTCACACTGAAAAGCCAGGTTTGGAAGGCAAGCTTTAATTCTGTGTCTCACAGGCCAGATTTTATGCTGACTTTGAGACAGGGAAGATGCCCCTCTATCTTACATTGAGAGCTCCATGTAACAGGTGTAGGGAAGATATAGCTTCCAGTTATGCCATGAGCAAACATGGATAGCAAGGTATGACAGGCAGACTTCACAGCAAAATGGGACATGCAGTGCAGCAACAGTAGCAAGTAAGACCACACAAATTACAGCTTCAAACATGAGCACCACACTACAAAAGAAAGAGAGTTTTAAAGCAAGCATTGTGATTGATCTTTTGCAACGGAGTCTGAAGCACAGGGAATGCTTCAGAAGCAGTGCTAGCAGAAAGCTTTGTCATATTCAGACTAACTACAGGAAGAGCCTAACACGAAGTTCCTTGATCTCACACCCACTAAACCAGAAGGCAGGTGGCAGATTTCATGACAGACCTCAATTCCAAAGCATAAGGAATCTTATTTATCTCGTTTCAGTTCTGCTATGCCCCTTCTTTACTACTTGATAAGATGTTCAACAGGAAAATACACGTTCATTAACAAAGCCCCTGCCTTCAGAGGCTGTACCAACCACTATTACAGGATTTTCTTCACAATCAACAATAAATGACACTTCAAAAGAACAATGCAAATTACCTGGCCGGCTAGGAAGGGGAGGGAAGGCTCCTGGGTGATGAATAGGGATGAACTGGGAACTGCTGGCCTGACTTGGAGTCTGAGTTACAGGTGTTTTCCTGGCTTCAGACACCGGAGTCTTCCTCATCTCCGTCTGGGATTTTACCTGATGCAAAAGAAAGTATGAAGAAATTAAATCACTTTTCCTAAATTTCCACATTAACCGTATCATGTCTCAAGCCAAAAATTAAGCTCTCAGACTGTCTGAGTGATTATTTTGTTTTCCCTAAGTAACTGGGAGAAGTTTGGAACAGAGGAATCCTCCTCACTGACCTCAGGCAGGTTACCCTGCATGTCCTCAGGCACTTCTTGCCTCACAAAAGCACTCAAGGATATTCACTCAGAAGATGCAAGAAGCTCCTTCTCTAGCATGAGCGTGAGAAGCAGACATAGTATCTTACACCATCCAAGGAACTTACCATGCTGCTCACCTGCAGTGTTTAAAAACAGAAAGTGCAGATGCTACTATGCTTCTCCTAGGGCACTGCTTCAACCTAAGTCATGCTACTTACCTGCAGCACCTTAAAAAACAAACACTGCCACATTCTTCCTGGGGAGTTCTCTCAGCCTAATCCATCTGGTGATGTATATGCACAAACTCCTCCACACTACAGAATTCTTTCGACCCACAGCATACAAGACAAACAGCAGAAGTGCTTCACCTCATTCAGTATACTGTGTAACTGCAGCGTGTTCTGTTAAAAGAGCTGCACCAGTTAAAGGCAGAGAGAAGAATGTAATGTAATGTTTACCTGATTCTGAGTCTGCCGCGGTCTGGGTCTTCCTGGGGAGGAAGACAGAGGGGAAGACTACTTTCCCTTTCTGTTCAGCTCGGCAGAACTGCCTGGAATGCAAGATGGAGCAGGCAGGAAAAAGACAGCAAGCAAGGAACCTGGGCAATACAGAAAGGGCCCAGGAGCAGACCTGACACCAAGCCTCAAAGGTGAGTGAAAGAAAGGGTTGTATCAGGGACCAAATTAAAAAAAAATCCAAACCAAACAAACCAAAACTGTGTGGGGTTTATTTAGACATTTAGTGCTGCTGAGTTGAAAGGAGTTACAGGACAGTTGTTTTCTGCCAAATTACAATAGTAAAGGGATAGATGCATTCAAATCCTTTCTTAAGTTCTTTTTCAAATTGAATTTCCCCATTTAGAAATTATGGGAGTGTAGGGTTCTTTCTGCATTTGTAAAACTGGCAAGTTTGGGTGGATTTTTCATTTCCCACTAGAAAAAGTCTGGAGGGAACTCCACTTCAAGGTTCTGGCTGATGCTAAACACCACAAACAATGCGGGCTCTTGCTCATGCCACATCTCTTCACCCTCCATCACATTCAGCATATTTAACTTACATTGTGCTGTCCCTTTTTCCTCCACAATAAGCCAAACATTTTTATAACCCATATCAAGAACTATGCATTCTTTTATGGAAATGCTGAAGAATTCAAAGACACTCTTCCTGCCATGGCATTTTAAAACTCAAGCTCTGCCCATCAAAAACTCAAAGATGCTATAACACATTTCCAGAGGATGGCTTCCAAAAGGCCACCTGCATGATTTACAGTTAACTTTATAAAAACCTAAATCACTGAAACTGATAAATCAAGACAAATTTCAGTTTCTTCCTTGCTTCTACTTGATATCACCTCAGAAGTGTTAATGCTACCAAATATTTGCTACCCCCACAATAGCCCTAAGTGTTCCTACACAGTACGTGAGAGAGGCACCATTTTATCACAGGGACCTCATAAGAGTATGCTACACTTTAAGTGAGTCTGCACTGAACTTCCTTGGCACCTAACATTATCTTCCTTGGAGAGCAGAGATTCAACCCAGATCACATCCTGCCTGAGCACGCAAGTTTCCCGTATATCTGCAAAGCAGGACTGATCACTTCTGTACCACATTCTTCACATTTTTGCCAAGTAGGAACTGCAGCATTTAAGCTTTTGAAGGCAATGAACTATGTAGGAGATAAAGCCTGAAATTGTCAGGAGTGCCAAAGCAGAACACAAACAGTCCACCAACTGGTATGAAACCTACACTGGTTTCTCAGTGTGGGGGGAAGCAAGCCCTCCCTCTATTCTGGAGCAGGTCTGGATAAGCAAGTCCACCAAATTATACGAAACAGAAGGCATTTCACTGGACTTGTTGCCATAAATACAGCCGATAGAGTTAAAAAGTCAAAATTAATTTCTATTCAGGAAGAGACAATGACCAACAACATCAGAGAAGATTCCGCTACAGCTGGGTTTGTTGTATCTTAAGACTAAGTCAAGCAAATTTCTGATAAATAAGCTATCATCCCTATCCAAAAAGCTACACATAGTACTCAGATCTGCTAGGTTTTTATCCACCTGAAGTCCCTATTTTGCAGGATAGGGGCACAAAGATCAAAACTGGGAGCTATGCTCAGACCCGCAACCACATTCTAGATCTATATTTGACAAATAAATAAGAAACTTGCTATTCTAACTCACTATGCTGGTTTTCAGATACCAGAATCGTATTCTACAACTCACAAATGATTGCCCCCTGGTTTCTGTAACCTTTACAGAAACCCTTTGCACCCCATGGTATGGGTCCCCTGCAAAACCAACTGAATAATGCTGCCAGTTCAGACATTCCATTTCATAACCACGATGTTTAACAGCAAATCATCAGGAGGAAAACAAGGAGAATAATCCAAGGCTCCTAAAAACACAAGCTGGAAAGACTGAAAGAGATAGTTTGTCTAGCCTAGGGAAAGGACCTCAATTGCACAGGTCTTTGGAGCAGCTGCAAAGAGGAAGAGTTATTCTGCAGACCTGTCCTGGGCAGCAGTAATGGGCTTACACAGAGGCAAGGGACATAAAGTGCATTAGGAAATAATTTCCACTTGCAAGAACAGTGAAGAACTAACACAGTTTCTCTAGGGAAATAACAGAAATCTCCATCACTATCACTGAATGGTTCCAGTCATCATCAGGGAATGACTGAGATGCAGCCAAATTGTCCAGGTACATATCAGATCAGCCCTGAAACTCTCTACCCTTATTTACTATGATTCAGTGGAAGTCAGACCAGTTTGTATGTAATGCTCAAAGAAATAGATAAAAAAGCAAGCCCCTAAAAAATATAACCAATAAAAGAGAAGCTGATGTGAAAACAAAGCATTTTGAGCAAGTGCCTGAGCACAGATAGACAATTTAAGAGCAGAGTGGTTTTCCTTACTTCAATAGAGAGACACCTGACTGCACCCACAGTACAGAGGATCTTACTCCACATATATACAATCTGGTGCTTTTGTGACATCTTCAGTTTGTTGAATGTGCACCAGTCAACCAAAGTGAAAATACAGAGTACCTAGTTCTTTCACAACAGACCCCAGAATGACTATGACCTGGCCATGTGAACCGCCTTGGTGGCCTGAATAATTTGTGGAATGGGTAGAGATCTGGTTTTTTAAGACAGTTTATAGCAAAATCACCTCTCATTGCACTCTCTTTTCCCCTCTCTTTATCTTTTTGAGATAGCATCAAGGAAAAGCAAAGAGATCCAAAGATCACCATTGCCTGGTCTTTGAGGTAGAAACATTATATATTTTTGAGCATTTGCTGCAGGGCCTACAAGATCTCAGCTCTACATATTATACACAAGCAGTGACTGCCCTGACACAACATGGCACAGTCTCAGACACAGTAACCCTCTGAGCTAGAGGCTTACCTGAACTGCCACATTTTGCTTTCCTGCTTCCTGCATCTTATCCAAGCCACATTTCTTGGTCTCATTCTTTCTTTTATTGTTATCTTTCTTCCCATCATTCTTATTTGCTACTATTCCTTTGCTAAAGTCCCGTCTCTCCCTCACTATGTCCTTTGCGGGGTAGATGCGCCCTTGTTCTCTATTTATTTCCCGGGGCTTGATGTTCTCTTTGAAAGTGACCATCGGTTTTTCTCCTGCATCGCAGCTGTTGTTCAGGCTTCTGCCAGAGGACAGCACTGATTTGAGTCCAGGGCTCCCATCAGCACACAGTGGCTCTGCCATGGATGTCTCCTGCAAGGCGAGACTCTCTTTGGCTTCACTAGGGTCCTCCAGTAGGAGCTCCGGGATTTCTGTCACAAACAACAGCTTTCCTACCTCATTTTCACATTGAATCAACCTGAAAAAGACAGGTAGGAATTGAAAAGCAAGTACATAAACTACATTCATAATCAGTCTGTGAAGGAATGGCTTGCTGACCTACAGAACATGTTATTAGTGCTGTCAGCATCTTGTGCTCACATTACAGCTAATTGCTGTGTTGAACAGAGAGAAAAATAACATTCCACACTGGCACCTGTGTCACCTCAGCTTCCAGCAGCGTGGGATGCACAAAGTACTTGCAATTACCTTGGCTGGTTATCAGCAATCCATTTGCCTGTGAAGATCAGGCGCTGCTGTCGTATCCGACGTTGCTGCCCTTCTTTATCCCCTGTAATTGCCTGGTGGCCTTTGGAAAAATCCAAGTTCCTAGTATTGACACAGAAGAGGGAATATTAATTACACCATTACCCTCTGCAACATCCTATTTCTCTAGCAATACAACATGTCAGCATTGCTCTATTAAAAGCTGTGAACTTTCACCAGATATTATTCAAAACATGGCTATTAAGAGAGGTCTGATTTACAGATGTAATTCTCATCTGGTAAGATGCATTTACATTAAAGAGGTTCAGTGGGGTCATGAGTAGTATTATAACCTCAAGAATTTCTTAGGGCTACACTGTCCATTGCAGTTGTTTTGAAGAGACCAACATCAATCTATACAGCAGTAAATTTTCATAAATAAGATATTGTAGGGAACAGGCCAATGTCTGTCGAAGTCGTGACGTCAGCAAGGGTGCAGGATCCTTCAGCTGTCACCCACCTGAACGAGGGCCTCAGAGCCAGGAATCCTTGCAACTCAAATTCTTCTGGAAGGGGGGTTGCTGACAAACAAACAGTAAAAAGCATAAGGAAAGCATGAAAGCTTTGAGCACAGTATCACAGCAGATACCTCAGCATGGTCTCTATACATGCTAAAGCCTTCTATTAACTGGTCCATCCCACAATCTGAGGAATTCAGGAATGATAAAGCAGAGCAAAGTCTGCTCAGCACAAGAAAGCAACATTTGCAAAGTATTCACATGAACTAGTACAAGAAGACAACTTGTTTCCTTATTTGCTCTTCAACTGTAATTCCCCAATCGGCAGGAAAACATTGTTTTTCCCAGTTCTTTACAGCACAGACTACAAGTGTCCTTACCATTATTACTGGATAGATCTTCTTCATGAGGCTGGAAACTATTTAGAAGAGAGATCAGCCAGGGCCATATGCTACAAATTAGAAAACAAGCAAACCCTAAGTGAAAACTGCAAAACATGGGATGTGTTTGCTTTACCAAAAAAACACTGAATGCTGTTACCATCACAGTTTACATTAATCCTCTGATTCCCAAGAAAAGTTTCTCGCAAAGTGTCAGTGAAAAGACCACTTTCTTGAAAGAATTACTATTACTAAAAAGCCAACCTAAAGTTCCCAAGAAAGCCAGGCTCTCGCAGCACAGTGTTCATTATCCACCAGGCCAGAGAGCCCACTGTGAATTTAACCAGATAAACCTAGAGCATGAGCAAGCGCTGCGAGCACCTGTCTGCAATTCATGCTTTCCAGTCCACAGCTGATGACTCTCAAGGCACAGTCAATGAATCAGTTTAGGCAGCAAAATAATTCGTCACGACATAGCTGTGCAGAAGTACTTCTGCTCCGTGAACAAGAACACGGTACTGTAGTGCTGGAGCATTTACCACCAAGGGAAGAGACTCTAAGTAAGGGTTACACCGAGTAAGACCATTAAACTAGAGGTAAACTTGCACTCCCTTGCCTTGCCCTCACAATACCAGTACAAGCAATGACTAGAAATTCTTCCCAAAGGTCCTGGAGCAAATAATTTTAAAATCACACTGATCACTGCACAGGTGGTTAATAGTTAACTGCTACCACCAGGCCACTTCCTCCTGTTTGTTAAAAGCTCCCATACAGAAGTCCAAAAATCCTTCTGCTTTACTGATGGGCACCATGAAGCATGAGAAAACTATTTCAGGATGCCCACTGTGCTCAGTGCTGGAGAAATGAATGTGTCCTCCTCAGCAAGGCTTTCAGCCATCATCCAGCACGTGGCCTGCAGAATGCACCGTGCCCCCAACAGCATTGTACACCCTCAGCTGCCTTCCTGCATGGCTATGGGCACTGGCAGCATGATCTTCATGATTATTCTCTACACTACACTGAGCAACAGCTCCTTCCCATGACTGACAAGGGACAAAAGAAGGAAAAAACACCCCAGAGGTCTTCAATGAGGCAGGTAAAGTCAATAATATGTTGTCCAGAAAACGGGTTCCTTCAGAGAATCCCAGAATGGTTTGGGCTGGAAGGGACCTCCTACCCTGTGCCATGGGCAGGGACACCTTCCACTAGCCCAGGTTGCTCCAAGCCCCATCCAATCTGGCCTTGGACACTTTTAAGGGATGGGGCAGCCACAGCTCCTCTGGGCAACCTGTGCCAGGGCTTCACCAGCCTCACAGGGAAGGATTTCTTTCTAACATCCAATCTAAATCTACCCTCTTTCAGCTTAAAGCCATTTACTCCATGTATTACTACCTGCATGTCCTCTCTGCAGGGACTACTTGATATCAAGTAGGTATCTTGCCTATTAAAATACAGGCCTAAGTCATCCTTCAGGATGTGCACATGGTAATAGTTATCACCATCTCAAAACCATTTCTGAACTCTTTTCCTTAATCTTGCATTTAGGAATTCTGTGGTTTAAGCTCCCAAAACTCTGGGGGTTTTTGGGGGGTTTTTTGTGTCTTATTTAACAAACCAAAGTTGTAGACCTCCTGTTCTCCATACATCACACTGCTTTCCTTGGAGTGCCCATCTCAGGAACAATACTCATCCAGCTGCGTCATTAACAGTCACTCTGATCCTAAGAATCGCCTTACAGAAACACTTTATTGAATCATGGTAATTCACGAAAAGTTAACAGACTATTAAAAAATGGGTGAGTTTTGAACAATTTAAGTCTTAATTTATGAGATTAGTGGCAGAAGTGAAAAACCAGGGCAACAGTCCAGAACAGTTATGCCTGCACTGACATTCAAAGAGCCCCTCTGCTAAACTGAATTTAATTCCTGGGTGTCTACATTCCAGCAGGCCCAAGTGATGGTTTAGTGCATGAAATTAAGGCAAGTATTCTCCTGCCACTTCTCCGGTAATCTGAGAAATCATTATACTACATTAGACTACTTTAATACACTCAGTAGTTATGCTCAAACTGGACATTACAAAATAGATCCCCCGATCTTAAAAAAGTGACAGCAAACCTAAAGCAAATTAAAAGAGTCAATTTTCTCATGTAACCAACAAGTCTCATGTTTTGCTTTATGAACTTTTTAGCACATACACTTTCTATCATTTCAGTATCTGTAATGATGTTGTATGATTACTTTTCACATGACTAATTTGTGGATCAACAGCAATTAGGACCTTCACACAACAAAATGTATCAAGAGAAAGATTAACACTCACTACCGTCTTTCATCAACCACTGCCTCCTGGAAAACACTGGGCCTAAGTTTCAGCCAGTCCATCGAAACCTTCACAGCTGGAAGAGGATATGCAGCCCCAGAGTCCTCCTGGTAGTCGTTTTGTAAAGGACACTTGCACAGAACTCCAAGAAACGACACTAGAAACAGAGTAAGAGGAAAAAGCAAAAGAAAAAACCACCATGATGTGGGAATGACACTTCAAAGTTGACCAAATAACCTAATCAAACATATTTCCCCCCCCCCACAAACCCCTATTCTAAGAGCTAATTCTTTAGAACAAGGCAACCCAACTACCTTATATTAAACAATCCACCAACAGATCACAACGTAGGGCTTTTTAATAGTTTTGTACTATGCAGCAGAATCTTGGTATCTTATATCCCTTCAACTGTCATGGCAAGTAATTTTGTTAAGTTAAAAAAACAGATGAGACAAGCCCACTGCAGAAATATTCACTCACCTATTTATTAGAAATTATCAACTCAACTACCTACCTGCACTTTATTCACTTCAATCAGCAGGCACACAAATGCACTGGAGCTCTGCAGGGAGGCACCCAGCCCAGACCCTTTAGGGCACACAGGCTGAGAAAGAGTAACCACACCAGCGTGACCATGGTGCCTTCAGAATCAGCTCAAGGCTGGAATTTGGAGAAATCCAGCTATTCAGAAATTTAGATGTTGACTAACAAGGCCAAGCTGACCACAGGCTCAATCAGGTTAAGCAAATCAGTATTATACAGCTAGAGTCTAAAATGCTCTGCACTCCCACTTATCTCCTGGTTGATATTACCAAAGGCACAGAAGTAGCTGAGATCCTGGTTGACTCAACTTCAGTCCTGTTGAATCAGAACCAGTTCCATTCAAAGCAACTCCAACTGTATGCACCCAATTGGGGAGCAGCCCCCCAAGAGGGGTACTACTCACCGCCAAGTTGGATCCAGTTTTGCACCCAAGTTAAAATATTCTTTCAGAACCAGGAAAATGATGCAGAGTTCTGTAAAGCTTCAAACAGAGTAAGTCTGGACACAGAAATCCAGTGTTAGTCAGCACTGCTGACATAAATGATCCTGTGTGACCATCATCTCTCTCAACTTTCTCCCTAATGTCTATTCTCGGCACTTACCTCACACAGCCATTAAGCTAGATCCTGAGAGGAAATTACTAATGGATTCCACGTGAAAACCAAGAGAACTACAAAAATCAATTAGCTTCCACACTTACTGAAGAGAGCCAGGAGCTGTGTCCAGCAGAGCTGCTCATCCTGGCTGTAGCTGTGCTGCTCCGTTTCATTGCTGAAGTCTCGCAGGTGGTGCAGTTGGAACAGGTTGATCACAGTAATATGGACCAACTGCTGAGAGCTGAAGGCCTTCTGGAACAATAACCTCTGCAACAAAGACACGAGGTATATGGATTTTTAGATGGCAAAGCACATGCTTGAAAGGATAGTAGTTGCTCCTTCACTGCCTGACTAACGCTTCTGCCCTTAGGCAACATTCACTCTGGATTTTATTTTCAGGTCATCCCTCCCTCCCAGCACAGCACTGGGCTTCCCAGGAGGACTTGGGCAGGTGCTCACTGTTAAGCACAAGGTTTTTGCTTGTACACCACAACAAATCAACATCCCCTTTCCATATGGTTCTCTTCCAGAGCAAGTGCAACTTTGAATGTGCACTGACAGCACTGCCAAGGCCCACAGATCCACTGGGTTTGTCTGCCTGTCAAAGAACCAGCACGGAGAAGGTGACATTTTAAAAAACCACCCCAGGAAAATTTAACTACTGCATGGTTACGCATTAAAGATTAATTCCACACCTGACTTCATGGGTCACAGTATGCACTGACAGACTAAAACAGCGAGAGCTATTTAAAAATGCTTTTCCAGCATAGTTACTGAAAGGACACCTTTCTCAGGACAGGAAAAGAGACTTCAAGGCTTTTTGGGGGGAAAAAAGGAGCTTTCCTAAATCTCAGCCAACGTATCTTCAGACACAACAATCAGGGAAGCAGGTGGATTAACTAGTGTAAGCATCAGGAAAAAGCTTAAGCTCCATGTTCACCCTTGACTCTCTCATTTAGGGCATGAAGCCCTGTACAGCTGACAACTGAGAGTGGCAGGGCTGTCAGCAGCAGCACCCAGGTCCCGACTGAACACTCTCAACCCCGCAACTGCTCTCCTCAGAGTTAAAACCAGCCACAAAGCTAAAACTGTTTCACTACCATACCGCCAACTTCACATCCACATTCAACTTGTTGAAGACAGAAGAGCTGCTCTCTCTTAAATTAGGCCCTGTGTTGCATAATATAAACCAAAAAAGGTAATCTAAGCAACAAAGCAGGGCTCAATTAGCTGTTTTAACACCCTGGATCAGTCCAGAAAACGAAGAAGGTTCCATATGCCTGAGCAATGCTCATAATTATTGCTTATAAGCACTGTGGAAAAAGCAGTACTAGTTCAACAGCCAGCATCACACACAGAAAGGGAGATACAATTATTTCATTTTGAAACAACATTAACTGCCAGGGTTGGAGCAGCCCACACTGAAAGTTAATTCATAGCAAGTTCCGTGGTTTTTAAAATTTATTTTAAAGACAGTGTGAACCTTGCTGTAGCATCACAATTCAAGACAAAAAAATGTAAAAGGACACTGTAAAGATCATTTGTTATTTTTTATATTGCTCAGACCACATTCCCCTTTCCTATTTTTGAAAAGCATCCACTCTTCTGCTGAACATATCCATCCTCCCTGCTTCTTTTCCACAAATTAGGAAGCTGAAGCAGAGCAGTTTCCAAAACGCATTTACCAGTTAACACAATGTCCTCTCTGAAATGGTACCACTTTGCATAAATACCTCACAAAATTCATTTGTTTCAATCTTTGCTGTATTGTCCAATATAATGAGCTGGGTATGTAATCAATGGGACTTCTGGATTTTCCATGGGAAACGTGTTCTGGATAGTTCTAGTCTGCAAAAATTAAGGTTGTATGGGACACTTTTTAAGGGCAAACTGCTAACAGGAGAGGCAAGTTTTCCAAGGCAGATTAAAAGCAGCCTTATTAACCACTGGGAGTGAATGAAAGCCATCCAAAAAAATGAAGCCCTCAAAATCCCTCAGGCCACCAAGCCAAGACTTCAAAGATGAATCAAGTGCTTTTCACAGGTATCCAAGAATCATCCAGGTTAAAGAGCAGAGAACCAACAATGGTCACTGATTTCTCCTGTATCTCCACCAACAATGGACCATGTGTCAAATGGGAAAAATCCCAAATCTTGGCAGAAGTTACTAGAACTATCCAGCATTAGCTGCAATGCAAACCTTCCCTAACTAGCTACCTTAAGCTTCCTGTGTTTTATCATGTGAAAGAATTATTACTGGACTGTAATTTCAGAACTCAGCTGCTAAAAACATTCTCCTCAATATACTAATTAATATGTTGTTAGAACTAACCTTGAACTGTTCTTCCAGCTTTTCTCGAAGAGGGCTCAGCTTCTCCAAGCTCTTACTCAGGTACACATGGCCATGAAATTTAATAAATGCCTTGATGAAGTCAGACACGCTCCATCGAGTCTTCACCTCATCACGACTGCATTTAGAACAGAAATACCTGATTCAGTCTTTGGAATTACACACAGCTGCACGTAACATTACAGAAATATTCCACCATGAAGGAGGAATGTCTACGCAAAGCTACTTTTCGTGTTGGCACAATATGCTTATTTCCTGCATTCACTAATCAGTCAGGAGCCTCACAAACTATTCTTTGTTCCATACACCTGTGAGGATGCTCTGACTGGCCAAAGATTGAGGGATTTTTGTTTCCACTGCCAAATATGGATAACTTCTGGCAAGGCAGGTACTTTTCGAAGAAGTCTCTTCCAGCTTATCTGAGTGGCAACAATTTACTCTTAGTCTCACCTTTCCAGTGCTTTAGAAAGTGCTTTTTGTAGGTTAGTGGAGGCAGCTGGGAAAGGAAACTTCACAGCAATGCTTCTGCAGTAGTAGAAAATTGTGGTCAAATGGTCTCCTTTGGAGGAAGCTAGGATAGCCAACTGATTATAAGGCTGACCTAAGGGAGAAAAAGACAAGTTGTCCAACAAGTTGTGCTGGAGTGAAACATGCTAGATTTCAAAGTACATGTGGTCACTTGGAAAGGGAGCATAAAGTCCTCTGTTCTTCAACAGACAAGGCTCAGATCCATCTGCTGACCCTTTCACCCCAGCCTCAGATCTGTACCACTTCAGTCAAAAAGCTTCAGAGCTTCTAAATTTGTGGTGCAGCAGCTGTTTGGATTTTCTTTCTTTGGTTTAGGGTTTTTTTTTACTTTGGATGGGGAAGGATTGGGTATGGGGGTTTCTGTTTGGTTTTGTTTGCTTGTTTGTTTCTGGGGTTTGAGTTTTTGTTTGGTTGTATTTTGTTTAAATAATAAAATACTGTCAGAACCAAGCTTTCATCACCAACATATTTATCTTCATCTATTGGACAAAATCTAGCCCAATTTTACTTCCCTTTCAACAGTTCACATTTTTTTGCCTAGGGAGTTTAAAATACAGAGAATTTTGCAGTTAGAATGCAACTGGTTAAAAAACTGAATTACTGGTTTCAGCAGCCTAGCTCAAAAGTGATTTATCCTTCTCTCACCATCCCTACATTTTGGGCCACTGGAAGACAATAGCTAAAAAGCTAGATCCCTGAATTAAAGAACCCATTAACTCACATCAGCAACTTGAAAAATACAATTTTAGCTATAAACTTTATAAATTGACATGGGCATAAACAATAAAAGAAAAAAACCAATGCTGGTGTAAAGCTAGTTTTCATTAATTGTACTTTATAATGTATGAATGTAACAGTATAGTAGTAGTGAAGCCTTGGAGTAATGCTGTGTATTACCTTCCTTGTTTCTACATCTGCACAAAAAGGAAGCAACACAGATCATGCAAATAACCATCATCAATAACATGACTTACTGACGGGTCAGGCTTTGTTGTACGGCTGTTTGGAGAATTTGGGGAGGGATATTTATATAAAAGCCCAGGTTTTCAACTGCCACAGAAGAAAACAATACTCCAAATCTTCCTTTGGAATATGAACTGAAAAGGTATCCCAGACTCACCATTAGAAGGGACAAGCTGAGCTGCATGTCTATAGTAAGACTCTGCCTGGCTGGTCTGATTCCTATAGCGAGCTAAGAAAACAGCAAAAAAAACCCCAAGTTGAGGCACAAAATTCCACTCCCCGGCAGTTACTTTAACAAAATGTAACTTACCTGAAGAGCACTTCATTAGTATTTCAGAAATAAGCATCAGAAGAATGTACAGTTACACCAAGCAGCACCAAGATTTGACACATTCAATTCTGAGGTGGCTGTTTGTCTCAGACCTAAGACTGTCTTAGGGACAACAGTGCCAAAAACACCACATACAGAGAACTAAAAATATTTTTCATCCCTCTTTGCACCAACTAGATCTATTTTTAGGTTGTTCCAAAAGCAACTGCAGATTCCTGTGAGAAGTTTCTAAAACACAAAGTTTTAAGCAGATCAAGAAAGAAATAAACCTGTTGAACTTAAATGTAAAAAAGAAACCCCATTTATGAAAGGCTGGATTTCTAACTGGTGCCCTTGTACACAGGATGTTAGTGTTTTGGAATGGAGAAGTGTGCTAGCCTGCTGCAACATCAGCATTTCCCTGTGCCTACCAGCTAGGACATGATTAGAATGCTACAAGACACACTCTACCAGATCACTAGAAAGCCAGTGATTAACTGTCTCCATGTGTTAAGGTGTAACATACACTAGAAAAGTCTGAACAGCATTTCTTTCCAGATCTTTCCCCCTGCAGCAACCACCAAAGGAACAATCAGCAACTAGCTACTGAAGTGAAGCACACTTTCTCCAGCAGTTGCCATGGTATGTGCAGATCCCTCTCTGGAAGCCGAGCACAGAACTCCATGTTCCAGCCCTTTCCTTCTGAAACTCACCGATATCTCCTAGGTGGACAAGGCAGTGTTGGCAGATGTAGGAGCAGGAGCTGGACTGCGGCTTCACAATGGCGCTGGTGTGCGTCTGTTTATTGCTAATGATCCCCAGCTGGGAAGACTTCACACGGCACGGCAGGTCTACGTTAAAAACTGTGCACAATTCCTGTAATAGCTGCAAAAATGGGGCTGGGTTAGTAGCAGCTCGAGACAGGCATCAAAACAAGTCACAAAACTAACAGAGCTAAAAAACTAACTTGGAGGTGTGCTCACTACAGATGAGCCAAACATATTTGAGGTGAACAAGCTCACGTTACTGAAAGTGAGACTTTAACATACATTCTCCATATGGAATTCATTGAGTTCCACTGTGCCCACTGTGTTCATCTGCCCAGTAAGAAAAAGCTCTGCATCCCAAACCAGTAAGCAACTCAATCCTCATGATATTTAAATCACCAAGGATTTATCAGTGGAGATTGACTATGGGAGGTCTACAGATACTGTTGGGTTTTATGGTTTTGCTTTGTCTTTTTGTTTGTTTTGTTTTCTCAGCAGGACACTCAAGAGGAACACAGTGGGTTTTATACCTTGATGAAGTGACACTGTTCTCTGAAAATAATAGAAACTAACATCCCTCACCCTCCAAAGCAGCTTGTTCCAACATAAGAAACTGTACTATCCCAACTTAAACTTTAGAAAGAAGCTGGAACATAACCAAGTTCATAAGCAATGCAAGGCAGTACAAATGTTCAGTAGCTGAGCTGTCAATAAATATTTGTGCTAAACCAACAGTGAGACTCTTTCAAGGAACAAGGCATCAGCTACTTGATCAAATATTTCAAAAGCTGATTGAAGGAAAAACCTCAACTCTGCCATTCTAATCAGTGCTTTTGAAGTTTTTCCTAAAAGACTCCAGCAAATACTCTGCAAAGTAACAGTAACCAGAGAGTGAAGAGTGTTTGTTGGACTGAGCTAAAGGGTTAAAAATGCAGGTTAAGAAGTGACAGACTTTCTCCCAGCTGGGAAAATGCTCAGTCTCCAAATAAAACAGACCTGCAGCAGGGTTGCACTTCCACATAAAGGCCCAGAGAAAGCCCATAGCTGACAGAGACACACACTCTGTCAACAGCTAAACATGCGACGCAATGCTTTTGCTTGCTGCACAAAGATGTTTGTGTTATATCTCCGTCCCCTTCGGCTCTGTCTTTATACAATAGACAAAAATCCCCAAACAAGAGGGATCTCACAGATGAAATCTGGATAAAAGAGAGCAACTTAACATCTCCAAAGACGCCAAATTAAGAAAATTCATGCTCTCTTTCAAAGATGTCACTTGTGGAGGCCTCACAGCTGGAGAACAGGTACCTTGGCTGAGCTAAGGCTTTAGACTGAAAACGTGATTAACATCAGTGTCAAACTCAGAAGAAGTAAATTTCCGTGATCCGCTGCACGAAAGAACAAGGCTTTTGCAAGACAAACAGTGTAGATGGTAGAAAGCCCTTGGCAACCATGACAGCCTGTCAAACTGGCTTCCAACAAGCAGCTATCCAAAAAAACAATGCTGAAGGGAAAAAAAGGGTAGCCACATGGGTAGCCTGGGGTTGGCTTTGCAGATGTGTGGAATCCAACTAGGAATTCATGCAGTACAAATGTACTACTCAGTACTACTGTGAGTGCTGTAAGCTGAAGACACTGTAAATTAGCCATGATAAAGCTCTGAACACTGAGAGGATTCAGCAACCACAATGTTGTTGAAGCACACACCAGATGAGGGGGAAAAAAGGAAAGAAAGGCAAGTTATCTTTATTAAGGCCACTATCATACACTGACTCTTATTCTCCATAATTTAAAGCTGAAATCTAACGAAATCTAACATAGGAAAGAGTGTGGGCAAAAATACGTCAGTAAGAAATAAGTATATGAATACGAATCACACTCCTTTGGCAATTAACTGAAAACCTTGCAGAAGATTCTTAGCCCAAGAGCAGTCAACAATATAATTTTGCTTTAGGGGAAGAAAAGGTCCAAGAAGTGAAGTAATTGTTCTAATTGTTGTCGAAAATAAAGACTTAGACCTCAATGCTCATCATCAGTGTTAGGAGTCACAAGGAAAGGGTAAAGAACAAAACATTACACCATCACACGCATCCTGTGCATCTGCATTTTCTGCACATATTTCTATTCCTGAGTAACTTAATCCAAGAACAGACTGATTATCCTTGCTTATCCTTATTGGAGTCTTTAGGAGTTCTCCTTTTGTTTTCTCTTTTTCTCTTACAGAATTTTCCGCATACTGTGTTGCCACAAAACTATAAAGACTGGGTACTTAAGAGAAATGAAAGACCTGGCCACAGGGGGAGAGGTCCAGATGGCTACCCTCTTTTACCTGAGGTCTTTCTCGTGTAGGGCAGAGATGACACGAGATCTGAACTTGGGAAAAGGGGGTTGGGTGGGGCCCCTAGCTCCTCTTCTCTCAGAATTTGAAGGCGAGAGAAGCTGCTGCCGCTCGCTGTGGGCTTCTGCCTTCCGCTGCCTTCCTTCTACCTGAGTCAGGCTCTGTTTGATGGAGCAGCCACTGGGACCTATTTAACACCCTACCTCACTGAACGGGGGGGAAACATCTTCACCATCTGCTCAGGTGCCTCGGGGGACCCCGGGATCCCAAGCCCGCCTTTCTCTGCGCAGCTGGGAGCCTGGCCGCTGCTGCCCCGCCCCCGCCATTCCTTCACTACACTGTAGCGCTGCACCCCCTGCCTGCCGAGACGTCCCAGGGGTCCCGATGCAGCTCCAGAGTTTGATACATCTCGGCTACCACCCGGGATTTTGTGTTCGTCCCTGCTGTTCCAGCCTGCTGTTCCCCATGGTCCTGCCAGGGCACGGGGATCAGCTGCCCCTGGGCGGTTGTGAAGCCTTCTCCCATCCCTTCCCGGCTCGGCCAAGCCGCCATTACCGGGTGCTCCCTGAGCTCGCTCCGGAGCGCCCCCTGGAGCCGCGGGGGAATCATTGCACCTGCCCAGCTCACCGGGAGCAGCCAGCGCCCCTGCCGGCTGTGGCCGGAACTGCACCGAAGGGGAAAGTGCCTGCGGCCAAGAAGGCTGTCACTGGATTCCTGGTTCTGTTTGTTGTTACTGCCATAGTTATTGTTGTTTGTTTGCCTTGTTTATATATATATAAAAATAAGTAAAGAACTGTTATTCCTATTCCTCATATCTTTGCCTGAAAACCCCTTAATTTCAAAATTATAATAATTCAGAGGGAAGGGGGTTACATTTTCCATTCCAAGGGAGGCTCCTGCCTTCCTTAGCAGACACCTGTCTTTCAAACCAAGACAATCCTTCTCTATACAGCGAATGAAAAGGAATGAAGGCAATGGCCCACAAACACATACACAGGAATGAGAAGCCAAATGGGAACTTTTAGAGAAATGGCAGAAAAAAAGAACCAAGAATACAATGAAATCATCCATTAACTCATCTGCTGGGCTTGAGGTTTTTTGTGTAGTCATTTCTGTAAGACACTACAATTAAAAGACAAAATTCTTCACCCCAGGTCACTGCGGAGACAGAGTAAATGGCTTTAAGAGGGACTGGAGAGCCAGTGAAGGCTAGACCTCCTAATAGAGGATTCACACAGGAAGTAGTTCAAGAAGGCAACAGATGCACAGCCATAAAGCAAGATACAGCATGAAGAAGTATCATTCTACCCTTTCCTGCTGCTTTATGATTGCTCTGAGTAGTCTCAGCAGAACACAGTAAGAAATGGACCTTTGACCTTACTCAAAACAGTGGGATTTAGGCTTTAAAGCAGATTCTATTAGAAAGGAACTTAAATTGCACCAAAACAACAACCACATGCACAGACATTTCAGCTCAAGACTGATCAAAAGAAAACCCATCACCAGCTCTGCAGACATCTCCTGCTGAGAGCACCAGGGTTAGCAAGGTGCACTGCTCAATCCAATACAGCAGCAGTTTCCTAAGCTAAGGGCAAAGAACAGATTTTACCCACCTAAAACTGATCCTCCACCCATCCTCTACTTTGTGCAACTCACCTGTGTGTAGAAGCCACTAGCTGCCTCTAAAAACAAAGAAAGGTTCGCCTGAACTTCGCTCCGATTCGGATTTGCTCTGTTTTTCGCCTGACCCTGGAGCGTCGTGATCTGATTTTTAAAGGCATGATTCCAACTGAAAATAAAAGAAGAATTTACCTTTTTACTTTGGAAGTGTCTTATGCAGATGGCATAAGCAACAGGAAAGAACTGTTTAATTACATAGCATCAGACATGAAGAATATTCAGATTCAGGCAACATTCAGATGAGAATAGATGTTAAATATGGAATAACCGCCTTTCCTCTCATATCTAGGGAAATAGATCCTGATATATATGGCTAACATATACGCATATATATGTATATATATGTATATGACCAACACTAACATCATTAATACTTGCTTGCAATTGTTCTGCAGCATAGAAGTTCCTCCCTAAAACTAGATGTGGGGTACAGAAATGAGAGTTAAAAACCATTCAGTAACTGAAAGCACGGACAGGACAACTCAGCCAGCCTACTCATCTGGATTCCCTCAGTGCTGAAGGAACCACATGCTTCTGTTAACTAAACTTATTACAACCCATGTCTGCACCTTAAATAACAGGGAATGGATTCAGGGCATGGAGAAAACCCAGCTGGATCTTCCCCTGATTCTTAAGGTGTCATTAGCAACCCATGAAGTTCTCCCCTGATTATTCCTCCCTCTGCCCAGCTCTACCTCACAGGGCTTAAAACATGGCTCTTCAGCAGCTACTCAGCTCCTGTTAGACTTTGCTCAAAGCTCCATGTGATTACATCAGGCAAATTTCCTCCTTTCTGTAAAATGCAGACTTTAGCCCTTCCCTGATAGCAGAGCAGACTGGTGTTCCTTAGCTTCTCCACCTCCATCTGGCTCTCCAAAACCCACTCCTGTGTGACATGGCTGCTTCTGAATTGCCAGAGGTAAAACACTAACCTACTGAATACTCTCCATCAGCACTGCAGTGTATTCTCCTGCTTCACCCACAGCACAGCTCTCATTTTAAAGGAAGTAAGACAACCATTCCATAGGATACAACTGCTTTTCTGGACGTCTCAAGGTTTCCTGCTCCCCAGCCCCGATTACATACATACACACAAATTCAGTGAGGTACTTACAGGTCCTGCTCCACTTTTTTATCCAAAGCATATTCCAAATCAGTCACTAGCATTTTTTGATATAAGTCCTGTAGAGCCTGTCTGGACGTCCAGACTTCTGCTGGACCCAGCTTTGAATCTGAACAAGAAAGAAAAAAAAAAACCAAAGACACAACGGTTTTTGTAACACACAAATTTATGGAGTTACTCTGATTTTTCACTCATTTACCAAATTAAAGAATACAGCTCAGTGTAACATACACACCATCAAACACCTGCTTTTATCAGTTTCCTCAGAATAGTGAAATACAAGAACTACAGATGGGTTGAAGGTTGAGTGCTCACTGATTAACTGATGAGTCTCCTACAACACCAGAACTAGATGTGAACAAAGTTAGCAGCTGGCAAGTTAAGAAACAAAACAGATAGGAGGATGTAGTTCTCCGTAAGTTATTAAACTGCAGAATTTCTTGCTACTGGATGAATTTGGAAAAATTTCCAGTGTAGCCTGAAAATAATTAGCAGACAATAAATCCATGGAGGGATGCTAAATAGGACAGTGCATGGACACACGCTGTTGGTATTTAGAGAACACCGCGGGCAAGTACTGCTGCATTCTTGCCATTTTCTAACTCTTCAGTAGCCATCTGCTCTCCATCCCAGAGGGTGAGTGCAAACTGCTCCCCGCTATTGAGTTACAGAGTCCAATTTCCCATGGCTTCTACAATCACCTGGGCTGGGGCTGCAGGAGCACAAGGGATGGGCCTCACCCCAGGAAAACAATCCTGATGCTGATGGTGGAGCCACTCCTGCTGGGTTAGGTGGATCCAGGTGGTTTTAATATTCCTGTGGGGACTACCAGCAGCCTGCTACTTTCACTACACCAAGGTGGCAAGCACAGCTGAGCAAAGGTTCATGAGGGAAGCTAGTACTGCAGGGCTGATGCATTAATATAAACCATTCCCATTTCCCATTAATATATACTGCTTAAAGCATAGCTCATAGCATTTCACTGCATCTAGGGCTGCACTTTCACAACACATGGTAGTGCTCAGATCAGCATTTCCATCACCCAGGTTCCTTAAAACCACCCAAAACCTGGCTAATCCAAAGTACAGCAGTTCCTGTGCTAGTCTGGGCAGAAGTCTCAGAGAGAAGTAGAGACATGACCTTCATCTCCACATGTTTAGAATATCCAAAGCCAACTTCAAAAATATGTATTACGTACAGGCAAAAGGGAGATAGTTGTTAAAAAACTATTTATTTATATACAGAGGACAAAGCCTTTAACATAAGGTCACATACTTACCAGAAAATTCTTAGGAATGATAAGCAAAAGGAACACAAAAGGAAAATAAAAGCAGGAATCAAATATTATTCATAAGCTAGATCAACTGTATAATAAAGGCAATTACCTGTCATGTCAGCCTTCAGGACTTCTGCCTGCCTGTAAGAAAGCAATTAAGACAAATTAGAAACAGATCAAAATAACTGAATTATGCCATTCATGCAATCGTGAATCTGCTTACACCTCACTCCGCTCTAGTTCACCCCATGCAGGATTTGAGCATGTTCAACAGCATGACTGCTTTTAGTTCATCAAATAACAGGAGTCGACCATTCACTTTTCCCTGCTTATGCCTCTTTCTGAACAAATACAAGCTAAAAATGCTTACATTATGGTTTATATTTTAAGCTTTATGTGGCAGCAGTGTCCTTTATGTGACCAACATTAGTGATACCGCTTACTTGGGAATTTGATATCAACTCTTAAGTTGTCACATGTGAAATGCAGGAGCCAACAGCCAGAGCAACACAAACTCCTGTCAGTGTCTGTCAGCACACCTTGGTATAGCCCTCCTGCCCCCCATGCTGCACAAGTTTTTGTAGGGAGAAGGGATAAAGACTATGGCTTCCCCAATTACCTCTCTTCCTTGAACTGCTTCCCTCAAGTAATGCTTCGATCAGGTTTTCAAGGAAAAAAACTACACAGTACACACAGAAAGAATGGCAACTACAGGTGACTATCTACAACTCCTGCACTGAGCATCCTCTGCAAATCCCCACTGCTGGTGGAGGTTGGCAAATAGCTTCCAAAAAAGAGGAACACTGGGGCAGTCCTCAATAAGTAAGTATTTCTGAACAGTCAGTGTCTGGCGGGAGCAGGAAATGGAGGTGCTACAGTTAAGCACTGTGTCAGCAGCACATAAAGCTTCAAGGAGCAGCACTGCTGGTCTGTCTGATGGACACAATTAACCCAGGGCTGGCAGAGGGGACACAAGACTGCCTGGTTTGGCTGGGACATGTCCCTCTGCTCTTGCTACACTCAAGTGGTGACGTAGATTTGGAAAGTGCAAGCTTTCCACACCAGACATGGAATCCTCCCAGCATATGAAATGCTCCCTTCACCTGCCTTAGCAAAAAAAAACCCAGTAAAACAGATGGAAGACACACTGTGCCTAACATGAATGTCAGATGCTAGCTTGGAAAAGAATGAAGAGCCAGGAGAAAGCACCACCTAATCCCTACAGAGGCTGCAGAAACCAGCATATACTTTCTCTTGCCAATGTGAAGTTGTGGTGACTGTAAACAGTTTTCCATTTTGTTCTGGGATCTACCTACTGGCCACAAATTATAGGGAAGGTTTTGAGGTCCACATGAGAATTAAAAAGGTATCAGAATAGAATATACATCACTAGGAAGATGTATATTGGTAAGTCCCTTCTCAAAATTTCTGTTTATTAAATGCAAGCACTATCCATAACAGCTCACCATACCCACCACAGTGTACCATCCAAGAAGCAATGGGATGCGCCCCAAGAGCTTTAATTGTCAAGAACAAAAGACAAAAGTCAAGAACATCTTAACTGGTATCAAAAGTGAATCTGTACGTTCCTCACCTGATCCAAATTTAATGCCTTTAAGACAACTTCTTTCAGTTTATTTATTTCAAGAAGGTGTGAATAGGTTTTCTTAACTCCTAAAAGCAGGGAACACTGGAAGAAGAGATAATGGAGACAAGCAATGCAAATTTTAGCTATTGTGTCAGGAGAAAGCTGAAAGCCCAAGAAACATTTCCTCCTCATCCACACAGAGGTAACAAAAGGCACCTAAGTGAAGGCACCTAAGCGATGGTTCTCTGTGGCTGCAGCCAGAAGGATGAGAATGAGCAGATCCTGTTCCCCATGGAGCCAAGAAGAGCCAAGGAGGGACATAAATCTCCTCTGCATGCTGTGCCTCGGCAGCCACTGCGCTGCTCACCTGCAAGTCCGGTCAGGCACTTGCAGAGTTCTGAGCCAGATCCGTGGTGCTGGGCTTGGCAGCCAGCGATGCCATTGCTCCCAAGGAAAACCTGACTGGCTGAGGTGCTGGAATCTCACTTTTTTGAACAGCCAGCCAAGTTCCTACACTCCAAGTCTGGCTCACACTTCAAACATCTGCCAGTGCTGTGAAGGTCTCCTCTGAGCTGAGAGCATGATCTGTGCTGCCAAAGCCAAGAATGCTGAGAGGCTCAGCCCCAGCAGGACACACAGGACTGCACCCACAGATATGAGCCCAGAATTCTCCTCCGGGCACAAAGGCTCTTCCCTGTAAAAGCCAAGAACTGCTACTCTGGAAATTACTTGTGCAGAACTACCTTCCACTAAGTATAATCTTTAAAAGGGGAAATATAAAGGCGCTTTTTTTCCCCAAAAAGTTTGCCCTCACTGTTGCCTAGAGAATTCAGATGAAGAGAGCCTCAGTCTCTACATGAGTGTGGCTGCTGACAGATTCTCTGTAAATGCACAGACCTAATCATATGGCTAGACGCGAGCTCCTACCAAAAAGACTTATTTAAAAAGACCTTTTTTTGGACGAGAAGACTCATGGGCTCACAGAACAAGAGACTTTAGCACCAATCTCTTCACCAGCCATAATACAGACGGCCTTTCATATTTTATAAAATTGCAACAAGCTGTATTGAAGGGATTGTTGCTGTAATTTTTAATAAAATACATAGAAATTATTTCAATACTTCCTAGAGGCCAAAGGAATTAGGAGAGTAGGTCTAACATTAGCATGCTGCTTCTCATTTCCACCTAGAAACAATTTATTTCAAATAGCCGCATTCTAAGCCAGGATAAGAGGGGGAAGCCTGGGTACAAGATTTATTCTGCATCAGTGGCAAAATATTAGCACCGAGAGAGAGAGAGAGAGAGAGAGAGAGAGAGAGAAGATGCACTGCCCATTCCTTAAACAAACTTCACAATGAGCCTTTGCTGGTGCTCAGGGACTCCTAGTGGGCACCGACTGGAGTTCACTGATAACAACTGATAAGAGCTTCTCATAGTGCCAATGGCACCTACTATCACCCCTTTTTAACAAGCTTTTTCGGCCATATATTTTATTGCACCACCTCATACTGAATTTACATTAGAATGATTCATTCTGGGGCAAAAAAGGTTGCCTGCTAGAAAACCTGGTAGGGCTTGTTTACACATTGTATCATTTCAAGAATATTCTCGGTACCTCCTTGCCCAGTTGGACTCAGCAGTTCAGTCAAGCCAGGCTTCCCTAAGTTTTTTTGCTCCAAAACCAAATAAGGACAAACCATAGTTCAAAAACTTGTATTTCAAGTATTTCCATATACCACCTTGATACTGATATATCATAGTAACTACTCTTCATCATTTCCTAACCAAATATGTAGATTCATTTCTGTGATCTAGTCAAACTTTAAACTGAAATAAAACAGCCTCCCATCCAATTCAGTAAAAAAGTTTGATAGCTAAAGGAATTTTCATTTTATTCATAAAATTGAAAAGCTTCAAAACTTTAAAACACAGTAGTCAGAACCATCTCTTAAGGTTCTAAAGGTATAAGATATATAAAAATTTAAGTCCCCACAGGAGACAAAAGAAACTTTTCTTCTCTTAAGAATCTGAGAGTGTATAAAGTTCTGTTTTGCTGGAACTCAGAGGCTATATTTAGTCTGGAATGAACCACTGGACTTAGCAAAGGAAGACAAGAAAGACACATTTCATTTTCCCTCTTCCAAGTTTTTACCATTCTTGATCAATTAAGTTTTCCCAAAGCAGAAAAAGAAAACAAGTTGTTTCCCTTAAACTAGTAAACACTACAGAAAGAAAATCCCACAAATATTGGGATGTCTCTCCCATACATATTTTGAAGTGTTTAACCCATCACACACTGAACGGTACATCAAAAGATCATGCAGTCCACTTACTCTTTAACACTAGAGCAAGTTTGCTTAAATTAATGTTAAAAACATAAGAAAAGATCATACAACCTCTTTGGTTAACTATTCAAGTTTTCCTCTTGTTGTCATCTGACTTCCAACTCCATTTGCATATCACTAAACAAATGGATCTATTTTACCATTATCCCCATTGGAACCCATTTCAGTTCCAAAATCTATCTTCAGTTCTGCTATAATTCAAAGCACTCAATCACAAATTTTCAGTTCTGCATACACCACCCTGCATCTCTAATAGGGCTCTATCCATTCTACAGAAGCAGGGGTTTGCTAACAAGCTTCACTATCAAGCACAGATAAGCAAATAAAATTAAGCCCAAGTTCTCAAAGCAGCAGTTTTGTGTTACCCAGCTAACATCCTCTATTTCTGAAAGTCCAACAGGTCAAAGTCAAGCCTCACTTACACCACACCTCTCTCATTTTCACAGTGAGGATGTGCCAGGTATGATCTGCTATGGCATGACAAGTCTTACAAAAAACGTGAAAAACCCCAGACCTCACAAAGCCAACATGGAACACAACACTTTGCTTTCACCGTGCCTGAAGGGGAACTCCACCCGGTTTTCCCCTGGCAGCTTTAAGCATCAGCAGCTGTATCAGTTCCCTCCTCAAATCTCAGTAGCAGACAACCCCCACGCACACCCCCCCCCCCCGGGGGGCTGGGCTTATAAAAGCCATCAGAATCCAATCACATGCTCTGCGATTCTACAAACTAAAAAATATTAAATAGTCAGGAGTTTCACTCCAAGCAGGAATTCATACTCCTGCAGTTCTCTTTCCTGGAGGTGTGTGCAAAAACTGTACCACAATGAAAAGCACCTGAAGCCTAATGTGCCGTAGCACGAGGTGACTGACCCCAAGGCTCATCAAGGCCACTGCCGGAAAGTTTTCATTCTTCTGAAAGGGAAAAGAAAAATACAGAGGATATATGGAATAAATGTGGGAAATCTTTCATTTTGGATAGAAAAGGTAAATTTTCTGTGCTAGCATACTAAAAGTCAAACATACTTAAAGTAATATTGTAATTTCATAATTTCAATATTTGGCAAGGCTCACACCCAGAAGGAACTTCAAAGCAATACCCTGCAACTATCATTTTAGATTTTTCTCAAAGTAACAGTTAACTTCAACAAAAATTTATAATGGTTTTAATACTCTGTGCGTTTTTTCTTTATTTGTTTGTATTTAAGCATACCCGTGCTGATTCAGGGCAGCTGGAAGCAGTAGGAAACACTAGCAGCATGGACACTGAATATTCCACAGCGTATTTGGGGCAGATTGGTTGTTTAGGGAGTTTAGAGACTCTCTGGCTACTAATCCTTTACAGCTAAAGGTTGGGTTCTGAAAGATAACTCTGACTTCCCTGAACTGTTTTGTAGACAGTAACTGTATCTCTAACTATGACCTGTCAAAGGGAAATATTTTTATAGCAATCTTAGGATTGTGCATAAACCTAGATGGTTATGCCTGAATAATAGCAGTAGGGATCTTGTGGATAAACTTCATCTTTGATTTTTCCTTCACCCATTAATTCAACATCACCTGAATACAACAGGCTTCAGACAACAGCTCCAGTTAACAGCCTCACACACCGTTTCCTGAACGGGCAAATGGATGGAATCAGGATGTTGCAGGGGCGTATCGCGTCCAATGAAGATTTTACATATTAATTAATGTATAGACTCTACCTACTCATGCATCAGACGTGTACTGTTTAACAACTTTAACAGCTTTACCTCTGTAGAACAAGTTCTTAATTTTCCAAACTTTCAAGTGTTGCCACCTAATTTAAATGACCATAGTTTGCACAAAATTCTGGAATCGCTTGCTTTGGGAGCTGGCAGGTTTGGGTGATGTCAGCTCTTACTGAGGTAGCAAGAGATCTTCAGGCTGTGGGTCATGGAATTAAATGTTCCATATGCCTTGAAAGGACACTCCTTACACACGCCAATGAAAAACACCTTTAACAGAACCATCTTACTGTCAATTTTATGTGCTAACTAGTTTATTATTCTTCTTACAGGCAGCTGAAGTCAAGCTAATTTCCTTGACCTGCAGTTTAATCAGATTATAACTGTAGATCAAAGCCACAGAAACAAGTATTTCATCACCAGTAAAAAAAAACCCCACAAACTACACTTCTGCAAGCAGATATTACAGCAAAGCAATCACCACCTGAATACAAACCCCCTCCACAAGGACTCCTGCTCTGTTCCTTTTGTGTTCTCACCTTAGCTGAGAAGGATGTTGAGAAACGGGGACACAGAACACAGTTTTTCTTAATCCCATCTTCCCTCCTTCTCCTCTATTAGAAGCAAGTCATAATAATCATCCTCAAAATGCAACCACCAAAAGCAGCTCTTTCCAAGTTTGATCAGAGCTGACAATCCTCCTCCTTGGATAAGGGCAGAAGTATCCTTGCCGTCCGCTTCATTCAAACTCATTTTTTTCCCCCAGTTTCATGGAAGTCAGTTTCTTTGTCCCAAAATTTTAAAATTATGTGCCCCAAAGGTAAAAGCTCTCCTAAGGGAAGTTTTTATGTTCTTAATCTCTGATTTAATCTACAGAGAGGGAAATACAAATCTCCTACACTGCTCAGGCTTCCGGCATTCCACTGCCTCCACCAGAGTCTCCGCTCTCCCTCTCCTTACAACCTGGAGTCAGAACATGAGCTAAATGCCTCAGAAATGGGGTCCAGTTGTTCAGGATCAGCAATATGCCTGGATCTGTGCCACAGAACTCCAAAATTTAAGCCAGGAGGGTAACCTGAAAACTATGTACCCAACAACCTGTATTTTCCAATTCAAGCAAGAATAGCTGGCAATAAATATGCAGTGTTAGGACTAGCTCAGGAAAGCTCAGTTGTGTTTTCCATAGTCATTTTTAAAAAATACTGACTATGCTGTTCTTTAACTTGTCATCTTGACCTACTAGTTATCTGGAATTTTACTTAAGACAACAGGGATAAAATAACTTCTAAATGGATGCTGCCCAACAAAGAAAAGCACAAAAACTCCAGTCACCTTTACCTTGTTTACCTTCCAGGAGCTGACAGTGTAGCTCCACAGATAACCCTGACACTATTTTCAGTATGAAAAAATTTTGGTTTAGTAATAGCAATAAGTGTTAGCTATAAAAAAAGGCATGCTCAGGAAATAATAAATGGATAGTTAATATGTGTGGCGATTCAAGACACTGATATATTTTCATATGTTAAGGAACACCTTCAGAAGAAAATTTCTAATAGCAAACAGTAAAAAAATAGTACTTTTATGGAATACCCTGGCATGTCCATACAGTAATGCATTTACTGCACTGGCTGACAATATGTCAGCTTTGCAGCTGACCTGAGAACAAGTGAAAGGCAAAACATTTAAGATCAAATGCATAATCCATCTGTATATCTCCTCCAATCTTTACACCATCCCTTGAACAAGCAGATTTTTCAAAACTAAGGCAATCTTAAAGGTGCCAGTGCACAAAAACTCCAAGATTGCCCTCCAATCCTCTCAGCCATTAACAGCCCTCTCCCTTAAAGAAAGATAGACACCAAAACATAAAGCTCTGCTCCCTCACTACCCACAATAAGGAACTTTGGGGAAGCACACAGAAGGGTTACCAGTTCTTAGGACTATGGCCCTAAGAGGGATGTGAGAGGTTTGCAACTGAACTTGCCACGATAATTCCCACAACATTTTGAGACTGAGCAAGGAGAAGCAACAGAATTATTTTTTGAACAACAACAAAACCCCCCTGAACTATGCCTTTTTTTCTCTTTCAAACCCACCCTGATGAGAGCACACACTATCGGGTCTCAATGGTGATAAGTGTATAGTAACACCGGCAGTAATTTGCTGTATTACAGTTCCTGACTTGGTAAAACCTTCACTTGTGTTAAGAGGCTGGAAACTGCAGACAACAGATGTTAAAACAAGTGAACATTATTTTACTTAACAGCTTTTGCACTATGAAAACCACTTCCAGAATTACGGAAAATGCAGAAATCTGAGCATTGAGATCAGCTTCAGATGGGTATCATCAAATCAGTTTCAGAAAGTTCTGCTCTTCGAGTCAGCCCTGCAGAAGCCCGATCAGGTCAGGCAGCAGATAGCAGCCATCCCTGGACACTGCACGGGATCTCCCAGACAAGCATAGAGAATCCAATTCAAAGGAAGGAAATTACAGTCAGTTCAGTGCCACACTTGCAATGCAGGTAAAATGTGCCCTCTTGCCTGCCCGTGGAGCCAGAGAGCAGTAACACACATTTCCCTCTGGAAAGGCCACTTCACTTTGCATCAAGAGGACATCAACCGCAGCATCTAAATTCTGACTTGCAGCTCTACAAGTTTCCTGCTGTCTCCAACCTCCACTAATAGCTTGGGATATAAAACTCAGATATCTTGCTCATTCTCGGTGTTCTCAACAGACCCCCCCCTTCCTCTCAATCTCTGCCTCAAATTACCCCTTACACAGTGGCAAGTGCTGAGCTTTATGCTCAGTAAGGCTGGAAGGACTCCGACACAGAGGAAATGATCATTAAAGAGGAGTCAGTTACTGGGATTTCGAGATACTGTCTTCATTGCTAAGCAGCAGATGGATAAAGAGCAAATCCATTAGACGGTACCATCAGAGGTGGCAGAAATAAAGCACAAGTAATCCCTCATATTGTTTTTGTAGCAAGTAAGCTATGACAGATACAGTAGAGTTCAGCATTTTCAACATGTGCTCTCCAAGTCCTAAAACTAAGATCTATGCCCTGATAGCCAAGGCCTTCCAAAACATAAGCCTTAAAGCAAAATTATTGATATTTAAAATGTTGTGGTCATTCAGTAATTGTAAACTGTTTTTTGCCAATGCCATTTGTTTTATAAACTTCCAATCATGTCAACATCACACAAAACACATATCTACGCACAAACATGACATACCTAAAGTTTTAAACACCTTTTCATAATTAAGAGGTTTGAAAGGACACCACATGGTACGGACCAGCCTTGATAAAAACACTCAGATTACATCTGGGTATGATCCTAATTGCAAGCTGCATCTTAGAAATTATTTTAGATTCTCCATCTTGAAATTAAATGCAAACCACACACTGAAAGCCCAGTATCAGCAGAAGGCTGAACAACAGTCAGGGAGAATTATACCCTCCATTTATGATAATTAAATGGGTACTCAGTGCATCACCACCAATTGTTTACAGGAGTCTTAGTAGCTGCTCCCCATTCTCTATCAGAAACACACAGGCAATGCTGTTCTGAGATAAACTTACTTTTCAACTAGAGAATATTCGAATAATTTCTTGTCGCAGTCGAGACAGAAGCGACACTCACAAATAACTCACACCAACTCCATTCAGAAGGCAGAAGAAGCTTTATTTTTACAAATCTCCATTTATAGTCTCTTGGCAGTCGTGCTGTGTCCCTACAGGCTTCTAGACTAACACCCCTTAAAATTATTGGTAGCTACCAACCACCACCTATTAGAAAACAAATCTAAGCTAATAACAACATCCCTCGAACAGCTGCGTGTTTTTCTTCTCCTTGTTTTGGTTTCTTGCTTCTGTTGATTTGAAGTTCTCACAGTTACAGGCCAGATTCTCGAGGGTACAGAGTAATTGTGCTTAAATCAATGTCTGTGAGGCTTTCTGACCAGCTGTCAGTTTCCACAATTTCTGGCTTAGCAACACGCGACTCTCCTGCAGTCCTCTGCTGTTGGTTCTTCTCAGTTCAGGAGTGGCTCATCCAGATGGGCTGTTGGCTACAGTACCTGAGTCCACCACCAAAACACATGGTACTCCTGGAATATGGGAAGTTACTCTGTTCTGTGTTCAGGGGAAGGAGAAACCTATGACCAATCCAACCAGCTCAGATCTAGAAAATGTTATTAGGACAGAAGAAGGGAAGCAGATGGATACACTGCTATAAGAACTGTCCTCTCTGGGAAAGGTGCAGCTTGAAGCTTTTGAGCCCCGTCAAACACCAACAGTTCTGGAGGAAATCCAGCCTGGCTGAAGAGATGCAGCTCTCTGGCCCAAGTCCAGCTGACATATGTAGCTCTGTTCCAGCAGGCCCAAACTGCTTCCGAACAGATCCGCTGCCACCATTGCCCCACTGAGAGCTCCCAAGTACTCCCAGTTAACCAGCAACCTCCTTTTCCATTTTAAAAACTAATGGATTGGTTAGGAGCAAGCATCTGAGCAAATTTATAACTTCCAAGGTTAAATCTGCTTGTGAGGCCTAAATATTTTTATAATAACAAAAAACCAATTTGATTTCAAATTTAAATCTCAAGACCTAAAGACAGAGTCCTTTCTAGTTCTGTGTCAGAAAAGTTCACATGATGTTCAGCTGACTACAAATCAGTATCTGCTTTATGAATCATATATGGAAAATTTGGGGATTTAGCAGACCTTTACTAAATATAAACTGTAAAAAAGAATAACGTGAATGCAGTTTTCCAGACCACAGTCTCCCTTTCAGCAGTCAGACCAGACCTCATTACACCCTCATTACCTTCTGGAACGGCTGAGGACAAGGCTCCATAGCAATGGATTAACACATCCCACCTGAAGATCAAATTGTAAGTCTAGAAAGGACCTCAAAAGGTTATGTAGCCCATTCCATCACCCTGATGTTATTCCTGACAAACATTTAGTTGCTTGTTTTTGAAGTCCTACCAAGTCACCTTGATGCCTTGGGGTGGCCACCTAAAAACAGAGGCTAGACAAAAATAAGAGAATAAAAGTAGGTATTTATTTGAAGGGCCTTCAAAGGTACACCCTGGGCGGTCAAAAGGCTACACCCAAGATGGACGCTGGGTCACGGGTTCTTCACACTTTTATTAGTTTGGTCCATCTGCAAATCAGGGTTAATTCTCCAATTATAACTTCAGTTAATGATGTAATTACCCCAAGTTTGCCCCCCTCTCAAGGCTTCAGTTTACACATTTTGGGCCTGGAACAAGAAGATGTCCTTGAAAAACAAACCTGGAGAGGCTTTGTTATGTCTAACCAGCATGAGAGAACAGTAGTTAACAGGCCACACGAAATTTCAGAGTTACACACTAGGCAGTACAGGATTTGAAAAATATAAAAATTAAAACCTAAGGCATCAACCTCCATAGTCCAAAGCAGCATCCCAGACACTGCCAAACTGTTCCCACACAGCATTACATCTTGCCTTCGGGAACTGCCATGTGCCTTGGGTTCACCCACTCCAGCTCCTTCCTCCCACCAAATCCTGCAGCAAACATCACCAGCTGTGCTCAACCCACTGCTTCTTTTGGAAGGTGGGGAAGGGTAGCGACTGTCCTCACTCAGAGAAGACATTTTCTGAATCTTTGAGGCATATTAAGCAAGAAGAGACAATGTCATCAAAAGATTTACTATGTGACTACACAGTTACCAGTTACTAACTCAACATTTGTGTGTTACTCAGGCTGCACAAACCAATGCAGCCGTGGCATTCCACTTCGCAACCACTACAGATTGGACTTCATTGTCACTTGTTTTGTGTAGTATACCAGCATGTCCAAAAGAAGTTTGAAAATAGAGCAATTTTGGCACTGTGCTTCAGCATTTGACAATAAAGCAGGGAAACCAAGTGAATCATGCTGCTTTAATACCAAAATCTGAAATCCATACGTTCAACAGCATTTCCAATTATACACAAAAAATTTCCTGCAGTTGAGTCCTTAAAGGCCCACAGATCTTCATGTCTTTTGGATCTGTCCTTCCTGAAGACAAAACACTCTTGACCCACATCACCTAATGCTCCAGCATAGCAGTTCTCAAAGAATTATTTCAGGAATTAACAGAATCAGTTATACAGGACAGGAGATATATTTTTGCAACCATCTTTAATCAAAGAGTACAGAATTTTAACTGATCTTGAATTGAGTATCCCCAAATTCTGACCATGTAACATAATGTTACAGGCAAACACAGCACTTTTTTTAGTGCTGACTTCTGACTGGCCAACTACGATGGAAGCTACCAGAAAATAGTCTGTAGTTGCACAAGCAGCATCACCAAGCACTTGATATCTTCATTAGAAACACACTGGAAGTATTTTTCTTGGTACTTTCAAGCGTTAGATATTATTTTAGTCTTTGATATCAAAACCAGAAAACAAGTACTTCAGCGGAAGTCAGAGCAAGCCACAATCCCCTACAGCTGTCTTTGCCCTAAGCCCCATATCTCCTACTATTTACCTCAAAACAAAATAAATCTCTTAAATTAAATAGTCAGGGTATGTTCAAGCTGGGTGGAAAACCTGCCAGACATTCATGCCCTGGCATAATCTATGTGACATGCTCCTAAATTAAGGCCTGCTGTAATAATTAAATGCATGTCGACAATGCATATTAAAGATTTTATCACTTCTTTTCTAGTTAAAGATTTCACATATATGTTCAACATTACATCTATCTGTATTAAGACAAACTGAAACACCATCTGTATTTTTATTGCAAGTTTACGCTGAATATTTTAATAATTTAATTTAATCATTAACCAATTTAGAAATCTCACCTTTCTCTTAAAATTGAAATAATATTTCCTTTATTTTACTAGTAACTGAAGCAGCATGTTTGAGCTCTAAAGAGCTGCTACAGTTTTCATGTTTTTATACACTTTTGGTGGGTCTGGGTCTTTCTTTAATACTTATAAATGTGGCTTAAATCCTTCGGACACTATTCTTACCAATAGATTGGCTTTTTCCTGGGAATGTCTGGCTGGATCAAGTCTCTCTGCTCAGCAGTTTGGTTGTGGCATTGTCATCGACAAGTATTTGCACTACTTCAAGACAGACAACTTAAAGAGCCAGAAGTCTTGTCCCATCCTTCCTTCTCCCCCTCTCCATAGGTACAGAGGATTAGCATTTCCATTTTCAGTTATTATTAGGCTAGTTTGGAAAATCTGCCCTAAAAACCCCTCGTAACAGCTCAAGTGCACCTTGAATTAAGAGCAGGAATGCCCAAAAGCCCTGTCAAAACCAGTACTGCCAGGAACCAAAGCTGTCAAAGGTTGTTTGGGTTAAAAAAAGATTATCACACAGTCACAGCTGTTTGACACATAGCAATATCCACATGCTTTCTTCTCATCATGGCGAGACCAACACAGGACATGGCAAATCAAACACCAGGAGAATTTCACTGCAACAGACAGTAGCACAATTTACAGGACTATCATAAAACAAAGGGGGAAAATAGTCTTCCCAGCAGATTTATCAAAAATTCATTTATTCTTCATGTGTAGGGAAGTTAAGATGTGGTAAGATAACATAGTACGGACTACCAAGGGGTCCAGGGGGCCCAGAACAGGCTGGCTCCAAACAAACTGCCCTTTGCTGTAGCCTGATCTAATATGAACAACTCTCAAGGCCTCATTAAGTCAAGGCATCATGAAACACCAGAGTCTGAAATAAAGACGTTTGATGCCCAAAAGGTCTGTTTTACCATTTTACAAACAAAAAGTCTAATCCCTGCTGGAGGTTCCTTTAAGTAGTTCAAGAAATATTCCTAGCACTATTTTGGTAGAATCAGTCTTAAAGTTCCACATTCAGAATTAATTTCTCATTTTCTAACAGCTACAGAGTAGCTCTGAGATAATTCAGCTGTACCACAAGCAGGGCCCACAGACTCAAAACAGACAATGCTTCAGAGTGGGGGGAGAAATAAAATAAAAATCAGCTTTACACGTACCACCATTAGACAAAACAGAAAATTGTTCAATAAGGCTGAGCACTAGAGGACACTTTCAGCACCAAAAACAGTGAAATTAAAAGATCAGAAATACACTGCTGATGTATTAGGGACATAGTAAGTACCTTCAGAAATATTATCTTCCTTTACCCTGAAGATGGAAGAGAACATTAACTCTAGCAGGACTCCTAAGTACCTCAAGGGTATCTCTGATTTGAGTCCCATCAGTGAAATTCAGTCTGTCACCCACAGCTCTGTAACAATCCCAAGAGATTCAGAGACTCCTCAGCCTTCTGGTTCCTTATGATAATCTCTTGAGTGTAGAAGCCAGTGTGAATAATCCAAGAAAAGTCCTACTGGAATACAGAAAGAAGAGAAAGCAGGCCTAACATTACTCAAAAAGGTTTATTCCACCCCAACTCACAGCATTACACTGATCTGAACAAGTGCTGATTTAACTCAGAGGAATTTAAATACTCAGCTTCAGAACACTGTTTAAGCCATTTCTGCCGCTGTGGTGCTCAGCTGATGGAGGAAACTGTTCCTTTTCCCTAAGAATTCCTGGCTCAGTAACTCCTGGCGGTGTCCGGGCACCTCGCATACAGCTTCTCTCTCACCCGTGCGATGGAGGCACGCGGCCAAGCCCACACAGAGCCTGCTAGCTCTGGCGATATCAGAATTAAAGAGTCCAGAGATGGCCCTTGCTAGGTATCCGATGTTTTATTCTGACCAGCACGCAGGCAGGCCAGGTAGCAAGAGGCTGGGCCCCGCCCACCGACTTCTTTATCAAAGGACACAGACAGGGGAGGGACAACAGCTGAGGGCCAATGTGGTGTGACCCAAGGTCAGAGTGACTGTCTGGCTGCTGACCAACCAGGGGGATCCTCCTCACACAGGTCACAAGACCAGGTGAGGGGATTTGGCTATCTGACTTGTGGGGGGTGTTAGATCTCTGAATTCACCCACCACCGAGCTGCTGAGCCCCCTGGTCCCCCAGCCATCCCAGCTGGTGGCTCGGGGACTACAGCACATTTCCCCCTCATTTGGTCATCTGGGAAGTCCCCAAGTTTACAATCAAAAATTCATCTTAAATTCAAATGGGAAGAGCAGCAGTGGGCAGACAAGTCTAGAAACGTGGCCCAAAGGCAGGACTCAGAGCAGAGCTGCACAAATGGCAGCTGGTGATGACTCCAGCACAGCTGTGACGCTTCCTGCAATACCTTGTCCAGTGTAACACAAAGTGCTCAGCAGGCATACACAAAGCCACCAGCCCTCCAACCTGTATGGAATCGCGAGAAATGATGGCCCAGAATCCTCATGTCACTTCACAACAAACAATTTGTTATTCCTCTATTCTGTCCACAGCAGTAAGATGGAGAAATAAGATACCATATCCCTCCCTGAGCACAGGAAAACCTATGTTTTCCCAAACACCACTGAAATCTATGACCTCCCTCATAATACATTAAAAAGTACAGGACCAAAGTATGCATCTCTGCTAATGATATTAAGAAAAAAATCTGTGGGTTTATGCCCCTCCTGCCTGACAGCAGCTGTGCAGTTTTTCCAGTAAGATGAGGACAATCCTCAAGTTCAAAGTAACAAAAGCAACAACTAATGTCCTCCCACATATATTCCTTACAAATTATAGCTGCATTCTTTAACTGCTCTTCTCCCAGCCCGCTCCTACAAGTCAATCTCTGCTGCCGTTGTGAAGATGTAACAGCAGTGATGAAGAACCCTTAAACCTCTAGAGCCCCCAGCAGCTCTTCATCCAACAAAATCAGATCCTACATCAAATTATCCTCTCTTCCCTCCCCAGACACCATGCACTTGAACTGCAATTACTCCTCTTCTATACTCATTTTTGCTGGTTGAGCAGGGCAGGGAAGATGCGAAGGCATTTATCCATCAAGTCACCATCTTCTCCCATCAACCCAACTTTTCTTTCTCCAGCAGGAAGCACCAAGACATCTGAAAATGCCCACAACAGTCAATGTGGCAAACTAAAAAGCAGAGCAGCTTCCGTTTCCATATAGATTTATTTAAACAGAGCTTTAAGTTGCTCAACTTAAAGTTTGTGATAAAATTCAGTGCCCAGATCAGTTTATTTAGAGGCAAAAATCATCTCACTGGACCAAGCTATGGTTACTTGTTAGGACTTCTTAGGACAGAAGAAACAGATTCTACAAGTAGCTGGAATATCACAGTACACTTAACACTGAATACTTAAATAAAACAGCTAATTCACCAAGAAAATGTACCTTCTTACCATGCACTGAAATGAAGAAACTGAGGACAAAAAACCCTCCAACCCCCTATACTCAGGGATGGGGGCAGCCTTCTCAACAACTTCAGACAACAGAACTTTCTCTTTTCCAATAAAGATCAAACTACATAGGAATATGCAGGTTAGAACAAAAAAACTAATTGCTACAGGAATCATCCCTGCCATCCAAAAAAAAAAAATAAATAAATAAATACGGCTGTAACTTTACTTACACTAACCTGCACTTCTAGGTCACTGGAACACTGCTGTGCAAGTAACTTCATAGCAGAGCACAAAGAAAGTGCAGTAACAGCATCCACAATAAGCTGTGTTCTGCAGCAAGGGGAGACTCTCAGTTCAGACTGGAAAGAGGGGTACAGTTTGTTGACAGTGTTACCAGGTACATTCTATAAGGATGATATTCTATATATAGCTACAGCCATATCCTAGGAAACAGGACACTATTTACTAGGGTTCTGGGTTCGTGAGCACTTTAATGATAACGAGCACTATCACTCCAAGCAGCTGTCCCACCCTGCTCTTAACCATTAGTGCTCCAATCCTGTTGCACACCACTTCACCCCTTTTTGTCAGCACATCTGTAGTAACACAATGAATGGGATCAGGAAACCAACTCGGACCAAACCCCTTGGGTAAAAAACAAAACTAAAGCAGTTTTAACCTAGTGTGGGGTTCCCCAGTTCAGCTTACTTTACACTTGGTCATAAACTTATGCCATCAAATCAGAGTTGAGGGTGAGGGAGAGTGAGAAACTTCTGTCAAGAGCTGTTCAAGTTTAAAACCCACCCTTGGTCTGTATGGCCAAGCTCTTCCCAGGTGCTAAGCAAGTCAGGTTCTCTGGTTACTGCAGCCCTCTTCTCTCTGGCATACATTCACCTTCCTGCCAGTCCCTCCAGCAGGAAAATGTGCCCAGCACCTGCTAACCTGCACAGGCACTCCCATCCCTGCTGTTACCTCCCTACAGAGGAGCATGCTCAAACCCCAGCACAGAAAGGAGCACACCACAGCTGAGGGGAAGTTCTGGAAGTGCTGCTTACCCCAGCTGGGCACTGCCTGCTTCTCTCTCAATAGGCACACTCATTTGGATCACCAAAACCTGATCACCTTACCAGCTAACTTTCACGAAGTTATAATGGCAACAACCAACTTCAGCATATTTGAACAAGCCTCATTTCCTTAAGAATCTAGGTTTGAAAAACAAAAAATTATCACAGGTATACCCAGACTTCAGCACAAGTTGTCCCCGGGTGGCAGGAGGATGCTCAATAATTCAGATACCCATGACAGGAAAAAGGGAGCAAGTAATAGC
The DNA here is from genome assembly GCA_013399875.1 of Gymnorhina tibicen. Taxonomy (NCBI): domain Eukaryota; kingdom Metazoa; phylum Chordata; class Aves; order Passeriformes; family Artamidae; genus Gymnorhina; species Gymnorhina tibicen. The sequence continues at coordinate 66,879 of VXAZ01001737.1, read as the reverse complement.
TGCCCAGAGACCTGAGGAGTATGGTGTGTGTCTTGGGGCTCTCAGCAAGATATATTTCCTTCAGCAGAAAGCTCAGTGGGGAATTGCTTGACACTTTTATTATTGTGATTCTTTTTACTTCATAGGTCACCACAAAAAGCTGGTTGATCCTAAGTAAATAGCAGCCATCATCAATCTTTGCTTTTTTAAATCATTACCCTCAACCTCAAAGAAGAATAAGAAGTGTTGCTCATATTAAATATTGGCAGAAATTCTAGTTATCAAATGGTGGAGACATCTTGTATCGAGAAAAAAAAAGAGACAAAACTAGAAGGGAGACTTTATGTTCCCCCAAAGAAAACATCATGCTATGAGGTGCCTCCTGGAAGGCCAAAGCAGGCCCCACTACGCCTCCCCTGTTTAAAATTCAAGAGTAAACACTGTATGAAAGTAGCAATAATCATTTCAGAAAACAAAAAAGCTGGAGGGAATACTTTCCAAGACTGACTGGTCTTATTCAGATACCAAGACAAATCAAGAAAGCCATGGAACAGCTGGAGCAAGGCCTCCAGGGCAGTCAGGGCTGGAGCACTTGCATTTGGGACTGGAGGAAAGGCTGTGGGAGCCAGGCTTGGTCAGCCTGCGGTAGGGAAGGTTCCAGGGCACCCACAGCTACCACATGCCTCCAGGGAGGGGATTGAGAAGATGGATCCAGGCTCTCCGTGTGGTGGGAGGACAAGAGACAATGGGCATAAGTTAAAAAAGGAGAGGTTCAGACTGGATGTACAGAAAATCTTTTCCACCACGAGGACATTCAAACAGGCTGCCCCAAAAGGCTAAGATGTCTCCATTCCTGGAGGTTTTCAAGTTCTGGGCACTTGGTCTGACCCCAGAGCTGTCCCTGCTGTGAGCAGGAGGCTGGACAGGGGCCTCCTGAGGTTTCCTCTAGCCCAAGTTACCTTGTGATCCTACCAACTTCAGGAAGCCCACTGCAGGGACACAGGGTTCTCTATTAAGAGGTTACATTTACTAACTTTTTCCTTCATATACTGTAAAGATAATTAAATAACTGACTTAGTCTTACTGAGACTCATTCAAACAGTATTCTGGTTGGTGCCTTTTCAGCACAGACAAGCATCACCTCTACATCATCCTGATCAGGAATCAGTACCAGAACATGCTCACACAAAGACTGCAATTACCTCTGCTCTACCCTCCTCCTTTAACAGTGAAGAAACACTGCAAGGGGTGCATCATGGGCTGGCAGACAGCAAAGGAGCAACCATGAAGAGACAGAGCAGATGCAGAAGTTAATGGAGCTACAGATGAGTCTTCGAAAAGAGACCCACAATTTGAATTATTAAAGCAGTTCAAACCTTTAATGAAGTTGGTTATAGCCTCATCATAAGGTTACAGGAAAACTACCTACTGGTTCATCAGCACCGGAATTCCTAAGCAGTGTTCAAGCCCTGTAATTCAAACACTTTTTATTCTACATTTGTGTTTGTGCTAAAAGCCACAATTTACAAGGGCAACGCCACATTTAACTGGTAACTGAGCTCATATCTTTTTAAAATACAATTGAGACAGTCATATGTCAAACTGCTAAACTTCTGAATCCTAGTTAACTCCATTTTGAACATTAACATATAAAATTGGCATTGACGATAATTTCTCTAAAGTGAACAAACACGGACTAAAGCTCAACACTGGCTTTAAAATGGATGTGCTCAGAAGTTTCTGTACTACTGTGTCAGAAATCCTATCAGTGATGTTTTGCTCAAAAGTGACTTATTTTATATCTAGCAGGATACATCAACCATTTACTGTAAGACAAGTGCCGCATAAGATTAATTTGATTTATGGGGAGTACTTGTAAATTCCCCAAGCAGCACAAATAGCACGGATGCAAATTTTCAGCCAGATGTGATGAACAGGTTCACCTGAACAGGGAGACCTGAACTGTGCCCACTTCCTAAAATATCTTTTAGGTTCTTATCTCCTAAAAGAACCCTCTGAAAGGTCTACTCACCTTACCAGATGCAATGCAAATCTTTGAGGAGTGACTCAAAGAACGACTCCAGAGAAGTATGTAGGAAACTAGATGGGAAAGAATGCACTCCAATATTCTTGACAGGTGACCTTGAAAAGGATAAGACTGGGAAAGCAAAAAATCCAAAAATCTGTTGCAACATAGGAAGATGACTGAAAAACAGACTCTCCTGCAACTTTTCAAAGACTCAGTACATGTAGCCTTATTTCCTCTTCCTGGAAGACTTCTGTAGGACGCTCATGTGTCCCTCAGTTCTCACAGGTTGATGGAAGGGGCACAATCCTTCAAGGACAGCATTTTAAAATAGCTGATTCACACACATGCAGAAAGCAAGAAACTAGAAGTGGAAGAGTTAAGGTAGTCCAGCTAAAAGTCCCTTCTTCCCTGCTCATCTTTTCAGCAGTTCAATTCTTGCAGTCATTAGTTCACTAGTTATTCAACCATTACATGTTCACCTTAGAAATCTGGCTCATTCCTGTCACTCCTGTCTAAAATTCAAATACACAGAAAAATGATTTCTCACAGAAACTTTTCTGTCCCTCCTTAGTGTTAAGACAATGAAGACAGCAGAGACTAATTGCTCCAAGACTTCATTTGGCACAATGATTTGTTAAGCTGCCCTCTCACATTGTTACACTTTGGTCTATTCCTTCTTCATTATAGTCGGATTGAGCTTGTCCTGCCACAGTAAAAAGGAGGATGTCCTCCTCCTTAAGACAGAGGACTAACAGAACTGGCTCTGAGAGTCTGAAGTTCTACTCCCGGTTCCCTTTATGAGCTTGGGCTGCAGTAATCTGCAGCTGCATTTCTGCCCTATGCAAATCAAACAATTTAAATGTACACTCTGTGGATGTAAAAAGCATTTCACAGCTTTTCAAGGAAATCTTCCCCAAGCATACCTTCTACACAGAGGACAAACCCAAATGCCTTCAGAGGCAGAAGGAAGATAATGGACTACAGAGTGCTTGGAAAGTTTGGAAGGGGGACTGTCCTGTTGTTTTACGAAGAGATAAGATTCTTGGTGACAGAGTCACTGCCTGTAACACATTAGTGCTCACATGCTTCAGTCCTGTTGCTTTGGCACAATACAAACAAAGCAGTCAGGAAAAAGCAAGAACAACCCAGGATGAGCTGAAGCGTGGGAAGAACAAAAAGAGGACAAACAGGTGATTCCTGCCCACAGCTTGCAGGTAGGATCTCCAGCTTGGCGCAGCAGAACGCTAAGGAAGAGCCTGGTGGTGCAGGAAGGTGACAGGGGCAGGGACATGTGGGACTTCAGTGGTACGGCCTCCCACAACACAAAGCAGCCAAAGGACACATGCAGTCACAGGAAGGAACAGGGAGCCAGAGGTTACAATATTATTAAGACACATCCTACAATAAAAAAGCAAGTCTTTTACTGATAGAAGATTGCTAATAATAAGGCGTTTAAGAGCTTTTTCATAATGTAAGAGGAAAAGAAAGAATGAAGAAGTTTTATGACAGCATAGGTGTACTCACCTGGAAGAGAAAAAGGTTCATAAACTCGCTATTAGATAAAAAGAGTACTTTTTTTCCTTTTTCAAGAAATAAACTTGAGGTAGGAGCTGGGCTAACAAAAGGAAGCAGAGATAAAAGACAAGATGAGGAGGAAGGGAAGGATTTTGAGAACCAGCAAGGAGAGGCAGCTGAAGTGTTTCAGAACTTTGGACAGAAAGTGCTTTCGAAATGTAAAATCCTCATCAAATTCACTTCTTCTAAATCCTTCCCAAGCCCTGAACTCCTCAGAAGGAATGTGCATGCCTTTTTGGCATACCTGCTCCTTTTCCGTGAGGTGCTCTGGAAGGGTCAGGGGTGACACAACACGATCAACCTCGACATTTAGTACTTCACAGCTACTGAAAAGCCATTTTTAGCTCATGACGCTGCTTTCCAAAACCACTAGAGAACGAGCATTTGGGTATAAGTTCACCCAAACGGTAAGTTTACCCCAAAGCCTATCAAAGTTCTGCTCGTATCAACGTGGGGTATCTCGTGTTGTCGACTTGAGGGACTTGAGAACGGTTCTGTTTCAAAGCACAGCCCTGGCAGCCTCACTCCTCTCCCAACCCCTCAGCTGACCGTCCCCAGCACCAAGCGGCTGTGTCAGCCGTGATTGAGGGCTTCCAGCTGATGGCGAGGGCTGAGACACGAGTCCTGCGACTCCCGTTCTCCCACAGAACCTCCCAGGGCTGCGAGCACTAGCCCCGCTCCACCGCCGGGGTCAAACTTCGCGGTCGCTCCGCAACGGCGGGTTACCCCGCCACCTCCTTGGGAAGCGGTGGAGAATTGCGGCAAGGAAGCCGGTGGACTCTCCTACACTCCCCGCGGCTCCAAGGCACCGGCGTGACCTTGCTGGGGAGCCTCTGGGCCATGCGGCAGCTAAGCCCGCCTGCCCGCGGGGCTCGGGAGCGCGGCGATTGGGTCCCCCGCACCCACCGCCCCGGGCACGTCCCGCTCACCGCCCAGCGCCCCTCGCTGCCGCTGCGAGGCCTGAGGGCTCCACGTCCGCCCGCTCCCCGCCGTCCCCGGGCCGCCCGGCCACGGCCTCGTCTGCCCGCCGCGCTCCGGAGATACTCACCGGAGATACTGCGCGCACAGCAGGCTCATCCTCCGCCGTTCGCCGCCCGTCCCGCCGCGGCTCTCACAGC
>VXAZ01001737.1:51335-62021 GCA_013399875.1 Gymnorhina tibicen | reverse complement strand
CCTCCCGCCGCGCCGGCTGCGCTTCCGGGCCAGACCCCACCCCCGCCGGCACTTCCGCCGGCGCCATCGGCAAACCCTTCCCCCGCCCGCTGCCATGGCAACCGGTGGGGCGGTGGGGCGTCGCCATGGCAACCGCGGCGCATCCCGGGGCCTGTATCTGCGGCCTGGCCCGCGCAGCGACAGCCGGCTTTGTCTCATCTCCGCTCTCGGCCCTCGGAGGGGCGGCTTGCCGAGAGGCCCATGGCGCTGGCGGAAGCCCCAGTCATCCCAGAATCACAAAAACACAGAATGAGGCAGGTTGGAAGAGACCACAGTGGGTCATGCGGTCCCACCTCCCTGCTCAAGCAAGGTCATTGGAGAGCACAAGGCACAGGACTGTGTCCAGATGGGTCTGGAATATCCCCAGTGAGAGAGATTCCACACCCTCTCTGGTCTCTGTTCCAGTGCTCTGTCACTGCACAGGAAAGAAGTTCTTTGTCATGTTCAGGTGAAACTTCCTGGGCATCCATTTCTGCTCACGGTCTCTTGTCCCATTGCTGGGTCCCAGGGAACAGAGCCTGCTCCTTGCTCTGAGCCTTCCCTATGGACAGGGACAGATAGGGATGAGGGCCCTTCTCAGCTGGGTCTCCTCTTGAGGCTGAACAGCCCCAGGTCCCCCAGCCTTTCCTTGTGAGAGAGCTGCTCCATGCCCTTCCTCATCGCTGCAACCTCTGCTTCAGGAGCTCCAGGTCTCTCCTGTCCTGAGGAGCCCAGACCTGGACACAGCATTCCTGATGTGTCTCACTAGGGCTGAGCAGAGGGGCAGGATCACCTCCCTGACCACTGGGAATGCTCTTCCCGATGCATCCCAGGGTTGTGTTGGCCTTCTTGGCCTCAAGGGAACAATCCTATCACAAGGGTGGTAGTGACCTTACACTTTTGTGACAAGAAAAGTTTCAGCGGGAACAGTGCATGTAGATTTGTACTTCCCACAGAGAATCACAGGACTATCAATCTTGGAAGAGACCTTTAAGGTCATCAAGTCCAGCCATCAACAGTGTTGCTGAAGCACACACCAAATGAAGGGAAGAAAGGAAAGAAATGAAACTTATTTTTATTAAGGCCATTATCACTCACTGACTCTTATTTTTCATAATTTACAAGCTGAAGTTAACGTTGGAAAGAGAGTGGGGGCAAAAATATGTCAGTAAGGAATAAATGCATGAATAGGAATCACACCCATTTTGCAATTACAGAATAGAATAATGAAGGTTGGAAGAGACCTTTAGGATCATCAAATATAACCATCAACTCGGCATTGCCATGGTAACCCCTAAACCCCTAAACATGTCACCCAGTGCCACATCCAGATGCCTCTTGAACGCCTCCAGAGATGGTGCCTCCATCACTTCCCTGCGCAGGAGAGGAAGATAAGAGGGAGTCATAAACCAGACCTCCTGTTCTCTGCCTGCTTGCCACACTGGAGATTTCCAGGGTTTGGGTGTCTGGCCCCAGTGATCACTCCAAAATGTCCCAAACATGCTTCATCTAAATTACCCAAAGCCCCTGACTCTACCAGCCCCACTGCCTGGGAGGCAGCAAGGTCAGGCACAGGATGGGTTCTGCACCAGGGATATGGCCCAGGGATATGGTCCATGGCCCCGGAGTTGGCACATAGAATCCCAGCATGGTTCTGGTGGGAACGGACATTGAAGATCATCTCATTCTAACCCCCCTGACATGGACAGGGACACCTTCCACTAGACCAGGTTGCTCTGAGTCCTGTGCAACCTGGCCTGGAATACTTTCAGGGATGGGGCAGCCACAGCTGCTCTGGGCAACTTGTGCCAGGGTCTCACCACCCTCACAGGGAGGAATTTCTGCTCAATATCTCAACCAACCCTGCCCTCTGGCAATGGGAAGCCATTCTCCCTCGTCCTGTCACTCCATTCCTTTTAAATAGTCTCTCTCCATCTTTGCTGTAGGCTCAGGTACTGCAAGGCCACAGTTAGGTCACACTGAAGCTTCTTTTTTCCAGGCTGAACAACCCCAATTCTCCCAGCCTTTCCTTGTAACAAAGCTGCTCCATTCCTCTGATCATCTTGTCTGGACTCACTCAAACAGCTCCATGTCCTTCTTGTGCTGGGACTCTGGAGCTGGACATAGTGCTCCAGAGGGTCATCTCAGCACGGAGCCAGGACATGGGCACATCAGGCAGTAACCTTGCACCTGGGTACAACATTATATCACAGCTCAGTATTTACACTTTTCCCACTATTTATACCATGTGGTCCTACCTCCCATGCTTGGTGACTTGTTTTGTGCTCCAACTTGTCTTTTTATGGCAGGAAAAATCCCTCTGAGTTCAGTGTCCATTCAAGCACATGGGCCAGCCTGAAGAAGTGAGGCAGAGGACAGTTTGGGATGAGACGAGCACAAGGTGGCTGGCTAATACAAGTTGTGTTATTTGAGTCTGTAAGTGACCCTGAGGACAAAATGAAAGATCAGGTTTCGAAAATAAATCCCCCACATTTTTTCAGGTTGAAAAAAGAACCTGTTTCAGGAAATGATTTTCAGGGCCCCACATGTTCAAACGGGAGCCTTGCAAGGCTGCAGAATAGTTTTCCTGGTTTCAGTGCGACCAGGGCTGGGCAGCCAGCCGTGGCCAAACTTCCCATGGAATCCTGTGCAGCCCCTCAGGCAGGCACTGCAGCAGGGCCTGGGGCTCAGCTCCATCCCTCCAGCCTCTTGGCTACAGAGCAGGAGCAAACTGGTTCAGCACTGGGCAAACTGGGGCTGTACCTGCCTGCCTGGAGCCTGTCCTGTGATAAACCAGGCTGAGTTTGTACTCTGAGATTTTATCTCCTGGATCAATGTACAAATGCAGCTCTTAGAAGGTGCATCTCTCAGGGCACATTGTCCAGGAGTCTCCCTGGACCCTTCACGCTGTCTGTGTGATTGGGAGCCTTATCCTTCTGCTCCTGAGCTAGCATGCTTATGGCATCCTGCACCTGATTGTGGCCTTCCAGTACCTGAAGGGGCCAACAAGAAAGATGGAGAGGGGCTTTGGACAAGGGCCTGAAGTGACAGGACAAAGGGGAATGGCTTCAAACTGCTAGTGCTCACCTCATTCCAACCCCCTGCCATGGGCAGGGACACCTTCCACTATCCCAGGTTGCTCCAAGTCCCATCCAGGGTGGCCTGGGACACTTCCAGGAATGGGGCAGCCACAGCTTCTCTGGGCACCCTGTGCCAGTGTCACACCACCCTCACAGGAAAGAATTTCTTCCCAATATCCCACATAACCCTGCCCTCTGTCAGTATAAATAAAGGCATCCCCCCTTGTCCTGTTGCTCCAGGCCCCTGTCCAAAGTCCCTCTCCATCTCTCCAGTCAGTTCCCTTCAGGTACTGAGAGGTCACAATTAGGTCACCCCAAAACCTTCTCTTCTCCAGGTGAACAATCCAAATTCCTGTATCCTTTCTCAGTGAGCACAGTTCTCATCCAGGAGACCACAAAGTGCTCCCTGGAGGCATCACACTCGTGCTGCATCAGGCACAAACAAAGAGCGGCAGCATCAACTCGGAGACTGTCTTGTTTAGTCTTGTCTGAGTCCAAAACACTTCCAGAGCCACCCCAAAAGAGATGAGCAAACTGACTTCTAAGTCAGTTCTAAGACTTCTAAGATGGGGCAGAACTGACTTCTAAGTCTTGGGCAGTAGGGAACAGGCAGCCCTAGGTATTTTCAAGAGAATCGGTTGGGTGTTGTTGGCAGTGTTATTTAACCTGCTTAATGCCAATATAAATTGCTAAGCAGAGCCACACCTAAGGGCAGCTGCATGAGGAAACCTGTGGTCCATCAGGACAACCTGCCCAGTAACAAGGTCTCCCTTCACCTTTTCTCACTCCTCTTTAATATCTTCCAGACAAAGAAGCAAAGAAAGTCACAATCTTTGCAGGCTTTTCTTTGTTTTTCAGGGCTTTTCCTCTGAATTGTGGGGTCTTTTGCTTCCCTCTGAGTTTCTGCACTGTTGAAATAGATCTGTCCATCAGGATAGCATGTTCAAGAGTTTCTCTCCCACACCTTTTCTTCTTGACTCTCAGAAGGCTCTTTCACAACTCCAGATTTGTCGTAACACTTTTAAGGGCTTGACATTGCTGCTGATCACTCTGCTCTGTTTCTTATGAAATTCTAATGCAAACCTTTTGTTGCACACAGCAAGGGGGTAATTTCCTTCTATTTAAGGGAGACCCCCAAGTCGATCTACCCTTAGTTTTGTTCCAAGAGATTTGTGATAAAAGAAACAGATTTCTCATAGAGGTCAACTTGTATTATCTTTGTTATTTATGGGTCAATAACTGTACCCTACCATTTTATTAATATCATAGCATGGGAAAGGATTTGGTCCCCAGAGAAGGAGGGTAGACCAGAGACACTGTGAACCCATTGAATAACCCCAGCCCTCAGCCACAATGTAGCCAAAATGCCCAGGAGTGAGTGAAGCTGCTCTGCTCTCCAGAGGGAAAGTCTTGTAATCTGAAATGTGAATCCATTTTACATCCTTCGACTGCCTCTGCCACCATACGAGCTCAGCGTTTCACAGATCTTGGATGTGTTTATCCCCAAAACACTGATTTAGCACCTCTAAGAGGAAAGCAAGGACCATCCCCACTTAATAGATAGTCAGGGGAACAGAAGAGATTTCCTCAAGGTCATTTAAGACAACAATGGAGAGGTGGACCACGTGGAGCCTGTTTCCATGTTTCTTCATTAACATTAACGTCTTTAATTGTCCAGTGATATCCTGTGAGGCTCACTGAGTCCAAGATCTTCCCTTTGTGTGTGGTTATTCTGCCCCTGTTTTCACACACAGATGTGGCACTGGACAGCCGTCTGTCTCTGCGCCAAACTTTGACTTTTATGTCTTTGAGACATCACATTCTCCTGCGGCTCGGGATGAAAACCTGGAATCAAGGAAAGATGAGTGTACAGCTCAACAGCTGAATGATGAAACATCAAATTCTTTGCAGGTTTGGTGATTATTTCAATCTAAATGTTGTGAATGTGGGAAATTAGCACTCAACAGCATTTGAAGGAAGAAACAAAGCGTGAAGATACCTAAACAACCCTAATTTTGTCCTCTATTCTTCCTGATCAGTAATCATGTTATCATGATTAGTGTATTTGTTGTCATCCCAGATTATCCTACTTAGATCTTGAATTGTTGCTCACAAAAGCCTCATCTTACCCTAATAATAATAATCTCTTTTCCCCAAATACAGCCTGTATGCAAAACTTCAGGAATTTCAACTGTGTAGAGGTTTGTTAAGCCTTCATTATTCCCTTGCAAATATCACCCAGAAGAGAGAAAAAATTAAAAAATAGGCTTCATTTCCTAGAGAAAGTCCTTCCAATCCTTATAATTCATAAAGTAACGGATTTCCTTTTAATTTTTGAGAATAAGGGCTGCATATTCTGGGCAGAAGTACCCTTTCACACTAACTAAAAGCTAACTCACTTTTGGAAGGGAGAGAGCAAGCAGCCATTCCCGGGAATCCATTCTGAGTGCCTCAGCCTCACTCCCCATCCCAGGAACCCAACTCTGATACCACCTGTGCAGATTGATCCAAGCTGTAACCTCAGAAACAGAGACCTTAAAAGGGCTGCCAAGCTAATTGCATCTGTGGCCAGTGTTCAGCTGCTGTTGCTGAATGTGGGAAAGAGGGAATTCGGTTCCCAGGCTGACCTTCCCCAGGAGATACCCTCAAATGTCAGTCCAGTATCCCAGAAACACTGCACAGCACTTGGAGTCAGTTCACAGAGGCCACAACCAAGGTGTTAGGTCCTCAACAGATCTCCAGAAGCTTTATCTCATGGCACCCTTTGAGATCTTCTTCCAGTGCATGATGAACCAAGCCCTGAGAAGAGCTCCCCATGCTACTCATAAATTTTCAGACCTCAGTTATCAGTCATGTCTTTCACTGACTGCTCTTCAGCCTTGCTTACTCCCTTCCTTGTTTGAATGTCTGCTTCTACCCTGGGTCGTCCAAAATGGAAGATTTCTCCCTTTGGGCCAGGCTGTCCTATCACATGTGGCCTCAGAACTGGTCACCATGGGTTTGGCAGCTCCCTCTATCTCAACCAGGCTCCCACTATAGCAGCTACCCCTGAGTGCTTTTGATTTACTGTCCTGTGCCTTTGTTCCATGAGCAACTGGTTCAGCTTGGCCTGTCCAGCCTGGCCCAATCTGCCAGTTCAGTCCAGCTTCCTTATATTTGCAAATCCATTCCCACCCATGGGCTGGGTTTGCAAGCCTGAATTTTGGCTAGATACATTCAGATTATATCTCAAAAGTGGGTGTAAATTAAAAACCTACTTTTGTGGGAACCAGGGATTTTATTCCAACTGGGCCATCAGGTGAGCAACTCCCTTATTCAAGATCTTTTGCTCCATAATTCTCAATGAAAGACCTCTTTCTATTTTTTTTTTTAAAGTGCATTGTTGCATTACAAAAATTTCTTCGAGTCACAGGGCTGGCATATGGGGAGCAGAACTGAATCTGCTTCTTAGCCCTGGTCAGAAAAGGCTCCAAAATGTGCCCGGATGGGTTCACAAATGGTTTAAACCCCTCTAATTGTCCTTTTCTCTGATAGATTTGGGTTCTTTTGAAGAGTTTGCAGACTGTCAATTTAAGAGCCCTAAGCTGGAAGGTTTCCCTTCCTCCTCCCAAGCCCAAGAGCAGGCACAAGTTGAGAGGCAGTGCTGGGAGAAATGAAGGGTCCCCATCCCTCACCCCAGTGAACACAGCCATGATCTTCCTGCCTTCTGCTGCATGGCTTGCTCTTGGGGCCTGGCTGTGCAGACCCCAAGAAGAGGTGAACAAATCCATGTACAGAAATACCCTTGGTGTGAGCCACAGGCCATGTTTGAGGTGTGCTTAACAGGTCTCAAGTCCCACAGGCAACAATTTTGCAGTGCTGATGTGAGCTCCCAGTGTAGGGAGGTCCCTGTGTTTCTCCATGCTGTTTTCTTCCTCAGAGAATAAACCCCAGCTAATCATCCTTCTGCCCTCTCTGTGTCCTGCTCTACCAGCTCTGCAGATGGCAGATGGCCACCGTGGCTGTGTTGGAGCCCAAATCCGCTGGGGGTCTTAAGGTGCTCCAGCGCTGCACAACAATCACAGGGAGGGCTGGCAGGGAACATCTGGCTCTTGCGGCTGGGGCTGTTGTCTTCAGCCGTGGGAAATCTGAACCCACGTGTTCAGGGAAAGCAGCAAGAAAAAGAAAATACCTGCTGGGCTGGAAAACACTGAGGGGAAAAAAGGTGAAATAACCACTGCACAGCTTTGAAGGCGTCGCTCCCGCACCAAAACCTGCCGCCGCCCCCCAGCCGGCAGCGTTGCTAAGTGACAGCTGATTTACTACATCACTCACCATCCGGCAGGCAGCAGGAAAGCCAGGGAAGAGCAACAAACAGGGCTGCCCAGACCTCGTCCTCACCACGGCCAGGCTATGCTGGCCAGACCTTGTCCCCACCATGGCCAGGCAGTGCATAACCCACGTCTGGACAGGTGATCTCGACCTTTCAGTGGTGTTTAAGGTCAAACCCCCGTATGAATTGAAGCAGGCAGAGAGATTCAGCTGCGTGGCAGGAGCTGTCAGGACCAGCGGGATGTGTTTGGCATCACCAGGCAGTGGAAGAACTTGGCCACAGGCAGTTTTGTCCATTTGTGCCGTCAGCAACAGCAGGACTTTATGCTCCTACAGCAGGTTGTATAAGCTACAGAAGGGAAAACATGGTCCCCTGCAAAATTTCCTATGCAAAATTAGGAGGGAATGGGGTTAGGATTAACAAAACATTCAACTGTCTCACCTCAACTTCAGCCTCTTCTATATAAAAGGAATCAGTGAAGAATCTTCTTGTAAAGGGCACCCCCCCTGTATTTCACATCAGTGCAATTGTACCACCCCCAAGGGAAGGAGGTAGGACACTATCCTTGGTGGGAATATGCAGGAGAGGAGCACCCTTTTCCCTGCTGACAAGATCTGTGGTTTTAAAGGCAGAGTTATGCTGAGCACAGCACCAGTGGTAAACTGCAGGGACTTCTTTTCCTAAGGTCACAAGTCTCTCTTTTTCAGGGTAAGCTTGGAGGAGCAGCACAGGAAAAAGCCCAACACAACCCCAAAATCTGATCCCACTGAATCACTGTACAGAGCTAGTAAGAAGGTAGAGCACTGTCCCCTTATTGACTTGATGGTTTTTGTTCATTTATCACCCTTTCCCCACACAGCAAATGAAAAGGATGGATGTGCTTCCCACAGCCTTTCTTGCAGCTCAGCCCAACAAGCAAAGGTGATGCTGATTCTTTTAGGACACCTCATCCCCCCATCAATCAAGCCATCTTGCAGCAGTTCTGCCACATCCGTGCCACCTACTAGCCCACTGCTGTGGGCCTGGTGAGACTAACACTGCGAGCAAAACTCTAAGAACCTAATAATTTTGTGTTTGCAGCAGCAAGCTCTCCACCTGGCCTTCTGCTGGTAAGAAAACAAGATTCCTTGAAGGATTTTTGCCTGTAGACAGACATTTACACCCTTAGGAACATTTTTTTTCTCCTACTTGAGAGTATTCTCCCAGTATTTTTATTGTTATTTCTTTTCCTGACTATGAGAACCTCTTGCCAATGCATGTAAACTGTTTTCTCCATTCCACACTGCATGTGCTATATGTGTGGAGTTTTTAATGGCTTGTTTAAATTCTGGCTTCTCTGTCTGCTTCCTTACTTATCCCCAACCTGCAAAGCCTATTCAAAGGGGGTGTCGGCTGTCAAACTCTCCCTGAAAGTGTCCAAGACCAGGTTGGAAAGGGCTTGGAGCAATCTGGTCTAAAGAAAGGTGTCCCTGTCCATGACACAGGGTTGGAATGAGATGGTTTTTCAGGTCTCTTCCAATCCAAACCATTTGATGATTCTATGATTCTGTGAAACACCAGTGGGTTTTGAGCCAGCTTGATGCCAAAAAGGATCACCTTGTTAATATATCCCACATCTCTCTGGGGATCAGGATGAAGTCGAAGTGGAAAAACAGGGAACAAGAGGCAGAGCACACCAGCTGTCTCAGCATCTCTCTCCCTCAACACCAGCTTAGTCTGAATTAAAAATCAGGAAAAAAATATAACCCCAGAGGTGTTACCACACCCCTATGCAGTGAGAGAGACCACCCCTCGCTATCAGTGTGTGCTCCTGAGAGTGTGAGTGCAGCCAGGAGCTCCACAACAAGGATTTAACAAAGACATTCACCATCATCTTGGGTTCATTCCCTTGTGGTCTTTCTCCTTCATGTCATTCAGGGTGATGAGTATCCCAGCACCTGGTTGAGCTGGGAGGGAAAAAGTTTTTGAGCAGAAGACTGGGAATAATTAATCTTAACAAGACAAGGAGAAACACAGCCCACTGCTGTGTGTAGGGCTAAAAGCCTCTGCCATGAGAAGGCAGAAATCAGTGTCTGGGGAGTGTCCTCTTAAGGAGGAGGAAGACAGATGAAGGCAGAAAGGGAGACCTGTTGGTGGCAAATGACTCCCTGCTGAGAGGAAAATCTGCATGTAGGAGCTAGAGATAAGGCCAGGACAGCCTTCAGGAAGGGGTTGAAGGTAGCTGCCTGCAGCTGTCCTTCAGTGGCTGTAAGCAGAGAGGGCTCTGCTGGCCCTTGCTCAGGGCAAGGAGCTTCTTCAGTGGAGAACAGCAATGCTGCAGTCCTAAAAATGAGAAATTTAGAGAATTAGACAGCTGGATAGTCTGAGACTAGTCTACCTTGCCATAAAGACTGGTTTTTGGTGAATACATAGCATCTATTTTGATATTGGTCTCTTTCAGGCAATGAAATGGATGTACTGGGTGAAGCTGAAGCCCCCCAAGTTATTTTCCCCATAGACCTCCAGAAAAGGGTGCTGCAGCAATGTTGTGCTGGGGTTGGAGTAGCTGGGAGGCCTATGCAGGTCCCAGGCTGGGATCACTTGAGCAGGACAGGGGGAACACACATAGCTGCTCATGAGCACTGAGTTGTGCAGATCACAGAATTAGTTAGGCTGGAAAAGACCTCTGAGGTCATCAAGTTCAATCTATGACTGATTACCACCTTTTCAACTACTTTATGGCATTAAGTGCCACATCCAGTCTTTCCTTAAACACCTCCAGGGACTGTGACTCCACTGCCTCTCTGGACAGCCCATTCCGATGTCTAATCACCCTTTCTGTGAAGAAATTCTTCCTGATGTCTGTCAGCCTAAGACTATGTCTCCTTGTCCTGTCGCTGGTTGCCTGGGAGAAAATACTGACCCCCCCCCACCTGCTTACATCCTCCTTTCAGGGAGTTGTAGGGAGTGATAAGGTCACCTTTCAGCCTCCTCACCTGCAGGCTGAACCTCCCATTACATCTCCTCAGTCCTGGGGATGCCAGTGTGTCCCTGCTGCACCTCTGTGTGTGTGCGTATATAGAGCGGATGCGGATATGTGCCCATCTCTGTGTGTGTGCATGGGTGCATCTGTGCCGAGGGGTGAGCCCCTCTCCCTGCCGCGGGGATGGGTGTGTGCTGTGGGGTGTGCACATGAGTGTACATACACACACGCGTGTGTAGGACCCCGCGGGGGGCACGCCCCGGGCCGTGCTGGCGAGGGGCGGCCCCGGCCCCGCTCCCGCAGCCGCGGCGCCG